>CM040239.1:30088634-30534725 GCA_022545495.1 Chrysanthemum lavandulifolium
TTTGCAGGTAGAATTGACATACTTCGACCATGGTGGCATCCTTCCATACGTGATCAGGAACCTGATCAAGAAATAAAGCCTCCCGGATGCTCAAGTTCTAAAATGATGGCAGATTCACCGCTCGACACTTTTTTCTTTTGCGTTTCAATAATGTCAGGAGTTCATTTTCTTGATATCTTAAAAATCTTGTGGATATTAGCTTTTTCCTCTGATTTTGGTGATGGATTTAGTATTATCTGGATTTTGATAGCAATTAAATGGTGTGATCCGCATTTCTTCATGGCTGGTCACATCCTTATGCATGCGTTCATGTGGTGCACCTGCGTTTTTGCATGTTTCTAAAGTAATTCAGAACTTGCCTAGTGTTTATCTATTAAGCGAATCATTATTTACTTAGCTAAACGGCTAAACATGCTATCTATGTGAATAGAAAAGCTGTCCTTGTGTGCTCTGCTGTAGCATTATCTTGTTGAAATTTTTAATAAGCTAGGTCTTTTGCAGCATAATCTATTTTGTGGAAGTTTGGATTGAGAGCCTCACAAACCATGTCAGTTAAGTAGTTAACGGACGACTTCTCGTATGAACATTAGTCTAGCATCGAGAGCGCTAAACGGACCATCAAAACGATAACTATCAGCACTCAAATCGGCTCCTCACGCTTACCAATAACTGTTTGATCACCAAACGGAAGACTTTCAAGATCATCTTCAACGAGAACGTGCTTTTAGAACCATTTCATACCTCTCTCGATCCATCTCTACTAAACAAGATATTATCTTCAATCTTTCCAATTTGTATCATATGCCTTTGAAGCTTCTACTTTGACATTCCCAAATACCTTAAACACCTCACATAATATGTAAGAGTATCGGAATATGATTTGCACACTTCATTTTTTGATTGAGACACTTAATTATATGCATTAAATTGTTGTATCGTGTATATATATTACTTTAACCGGTTATACATATGAGTGTGCAAATCAAAACATAATGTGTGCAAATCATCTCCCATCTACAATGCATCAAGTTTTTAAAGATTTGATGCATTTAATGCACAAATATTTTTTTAATCATTTTTTTTCACAATTAATGCTTAACCCATTTAATGACAATAGCTTATCGACATTTTTTGTCAAACACTTGATGGTTTACAAGTCTTCTTCAAAAAGTCATTTATAAAGCCTTTGTTCCGATGCTTAAAACCACATTACAATAAAAACACTATAAATTAATACTTGATAAATTAATAACTCAATAAAATTAATAATTTGTTTAGTCCAACTAGGGATCAATATAAATTTGGAGCTCAATCGATAAAATAATAAGATAATATTTTTTTTGACCAATACAAATTTGGAGCACAACGAAACTATAATATTTACTAAAAAATTTCACAATTTCTTCAATGCCTTGAACCTCGTAACATTCGTTAATATACATTCATTAATTTTTCAGTGCCTTGAATTTATAAATGTTAATTGGAATTTCTAATTTTATTTTTATATTTCTAAGTAGTATATTGAACTTGAAAATTTAAAAGCCATTAGTAGAACATCTTTAAATTAATAAATCATTTATTTATCGATATAATAATATCTCGTTACCCAAGTTAGACATCATTAATTTATTTTCAAATAGTGAAAAGTCATTTGAAAACCATCTCATCGCGGATGCCTAAGAAACTCGACTTCCCTTACCCAAAGGTCGCAAAAACAGCAACGTGCATACCATGGTTCACACTAATGTGAATATCTTTCAAAGCCGTGTTAGAAGACGCATTTAAATTCCATGCAAAATTCCATTTATGATCTCGATTTCAGAACTACCTTGGCATTAATAGCATTTAAATTTATGTTCTTGAGGCAAAGAAAAGTAACAATGTGATCAAGTGATACTTTAGTTCGGAAAAAACTAACATCGACTCAGGAAGACTATAAATCGGCTCTTCAAGTAATACAAATGTTGCGAGTGAAGAAAGTACTTTCCTGATTCATCCGGCTATCTTGAGATGTCATCAACTTGTCTTGAAGTTTAAAAGAACTCGCTTGCTCATAAGTTGATTCTTTTCACCCCCAACAGTAGTAGAACGCAAGTTCAGAAGTGGCTTTTGAAGACTACACGCATCGACTATGGTCTCCCCAACACCATTCCCAACAAGGTCCGCAAGTGGCTTTTGTTATTACTTACAACTTACAAGGGTAAAAATCGACTTGTTGTAATAACAAGTGCATGGACTTTTACGAGGATAAACATAACTCTGGAGTGTGTAAGAACAGGTGCAAGTTTACTAGCTCGTACTGACGTGCTGTGATGCCGAGTGTATTAATTTGGAATTGTCAAGTTTGATATTGTATCATTTTCAAGATTTCCCGTGCGTAGCAAAAAAAATGGAAACTGACGTTGTTGTGAAATCGTTGTTCAAGAGCCTAGGAAATTTTGCTCAATTTTCATGACTTCTTTGTGTTTGTGCATAATCACGTTACAGCGACAGAAGTTTTGAAAATTCAAGAGAAGGTCACGGCGAGACTAGCCATTTTTTTCTTATAAAACACTCCTAGTGTTGGAAAAACTTTTACATACTAGTTTATGAGTCATAAGAGTAAATTCTATGGATAAGGTGAAATTAAAGAAGTATTCTAAAACTAGAATTACTTGAGCTTGTCTCTATTTTGATCCTTTTGATTATTTTATCTTTCATAACTGTAACGATTTAGTTTTAAAAAAAAAGAAAAAAAGAAAAAAGCCCTTCAATAGTTGTGTAGGTCTAGAAATGAGAATGAAATGGCTACATGTTGTTTGGTATAAGGTTTAAGTAATTTGGCATTTGAAAACATTCACCCATGTATCAACGACCACTTTACAGTGAGCGAACAAATAAATTTTCGTCAAGTAATTCGAGCTTTTGTTGGGTAAACGAGTAACCAAAGGTAAACAAGTCAAGTTTTTATCGAGTTACTCGAGCTCGAGCCCAGAATATGCGCTCGAAAGAGCATATGATTCACCATGACATGACACGAGCTTTTGCTAACGAAGCTATACATTTTACGAGGGTATTATGAATGTAAACGTACTAAGTCACTAAACGTAAAAAGGTTTTCTAAGCCAAGTTTGATTCGGATTCAAATCTTGTTTTATATTTAATTTTTAGTCAACTACAAAAACAAATGATAACAAATAAATTTAGCTTTCCGAGCCAGAATCAAAATTTATCGAACAAAGCTCGAGCTTCTCTCATGATATTGTCTAGTGGATCGAACCTTGCAAAAGTTGGACTCGTTTATTCGTGTTGTGTCTTAAAGATTAAAAAACCCAAACATTAGGGGTAAAAAGGGAAAAAATTTAAAAAGTTTGTCCTCTTATATAACACCTTCTCCCAAATTCACAAACTTCTTTACCCCAATTCTCAAAACCTTTTTTCTACTTAATAAAATACAGTTCGTATGTAACACTATTCTACAAAAATGAGTAGGTTTTAAAGACGGATTGCTTCCTCATTATTAGTTTGCTACGAGTTTAAACTTTTACCCTTGTTTTATTTTGTTATTTTTATCAAAATTGTGATTAACGTATATTATATATGTTGAAATAGATTAGGAATTTATTTTACAACAAAAGTTGAACACACACTTTGTTCTAGGGGTGAGCATCGGTCCCGGACCGGACCGGACCGCCAAGACCGAGGACCGAATTAGCCAAAAATCCTAGACCGAGGACCGGACCGAATGTGGTCGGTCCGGTCTCGGTCGGTCCGTCGGTCGGTCCGGTCCAACAAGGCCAAAATAGTCGGTTTGTGGACCGGACCGATCGGACCGAGGACCGATTTTATCAGACTAAAAATCTAGCGAAACAGAAAAAAGAGAAAAACAAAAAAAAAATTCTCGATTTTCAGAATAAAATCCTTAGAGGAACTAGGATTATGGGAGCGAGAAGTAGCTTTGCGTACACAAGTAGCATCTATGGGTAGTGTTAGCACCTAATTTGTGTATAATTGTGATTTGTTTTTAAGCTTAGTTTGGGGACTCGTGAAAAGTCAAGGACGATGAATTTTATCCGTATGGTAACTTCTTTATGAGTTATGTTTCCTACTCCGTGATCCTAAAATTATTTATCAAAATATGTGAGAGTTATTGATAGATAATAAAGCTCAACAAACCGTCGCACAAAAAGGAAAGTGTTTAGTGTTACATCTATACTTGATAAAATAGTTTAAACGGGGCGTTTTAAAAGCTAAAGATTTTTTGTACCCCTTGATGAACATTAGTCTGTTCTTGTTTGGTGTGAGGGATTGTTAGTCAAGGGGGTTTAAAATATTTTCTTTCACTATGTGTGTAATAAACATTGCGTGAGGGACCAACAATGACTTAAGTATGGGGGTATTTTGATGTGTGCTAAAACACACATCATTTTATATCTAAAAATCATGTCAAATCGGACTAATAACCATAAAATATGTCAAATTATATTTCAAACATGTTGGATATGTGTTATTATGTCTTGCAGGTACAAGGATTTGAAAACAAAGCAAAAAACGGTGATTTTTGGATGAGTTTCGATGTTGTTTTCACGTTTTTCGAGGTTCAAACGAAGTCGTAAAAATTCCCCGAGCACACCATTGGAAAGAGCACGGAAAAATGAGTCAAGTGGTTATTTTATATGGAGCATTGAGGCAAAAGACAAAATATTTAAAGATTAAACGGAGTTCGAACGAAGATTATTTTAGAGATAATATCTAAAATTTGGATCAAGTGAAAGAGGGACAAAACAAATTAAATGCAAAAAACTTAACACAAAAAGGGCTCTTGGTCTAGTGGTTGGGGGCATGGTTGCTAAGTAAGAGGTGTTGGGTTCTAACCCCACCTATGGCATATTTATTTTTGTTACATGCTCATCACATATAATCCCAAGTGCCAACATTCAAACAAGAGAGAGAGAAGAGATGCCTGGTTAGTGATCATTATAATTCGGTTTTGGGCAGATTTGTGGGGTTTTGGGATTCTATGAATGGGTCGGTTACGGGTGTAGAAGCAGATGAAAGACATCGCCTGGGTAGAATGTTGGTGGGTCGGGTTTTATGTAATCGTCTTGATAAATGGAGCTGGCTTGGTAGGGGATCGAATGGTTTTAGTGTGAAAGCTGTGAAAGAGTTTCTCAGTAGTGATAGGGATTATAGTAACCGATTTGTTTTCAAGTGGTCTAAATGGGTTACGAAGAAGTGCAATATCCTCATGTGGAGGGTGGGGCTGGATCGGTTGCCCACCTCGAACCAGCTCAGATTTCGCAACTGTGCAGCTGGTAGTTCTGAGTGTAGTTTGTGTAGGTCCAAAGACGAGACAGTGGACCATCTGTTCAGCTCGTGTGAGGTCGCCATGGATGTCTGGAATAGGGTGGGTAAATGGTGCAAACTTCCGCCCCTGTTCTTGTTCTCTCGGTTTGATATTTTCAAATTACACAATGGGGTGGGTCGGGATAGGAGGAAGAAGGATCTCCTGAAAGGTATTACGTTTACGACGTGCTGGTGTTTATGGATTCTAGAAACAGGAACCGGTTTGATAACTCCAGTTTTGACAGTCAGAAGATTTTTCAAGACATCAAATCCCTTAGTTTTTTATGGTATAGAAATAGAGCTAGCAATTGTAACATAGCATGGAAGGACTGGTATTTGTTCGATCTGTTGTAATTGGTTTGTTTTTGGCCCGTAGCGCTCCCTGATTTGGGGAGTGTCGGTTTGTTTGTGAAAAATAGTCAAATTAAAAAAAAAAAAAAAAAAAAAAAAAAAAAAGCGCAGTAGCAAATTGAACTTGTCCATCAGGCCACATCCAGATCCAGTCCAACAGCAGCCCAGCGAGAGGAAAGTCTAATATCCGAGGCCCATTCCACCATTCAAGCCCAGTTGCAATATTAAATGAAAGTATTTGGAAATTGCAATTCCCATGCAGCGTTTGAATTTTACAAGTTAAATTAATAAAATAAAATAAAAAAAAAAATAAAAAAAGAAAATCAAAGCAAAAATGCATATATATCTAATCTCAAAGTGAATAATTGCATCTATATTTTGTTTAAGATAGCCCCAATAATAAGGCTAATCGATTACTACTCGATCGGCTCCTCCTTGGCGATCGATTACAAATATCGTCGATCGATGGTTTGCAATGTTATGTGCCTTGTCGATCTCTGATTGCATGCATTTTTACACAAATCAATCGTCTGACTGATCGAATGGTTTGCAGTGTTATATAGCAATTTAAAGTGCAAGTGTCTGATGTATTGGCTTGCATTTAGAAACCAAAAAAAAAAAAAAATCCTGTGCGTGAAATATAAAATGAGAGGTTTCCCTTTACTAGAGAGCAGCCTTACAAGAATGTATAAATATGGAATATATACTGATTTTCATTTCGAAAAGATATATAGTGTATTCATTACTCATGCATGCAACGTGTAAGTATAGCATATGACTCATGCATGCATTCTAGAGTTGATGGGTGGAATAAATAGCACCTTAGTAGGAGTTTTTTCTAGGATTAGGTAGTTGGGGTGGAATAAATAGAGTAGGAGCAGCTTATTTGTAGCTTATTTATCTTTTTCTTCTACTTTTTTTTTTTTTTTTTTTTTTTTTTTTAATCTAATAAATCATGAAAGCTTATTAATTTTTTGTGGCTTATTTAGATCTAGCTTATTTTATAAGATCTTTTTTTAGTACTTTGTTTCAAAAGCTTTTATAAACTTAGATCTAATCTTATTTTTACAAATTTCTTTATAAAAACCCAAAAAGATTTGATTTTTATTAGTTTTTCTTTTATAAAAAGTTATCTACTAGCTTATTACTCCAGATCTAATATTTTTAGTCAAAAAAGTTTAATCTTTTTAGTTTTTCTTAATCGATAAGCTTTTTCATAGCTTATTTGATCCATATTGTTGCTTACTATTCTCTAACGTTTGATAAAGTTTTGATTTTTTTTTTTTTAGTTTCTCATCATTCCAACGTAAGGCGAGAAGCTTAAGGGTTTTATAAACTTACTTATCACTAAAGTTTGAATCTTTTTAGTCTTAAATTGCTAATTAACTTATAAAGTCACAAACTTTATTAGTTATTTGGTTAATTTGATGCTTAAAAAGAAGTAAACTTTATAATTTGACAAGTTTATAAAATCGGGTGGTTGTTTTAGTCTCATCTTTTGGATCGGGTTTCAATTTCTTATCCTTTTTACTCTTAGTTTATTAGTTTAATATGTTTATTATTGTTGAAGTTATTATTATTAGCTTGGTAGTTATGCTTCTTAAGTAGATTTTTATATGCTTGTTAAGTGAGTATTGATATGGGATTTGAGTGTGAAAAGTTATAAATTGTTGATTAATAATCTTCGGTTACTATGACTGAATTTGGTTGTTTTGACGGGCAAAAGTCGCTAAGGTAATTAATTAAATCTAGTAATTTTACCTAGATAAAGAATTGTTTTCAAAATAAACCAACGTTATTAGAAAATAGTTTTTTAAAAAGGTATCGAAGGTTATTAACTAATAATTTTCGGATTATTTTTAGATATAATTAGTTGATTGTTTTAACGGGCAAAAGCCGTGAGAATAATTGATTATTTAAATCTATTGATTATTACCAAGAGAAAAACAATTGTTTCAATATAAGCCAACGTTGTGAGAAAATAATTTTATTTTGACGAGTATTAATTACAAGGGCTTAATAGACTATTCACACTTAATTACTTTTTCACCTCACTTGACAAGCATAGCTTTTATTATCATTTTCTTAGCTTAATTTTATTTCGTTAATAGTTCTTATTTAATTTTAATTAGTTAAAATATTTCCTAATAGCTAAAATAGTTTTTAAATCTTTTATAAAATCAAAAAAATTAAAAATATTTGATAATCAAACATCAAACAAAATACAATAACGTAAATCTCAATTCATATCTCGCCGTGGAATACGACTCTGGAAGATTGACTACCATTTGTCCTCAAGTGATTGTTAAATCTTAATCGGAAAAACAAATATTAAAACTTCTTTATATTAAAAACGAATCATTTTTTAAAGATTAAAAAACCCAAACATTAGGGGGTAAAAAGGTAAAAAATTAAAAAGCTTTGTTCTCTTCTATAACACATTCTCCCCAATTCTCAAAATCTTTTTTCTATATACTTGATAAAAAACAATTCGTATATAACATCTACTACAAAATGAGTGGGTTTTGAAGACAGATTGCTTCCTCATTATTAGTTTTCTATGAGGTTAAAATTTTACCCTTGTTTTATATTATTATTTTTATCAAAATTGTGATTAATGTATAGTATATATGTTGAAATAGATTAGGGATTCTATTTTACCAAAAGTTGAACAAACACTTGGTTCTGTTATTATGATTAATAAAATGTTAAAAGAAATGGAGTAATAATATATATGATGGTTACAAACGTAACATATAATATTGTCTAGTGGATCGAGCCTTGCAAAAGTTCGACTCATTTCATCCGTGTTGTGTCTTAAAGATTAAAAACCTAAGCATTAGTGGGGTAAAAAGGTAAAAAATTTAAAAAGTTTGTCCTCTTCTATAACACATTCTCCCCAATTCACAAATCTCTTTACCCTAATTCTCAAACCCTTTTTTCTACTTGATAAAAAACAGTTCGTATGTAACACTCTTCTACAAAAATGAGGAAGAAGAAGAATCTGACGCCCGAAATTCCCAAAAGAAAGAAGATAAAAGATCTCTCAAGACCGATTCTCTCTATCTCTTTAGCCCCACTGCCAAATGATTGACTTGCCGAATAGTGATATGATGTCACGAAAAACGACTGCTCGTTTTGAAGACAGATTTCTTCCTCATTATTAGTTTGCTACGAGGTTAAACTCATTTTTGTAGAAGAGTGTTACATACGAACTATTTTTTATCAAGTAGAAAAAGGGTTTGAGAATTGGGGTAAAGAGGTTTGTGAATTGGGGAGAAGGTGTTATAGAAGAGGACAAAACTTTTTTAATTTGTTACCTTTTTAACCCCCGAATGTTTGGGTTTTTTAATCTTTAAGACACAACGCGGATAAAATGAGTTGAACTTTAGGCTCGATCCACTAGACAATATTTTGTGTTACGTTTGTAACCAACATATATATTATTACTCCACTTCTATTAACATTTTATTAATCATAATAATAGATCCAAGTGCGTGTTCAACTTTTCTTGTAAAATAAAATCCCTAATCTATTTCAACATATATAATATACATTAATCACAATTTTGTTAAAAATAAAACAAGGGTAAAAGTTTAACCTCGTAGCATACTAATAATGAGGAAGCAATCTGTCTTCAAAGCCTACACATTTTTGTAGAAGAGTTTTACATACGGAATGTTTTTTATCTAGTAGAAAAAAAGGTTTGAGAATTGGGGTAAAGAGGTTTGAGAATTGGGAAGATGGTGTTATAGAAGAGGACAAAATATTTTAAGTTTTACCCTTTACCCCCAATGTTTGGGGTTTTTAATCTTTAAGACACAACACGGATGAAATGAATTTAACTTTTGCAAGGCTCGATCCGCTAGACAATATTATGTGTTACGCGTGTAACCAGCATATATATTATTACTCCACTTTTTTTTAACATTTTATTAATCATAATAATAGAACCAAGTGCGTGTTCAACTTTTGCTGTAAAATAAAATCCCTAATCTATTTTAACATATATAATATACATTAATCATAATTTTGATAAAAATAACAAAATAAAGCAAGGGTAAAAGTTTAACCTCGTAGCAAACTAATTATGAGGAAGCAATCTGTCATCAAAACCCACTCATTTTTGTAGAAGAGTGTTACATACGAACTGTTTTCAATCAAGTAGAAAAAATGGTTTTAGAGTTGGGAAGAAGGTGTTATAGAAAGGGAGAAAACTTTTTTAGTTTTTTTTACCTTTTTACCCCCTAATGTTTGGGTTTTTTAATCTTTAAGACTCAACACTGATGAAATGAGTTAAACTTTTTCAAGGCTCGATCCACTAAAGAATATTATGTGTTACGTTTGTAACAAACATATATATTATTACTCCACTTCTTATAACACTTTATTAATCATAATAATAGAACCAAATGCGTGTTCAATTTTTGTTGTAAAATAAAATCCCTAATCTATTTCAACATATATACTATAGATTAATCATAATTTTGAAAAAAAATAACAAAATAAAATAAGGGTAAAATTTTAACCTCGTAGCAAACTATTAATGATGAAGCAATCTGTCTTCATAACCCACTCATTTTTGTAGAAGAGTGTTACGTACGAATCGTTTTTTATCAAGTAGAAAAATGGGTTTGAGAATCGGGGTAAAAAGTTTTGAGAATTTGGGAGAAGGTTTTATAGAAAAGGACAAAACATTTTTAACTTTTTTTTTTTTTTTTTTTTTTTTTTAATCTTTTACCCTCCTAATATTTGGGGTTTTTAATCTTTAAGATACAACACGGATGAAATGAGTCGAACTTTTGCAAGGCTCGATCCACTAGGCAATATTATATGTTACGTTTGTAACCAACATATATATTATTAATCCACTTCTTTTAACATTTTATTAATCATAATAATAGAACCAAGTGCATGTCCAACTTTTGTTGTAAAATAAAATCCCTAATCTATTTCAACATATATAATATACATTAATCACAATTTTGATAAAAATAATCAAATAAAACAAGTGTAAAAGTTTAACGTCGTAGCGAACTAATAACGAGGAAGCAATCGGTATTCAAAACCCACTCATTTTTTAGAAGAGTGTTACATACGAACTGTTTTTTATCAAGTAGAAAAAAGGGTTTGAGAATCAGGGTAAAGGGGTTTGAGAATTGGGGAGAATGTGTTATAGAAAGGACAAAACTTTTTTAATGAGTGGATTTTGACAAAACTTCTTCTAATATATTTAATTCTCAAACCCTTTTTCCTACTTGATAAAAAACAGTTCATCTGTAACATTCTTCTACAATAATGAGTGGGTTCTTAAGACATATTGCTTCCTCATTATTTTGCTACGAGGTTAAACTTTAAACCCTTGTTTTATTTTGTTACTTTTTATCAAAATTGTGATTAATGTATATTATATATATGTTGAAATAGATTAGGCATTTTATTTTACAACATAACTTGAACACGCACTTGGTTCTATTATTATGATTAATAAAATGTTAAAAGAAGTGGAGTAATGATATATATGTTGGTTACAAACGTAACACATAATATTATCTAGTGGATCAAACCTTGCAAAAGTTCGACTCATTTCATCCGTGTTATGTATTAAAGCTTAAAAAACCCAAACAATAGGGGTAAAAGGTAAAAATCAAAAAAGGGTTGTCCTCTTCTATAACAACTTCCCCCAAATTTTCAAACCTCTTTACCCCAATTCTCAAATCTTTTTTTCTATTTGATAAAAAAGAGTTCGTATGTAACACTCTTCTACAAAAATGAGTGGGTTTTGAGACTGATTGCTTCTTCTATATTAGTTTGCTACGAGGTTAAACGTTTACCCTTGTTTTGTTTTGTTATTTTTATCAAAATTCTGATTAATGTATATTATATATGTTGAATTAGATTAGGGATTTTAGTTTACAACAAAGTTGAACACGCAGTTGGTTATATTATTATGATTAATAAAATGTTAAAAAAAAGTGGAGTAATGATGCATATGCTGGTTACAAACGTAACACATAATATTGTCTAGTGGTTCGAGCCTAAAGTTCGACTCATTTCATCCGTGTTTTGTCTCATAGATTAAAACCCAAAAACACGGGGGGGTAAAAGGTAAAACTTAAAAAGTTTTGTCCTCTTCTATAACACCTTCTCCCCAATTCTCAAACCTATTTACTCCAATTCTTAAACCCTTTTTTCTACTTGATAAAAAACACTTCGTATGTAACACTCTTCTACAAAATTGAGTGGGTTTTGAAGACAGATTGCTTCTTCATTATTAGTTTGCTACGAGGATCAGTGTGTTGTTAACATGGATATAAAGGAGTGTTATTGTAAGAGGTGGGAGCTAACTGAATACCTTGTAAACATGATGTGGCTAAAATAAAGCACATGATCAAAAATGAAACATGGTTTGGTATACCTGAAGAGTGGGTTCATGCTGCTTAGACTAGAAACATGGGCAAGTTTATACTCTATTAAGATCATTGGCTGTAGTGGCAACGACTTCTGGCCAAGAGTT
This sequence comes from Chrysanthemum lavandulifolium, assembly GCA_022545495.1. NCBI lineage: Eukaryota > Viridiplantae > Streptophyta > Magnoliopsida > Asterales > Asteraceae > Chrysanthemum > Chrysanthemum lavandulifolium. The sequence continues at coordinate 30,100,828 of CM040239.1, forward strand.
GAGTCAACATCAGTAATAGAAATTCTGTTAACTTTCATGTCTTTTGGATTATATGTTTGAACTCTATGTTTGTCTTTAACGTCTTTAGAACAATGTTATATGTCTATCTTTGTTTAATCATGTTATGTATTCAGAATTTGGGATGAAACAGTTACATTGAATTAAAATGAAATGAATGGTTACAAAGAGTATTTTTAGTACAAATGTACAATGGGTCAAAATCCAAATTGACCCAAACATTGACATTCTAAAGTCAACTATCATGTAGTGTATCTAATGTGTGTATTTGGCTGGAAATCATGCAAATGCTAATGAATACACTCATGCCAACACCCCCTTTATCTAATGTAGTCAAAACTTAGGACTCCTATTTACCAATTGCTTTTTGACTTTCCAAAGTCAATCTGCACATGTTAAATGGGAATTATGTATACACTCATGCCACATTTACCAATTGCATTTTGACTTTCCAAAGTGAAACTGCACATGTTAAATGGGAGTTATGTATACACTAATGCCAAACACCCCATTTATAATAGTTTGTGCATTTGCAGACTATCTGAATTCATCACTTTAGCAATTTACAACAAAAATAGATTAGTAACATAAACAACCAACATTTTAATGATGATAATACGAGTTCACAACCATTACAAATTTGCATATCATCTAAACACACAGTTAGTTAGAAGTTAAAACCGCTACTTACCGCATCACCCCTTTTCTTCTTTTCTTTCATATCCTTTAGATATTTAAATACAACTTCAACATTTGAAATCCTCCTTTCCAGAGCATCAACCTCCGGTAACTCGGTATCCGCAGCTTGTTCCTTCTCCTCCGTAACACCCAAAAGCTCTTCATAGTAGAAGTCATGTTTCCTCAGCCAAATCAGAATCCTTTCTCTCAACTCCTTAGGTATCTTCCTATATGAACCATACTCACTATTTGGTTTTTCACTAAATTCCTCATGAACTAAATCAGAAAGTAAATAGTTGTTTAACACTTTTGCTCACTCCTCTTCATCGGACCCAGTGAAGATAGCCTTAACTTTATTATTTTTTTCCATCGTTAGTGGTTTGGTTCATTGGGATTATGTGTGTTGGGAGAAAATAGGGTTGTGATATGCATGTTTCATTTAAAAAAGCATGATACATACGGAAATGAATAGTCCCGAGGCAATCTCTTCGGTTGCCATGTGTTTTAGGCGGCAAACGTAAGTTAAGCCGTTGCAAATTTGGTTCTTTAAACAAAGTGTTGCTAGTCAATGGCGGGAAATGAGTGAAATGGAAACAATACCCTTGACTAACGAGATAACTAATGGGCGTTAGCAAATAGTAGCTCTCGGTAGCTGATTTGCAAAAAAATGAAACATTAAGGTCGTTTTTGCAACACCTTTTGTCTCGGTGTATTTTTTGTGCATTTGGGCTACTTTAGGGGACATTTTTGCAATTTACCCTTCCTTTTTTTATTTAGAGTAAATTACAAAGATGGTCCCTGTGGTTTGCGTTGACTTTCACTCTTGGTCCTTTGACTTTTTTTTGCCTAGATAGTCCCTAACTCAGAAACCTTTAACACTAAGAGTCCCTTGACCAAACGACGTCATCTTTGATGTTAAAAGCTCCTCATGTGCCTTGTTCCCAAAACAAAAACCCACTATCCGTGAATATCTACATGAACATTTCATATCTCTTTTTACACCACCACTAATCTCGGGTGGCCACACCATCGTCCCACCAACGACGACACACCCGGAGTTGCAACTTTGACAGAATACGAATTAATTTATATTTCTTAGGGCATTTGTGAAACTGAATATACAAAGTACGGAGTATCCACTAACCTTGTTTTTAGTCAACTAGGGAGCAATTTTCATAACTTCTTTCCTCAAGCTTTCATCTTGAAGACGATGTCTTCTAACTACCAAATCCATCGATGGGCCTACCTCTACCAACTCCATCCTTGGTACAACGGTGTAAGACTTTTGATGACCTTGAACTAGCTCGTTCGTTGCGTCATACGTGCCTTGACCTTGAACCGATTTAAGACTTGAATTATGTTGAACTTGAACCTATTTGAAACTTGCACGCCTGAATATGATGATAGTTATTATAAGATTTGGAAAGCTCCAAAAAGAGCTATTAGACCCCTTGAAATCATTAACCACAAGGGGGTGCACATTAGAAACCCCTACAAACCTCTTAAAATCATCTCATCATGAGAAAAACTCCAAGTAGTAACTTATCCACCAAAGAACCACCCAAGAAAAAGGCTCGTGTTATACACGAAATCTCTTCAACCGAATCATCTCCGGTCAAGCCAACAAATGCTATGATCTTTCCTCAACCAATCAAACCAATTCCTAAAAGGATAGTACCCACAAAACTACCTATGCCAAACACCACCATACCTCCTAGGCCAAAAAATATCATCTCCACTAAACCATCACCATTGGTTCCTAGAGCTATCTCCGACAACATTCTCCTCATTAGGAGGAATAATGAATCAAGGTGTTGATTCAACACTAGCTCCGGCTTCCTTTTCGCCGTTTCCATCATATAATCCCATTTGGATTATGAGAAATCATCAAAGTCAACCACCCGACCATATGGAAGTTGACACTTCTCTACCATCACCATCATTCTTGGTCGAGCCATTCTCAAATGTGCCTCCACCAATCCCTCCATCGTTTGAAGCTCCACAAGTCGCTTCACTTAATCCTTCGCATCAAGCCATTTCATTTCTTCCACCACCACTACCTAGCCATGACAAAGATTGCTATCATTGTCAACATGTTGAAAGTTTGATACATGAAGTACGAGAAGACCAACATTTCATGTTATATCATCTCCTCGAACGTTTCGACGAGATTAAACCTAAACAAAACTTGAGCTAGAAGATTTTAGTGGTGTCCTAACATCAAGCGATAGTTGGTCTAGAAATTCCTAGTCATTTTTTTTTGGTTTTAGAGTCATGTATATCATAACTCTAGTCTTATTAAATGAAATTACATGCTACTTGTTATATTTCTGAGTGTATGATTACGTTGTATTCATATCTCATTTTTGTGATAACATTACTTGTTATATCATCATTGTTGAAATTGATCATCAGCTATACGGATCCCTCATAATTGCCTAGACGGATCCCTACTAGGAGGGAACCGTGGGATCCGTGAGACAGAAAACTAATTTCTACTAACCTGGACCACATTTGCAGGAAATTATGAATTATACTAGTCTTCTAACCTTTTTTTTGTAGTTATTCAATTTACACATGAAGACTTTGACATCCTAAAGCTAGGGGAGCTTTATGTCAAACCAATACATTGCAAATTACTTGCAATATTAGGATTACATTTCGTGACATCCCTTTGCAAAATTTCAATCATCAAGGGGGTGCACATTCGTCACTTAGACGAAATCTTTTGCAAACTTACTTGCAAACAAACTAGATTAGTATTACTTTCTTGACGCCCTTACATAAGGATGGACTCGTCAAAGGGGAGTAAAGACGAGATCCCTTCCCGTTACTTGCTCTCTATTATTTTTATTTCTTTCACAAGTTTAAAAAAAAAATGTGTTTCTTTCTTTCGAAGCTCTTTTTGTTTCGACAAAAAGGGGGAGAAAAACGTAAAAACTACAAATTCAAACTTTTACGAATTTTAGCTTTTCCTTAAAATAATTTTATGTTTTGTCATCAACAAAAAGAGGGAGATTGTTAATACAAATAAGCCGTAAAAACGTTTATTTATATTTTACGATCTTCTAATGTTTTGTCGATAACAAACGTAAAATCATTTTAACGAAACAAATAAAATACGTAAATGGTTTGAACTAATAGTTTCTAACATATTCACATTTTCACATAAAACACTAAAACAATTATAAGTGATTTTATGATTTAATACTACATTTGTACAACAACTAGTGTTTACAAATTTGGGTAAAATATACACATAACTAGTATGTAGTATATTGGGTAATATAAATGAGTAGAAACTTAAGTATCATAACCCATTGGGCAAATACATTGAATGTAGTTTGGTACAACGCAAAGCCCATGACCCATGGAGCTTGACCCATAACCCATTGCATGACATTATGCTTATATCATACATGGATAATATCCATAACCCATGGATCAACCCATACCCAAATGACTAAGTGCATTGCACTCAAGAGATACATTGTATCTAGCTAAAGATCCATGGATCAACCCGTGACCCATGACCTATAACCAAAATACCCATGGGTAAAAGGGAGCGTCCCACGGATCCCTAGCTTTATGCTAGACGGATCCCAAGTGGGAGGGATCCGTGGGATCCGGGGAACAGTAGATTTTTTCTTCTATAAATAGTGAGCCATTTGTTCATTGTTCCTCACCCCTTTCTAACACTCTTTCTCCCTGAGTTAAAAACTCACTAACCTCATATACAAGAGATCTATGTTTGTAGTTTTGTTTTTGTGTGATCTTCTAGGTTCCTCTTAAAGGAAAGATCACCACCTTTGATGTAACACCCCAACCCGACAAGGGTAGAAGTGTCACATTCTGGTGTCATATCAGAACATACAAATAAAATTTTACAAGCGAAAGCCTTAAAGAATAAAGTACCAAGTCATATAGACGAATGACTTACAAGGAAAATACAAAATCCAATATGTCTAAAATAAAATGAAATCTCCAACCATAGCCCAACAAAATAAATCCAAATAATAAGGTATCTAGGGTTGGTCCACTCAAATAATCCAACTCTCAGCCCATCAAAGCCCATCTTCAAACCTAACACCGCCGCAGAAAAGAAATGCGGCCGAGCTTAAAAAGCCCAGTGAACAGATATAACAAAACGAAAGCTAAATAAAATCTGAAATGCGAAATGAAATAAAGGAAACGGATAACAAAGTCGCAGCGAAATGAGAACAATGAGTCAATGAAGAACCTGCAGAAACACAATTATACGGACATCCGGAAAGAATAGATAACAGAGGAGGACAAGCATGTAACACATTGATGACACAAACGCAAGCACATTACAATAACCAGGCATACAATAATTCAGGATGTCAGAGTACATATAAGCCAAACTGAAGTCCAAAGGCTAGCGGAAGCAACTAACTAGAAAGTGAGCATGGCAATCACACAGGTCAAGTAACTACAGTTAATAACATCACAAGTATCAAGTATGAACTCACACGTATCAATTATGAACTCAGCATGAACACTATAATTGAATGATTTAAGGACATAGCAGAGCAAATTGACAAGTTAACAAGCCATACCACATAAGTCGAAACATTTATCCAATCAAACAGTAGCATAAACAACAATGTACACATGGCAAGTCAACAATAGGTAGATAAGGATACTAACAGAGATTCACAGTCCACGAGGTTAACTGAACGAAGTTTACATGCTAACCGTCAAAACAATTAATTATACATTAGCATGGACCAGATAAATCAAGGGTCACATAACAGCATGATAAACAGTTGATCAATTTTTAGCATGACAATAGGTAAATCAAACAATCACATATTACTAATATAGTAGCAGGGCAAAAGATAGTCGCGTAGAACATGCATAAACATAATCAAATTCAATAATCATATCATAACCCGATGCGTGAATGGAACGGTAGTCCAAGTGTGGAATAAGAGTATGACATATCAATGCAATGGAATGTATATCATGGTAGTAGAGTGAGTCACATAAGGGTATTGGGTAAAGGATCATCAATTTAGAATATGGTGCATTTGGGGAATCCGAAGGTACAATATAGGTATATCAAAAGTGTAAGGGTTGTCGAAATCTATCCCGAGCCAACAAAACAAACCATATCAATAGTGGCAATAGCGACCAAGTAACTAATAGTAGCCATTGTATTCGGAGGGTGACCTCGGAATACCAAACCAATAGGAGGAGACCTCGGAACCAATGGAGTAGCTAGCTCCCAAATGTGAGGGGTGTATTGCACACACGCACCACATCACCAAAACAATATATCAATATCAATACAATACAAATCTAGGATGCATCCATATACCGCAAAACAATAGTTGGCCATACAATATATCCAAGCGCGCATAATCAATACAAAATAGGGACGGTGTGGAACATCACTCAACCACACTAAAGTCATGCCATTGGTGCATCAATGACACGGACATGGAACCCCATGCCTAGTTAATGGCTCGGTGTCAATCAAGGGTCAAACAAAGGTTCAAAGTGTAACAATATATAGGTCTTCACAATCAAAGGTTCAATATCAATGGTTCACAATTCGAAGTTCATAGCAATCCAATATCAAAGTTCAAGAGTAAGCAGTTCAATATCAAAGTTCAAGAGCAGCAGTTCAATAGCAAAGGGTTCAATAACGGAAGTTCAAGAATGATGGTTCAATAACGGAGGGTCAAAGCAAAGATTCAATAGCAATGGTTCAATAGCAATGGTCAAATAGCAAAGAAATATCATAAGCGAACAAAGTCGAAGGATCGAAAGTCATGAGAAATCCCTACCGAAAGGGATAGAATATCTGACCTTATTCAAGCAAATCAACAATGAAAGCAAAATCAAGAAATGAGATCAACTCACGCCCGTAACCTATACTGAATTGGATAACGTTCCATAAGAATCAGATTACTCGTTTTAGACGGCTTTCCATTATTAGCAGGTTCCCACTTTTAGTAATCTCTCCATTTTAAGTAACTTTCTATTTTAGGTAACTTTCTATAATTAGTAACTTTCCAAAAATGACATATTTCTATATTTAGTAAGTTTAGCCAACTAGGATGCATTTTGAAGACATATTAGGTTAAGTGAATATTTATATACTTTAAAGGTCATTTATGCCAAATTACACAAGTTTAGGGTCTAAAGTATAAATATTACAAAGTGTAGGGTCTTAACTATAAATATGTCAAGTTTACTTATTTTACTCATTTAATCCATTAGTTATCATGTTAATCATATCAAACCTTTAAGTTTCAATAATTACCACTCTAACCTTTTATTTATATAAAAAACGTATATATATATATATAAACGAGTCCTAGCTTTTAAATCATGCATTCCACTTATGTTACCACCATTATCATTTGCTTAGTACCGCTTTTAACACATGTTTTCATTTAGCTCTAGCCACAATTCAACGCCCACATCATACACAAAACACAGACATTACAAGACACATGATTGAAGCATGCATGAACCCTCACATAAAATCATGAAACTCTTTACCCCATTCGACCCACAATCTAACAAGACGCCCATGTTATTAACTGTCTTAACATAACACACACTCATTCAAATAGGTTTCAAATGACATTTAGCATACATGCTTCTATACCGATCGATGCACACAACCACAAACACTTCACTTGATCACCCATAGACTCACACGTAAACACACAAACCTGGACAACACAAGCACCTACAAACACCATTTAGACTGATCAAGACAAAGAAGGTTAACTCATTAGGCTCACCCACACATCACACAACACAACCCACAACCTTATTACTATAACAAGCCAATTATCTACTCTTATTCAGATCTGATTCATAATCTTTTATGCAGATTCCGTACGACACAACTCACATGGTTAGAATTCTTTAAATCGACACACACACACATGATCATACACAATTTAGTTTTGGGTTTTATTATTTCAGTTAATGCGAACTTTGTTTTAGGGTTAGTTTAAGTTTACTTATATCTTTATACATATATAAATGAATCGCAGAAAACACAAGGACGATTGGAAGAGGTACCTTGGTCGGATTAGGCAAGTGAAACAAGAACACCAGGAACTCAAAACCTAAACCCTTCGAATCCATTCCACCCTGACGATCACAACACGCTTGGTTCACTAAACGGATCTCCATCTCCTTCCTAGGTTTCGTACCTTCATGATTTCTTGGGGCCAAAATTACACACCGTGACTTTTCAATATTAGTGTTTTGGTATATTTATTTTGAATGAGTCTTGGAAAGTTATAATGTGATAGGTGAGTTATTTTAGGAGGAAATCATGGGCTTAGGCGTTTTTTTGCCGAATCAAAAGGAAGGAGGAGGACCAATCACACATTTATTTACTTACTAAGATTAACTTGTACATTTCATTTATTGTGTCTCTTAAGTAATACATGTAACATTTGAATGTGTTATACTCATTTATTTATAAGTGTAACCTTTATTTCCAATGTCTTGAGTAATTGATTAAATGTCCAGCGAAATTTTACGAGCTCACTTTATTTTACGGTTTGTTAGTTGAGGGGCATAATAGTCTTTTAACGCGTTACGATTTTTAGGGTTTTACAACTCTTCCCCTCTAAAAGAAAAATTTTCGTCCTCGAAAATTGAAGTTGCAAGGTAAACAGAGACGTACGAGTTTAGGGCAGACGTAGCAATCCCTAGTTCCATACAGATCATAATCGTATCAGTTTCGAAGCGTACAAATCTTACACGTCACAGATATCGGTGAGAATCTCACAAGGAGATACATAATTCCAATCGAATATGAGGAGTGACAAATAATGGTTATAAATCTTAGTCCATTCACGCACCAACCCCGTGTATTTCCCAACGTCGATGATTCCAATAAGTTCAAATTATATGATCTCGGTATTATCACGTTGATCAAAGCGCCATAATACTTGCATCATATAACAAGCCCTTATTGTTACCATATTCGTCCCGGTCATGACAAACCACATAGCCAATATCACACAAAACATATCACATACGATATCAAGTAACATACCGGAAGCGAGACTGAATCGCGTACATACAAAGATATAACACATCAAACAACTTACCATATCACCAAAGAAGAAGGTCACCAACTTGCTCGAAACGGTTCCTCATGACTCATTCGACGATCCAAAAGAAAAAAAACGAGCTATTAACCAAATGCCAAACGATAAAACTTCACCATTCAAACCGAGTTTGAACAAATCAAGAAAAGCAACATCGATCGTAATCACTTAACGAATATCAAACCGCCTCAAAACGCATGACAAACGAATCGGAGTAACACAAGTCGCGCCCAAATCATATGAAGTAGATGAACCTTCTCACCACCGGTTGAATCTTGTCTTCGCTTTTATGTCTTTGGTTGATCCGTCCATTCCTCCAACAAAGATCCTCGATGTCTCCAAGAAGACGGCGGTCGGGCACGACCGCTTCACAAACCTCTCCAAATTTCAGAGCATTGCGACAAAGCGAGTTCGGCACCATCGCCTTCGGTTCCACGGGTAGTCTCCATCTAACGATCGACAAACGGATGTGCTAAGACAAAATAATAAAATCAAATGTGAAGAGAAGAGACCAAAGCAGTGAAGACAAAAGATTATAGAAGTCAAACCGAACGACAATCAAAAGGAATCGAAATAGATCATAATGCATGAAGCCTAGTGTCTACCCAAGTACTCACAGTCAATCCTAAGGTCAACAAGACGAAACTCGAGCTCGATACCATAATTGTAACACCCCAACCCGACAAGGGTAGAAGTGTCACATTCGGTGTCATATCAGATCATACAAATAAAATTTTACAAGCGAAAGCCTTAAAGAATAAAGTACCAAGTCATATAGACGAATGACTTACAAGGAAAATACAAAAATCCAATATGTCTAAAATAAAATGAAATCTCCAACCATAGCCCAACAAAATAAATCCAAATAACAAGGTATCTAGGTTTGGTCCACTCAAATAATCCAACTCTCAGCCATCAAAGCCCATCTTCAAACCTAACACCGCCGCAGAAAAGAAATGCGGTGAGCTTAAAAAGCCCAAAGGAATGAGATATAACAAAACGAAAGCTAAATAAAATCAAATGCGAAATGAAATAAAGGAAACGGATAACAAAGTCGAGCGAAATGAGAACAATGAGTCAATGAAGAACCTGCGAAACACAATTATACTGACATCCGGAAAGAATAGATAATGAGAGGAGGACAAGCATGTAACACATTGATGACACAAACGCAAGCACATTACAATAACGGGCATACAATAATTCGGGATGTCGAGTACATATAAGCCAAATCAAGTCCAAAGGCTAGCGGAAGCAACTAACTAGAAAGTGAGCATGGCAATCACACGTGTCAAGTAACTACGATTAATAACATCACAAGTATCAAGTATGAACTCACACGTATCAATTATGAACTCAAGCATGAACACTATAATTGAATGATTTAAGGACATAGCGAGCAAATTGACAAGTTAACAAGCCATACCACATAAGTCGAAACATTTATCCAATCAAACAAGAGATAAACAACAATGTACACATGGCAAGTCAACAATAGGTAGATAAGGATACTAACAGAGATTCACAGTCCACGAGGTTAACTGAACGAAGTTTACATGCTAACCGTCAAAACAATTAATTATACATTAGCATGGACCAGATAAATCAAGGGTCACATAAAAGCATGATAAACAGTTGATCAATTTTTAGCATGACAATAGGTAAATCAAACAATCACATATTACTAATATAGTAGCAGGGCAAAAGATAGTCGCGTAGAACATGCATAAACATAATCAAATTCAATAATCATATCATAACCCGGTACGTGAATGGAACGGTAGTCTGAAGTAACGGAATAAGAGTATGACATATCAATGCAATGGAATGTATATCATGGTAGTAGAGTGAGTCACATAAGGGTATTGGGTAAAGGACTGTCAATTTAGAATATGGTGCATTTGGGGAATCCAGAAGGTACAATATAGGTATATCAAAAGTGTAAGGGTTGTCAGAAATCTATCCCGAGCCAACAAAACAAACCATATCAATAGTGGCAATAGCAGCCAAGTAACTAATAGTAGCCATTGTATTCGGAGGGGTGACCTCGGAATACCAAACCAATAGGAGGGGAGACCTCAGTAACCAATGGAGTAGCTAGCTCCCAAAATGTGAGGGGGTGTATTGCACACACGCACCACATCACCAAAACAATATATCAATATCAATACAATACAAATCTAGGATGCATTCATACCGCAAAACAATAGTTGGCCATACAATATATCCAAGCGCGCATAATCAATACAAAATAGGGACGGTGTGGAACATCACTCAACCACACTAAAGTCATGCCATTGGTGCATCAATGACACGGACATGGAACCCCCATGCCTAGTTAATGGCTCGGTGTCAATCACGAAGGGTCAAACAAAGGTTCAAAGTGTAACAATATATAGGTCTTCACAATCAAAGGTTCAATATCAATGGTTCACAATTCAGAGGTTCATAGCAATAATCCAATATCAAAGTTCAAGAGTAACATTCAATATCAAAGTTCAAGAGTAGCAGTTCAATAGCAAAGAGTTCAATAACGAAGTTCGATGAATGATGGTTCAATAACGGAGGGTCAAAGCGAAGATTCAATAGCAATGGTTCAATAGCAATGGTCAAATAGCAAAGAAATATCATAAGCGAACAAAGTCGAAGGATCGAAAGTCATGAGAAATCCCTACTAAAAGGGATAGAATATCATGCCTTATTCAAGCAAATCAACAATGAAAGCAAAATCAAGAAATGAGATCAACTCACGCCCGAACCTATCCGAATTGGATAACGTTCCATAAGAATCAGATTACTCGTTTTAGACGGCTTTCCATTATTAGCGGGTTCCCACTTTAGTAATCTCTCCATTTTAAGTAACTTTCTATTTTAGGTAACTTTCTATAATTAGTAACTTTCCAAAAATGACATATTTCTATATTTAGCAAGTTTAGCCAACTAGGATGCATTTTGAAGACATATTAGGTTAAGTGAATATTTATATACTTTAAAGGTCATTTATGCCAAATTACACAAGTTTAGGGTCTAAAGTATAAATATTACAAAGTGTAGGGTCTTAACTATAAATATGTCAAGTTTACTCATTTTACTCATTTAATCCATTAGTTATCATGTTAATCATATCAAACCTTTAAGTTTCGAGAATTACCACTCTAACCTTTTATTTATATAAAACGTACATGTATATATATATAAACGAGTCCTAGCTTTTAAATCATGCATTCCACTTATGTTACCGTACCATTATCATTTGCTTAGTACCAGTTTTAACACATGTTTTCATTTAGCTCTAGCCACAATTCAACGCCCACATAATACACAAAAACACAGATTACAAGACACATGATTGAAGCATGCATGAACCCCTCACATAAAATCATGAAACTCTTTACCCCATTCGACCCACAATCTAACAAGACGCCCATGTTATCAACCTGTCTTAACATAACACACACTCATTCAAATAGGTTTCAAATGACATTTAGCATACATGCTTCTATACCTGATCGATGCACACAACCACAAACACTTCACTTGATTACCCATAGACTCACACGTAAACACACAAACTGGACAACACAAGCAGCCTACAAACACCATTTAGACCTGATCAAGACAGCAAGGTTAACTCAGCTAGGCTCACCCACACATCACACAACACAGCCCACAACCTTATTACTATAACAAGCCAATTATCTACTCTTATTCAGATCTGATTCATACTCTTTTATGCAGATTCCATACGACACAACTCACATGGTTAGAATTCTTTAAATCGACACACACACACATGATCATACACAAGTTAGTTTTGGGTTTTATTATTTCAGTTAATGCGAACTTTGTTTTAGGGTTCGTTTAAGTTTACTTATATCTTTTGTAGCAAAGAAGATCAAGTCACATTCAAGCTTCAAACGAGAAGTTGGAAGTCTTGTTTGTTTAGTGTTGTATGATCTAGTGTTGATTCATACTTCACTGTTGTATTAAACCATCATAATCTTGTGAGTGTGAGTGGTTAGTATCTTAGTCCTCAAAATACATTGTGTGTGGGAGTAGTTGTACCCTTGGAAAGAACTCGACATCTAGCTTAGTGTCGAAAATAGTGTAAGCGAAGTGTAAAGGTTTTCTCCACGGTGAAAGGAGCTTGTTGACTAGTGAAGTTAAACTCGAGTGTGAGACTCGGGAGTGGAGTAGGGCAAGGAAAAAGAGTCCTTGTAGACCGAACCACTATAAATAACTTATTGTGGTTTGATCATTTCTTTCCTTATTTACTCATTACATATTTCTTGAATATTTCATTAACATACTCAAGATCAATATCAATTGATCTTTCAATAAGTTTCAAAACAAAGTTTTTAATTGGTAAACTATTCAACCCCTCTTCTAGTTTTCTACAATTGGTACCAGAGCCTCGTTGGTCAAGAATATCTAAAATAACTTGTATTTTATAAACTTGAAACGATCCATGGATTCTGAAAACTTTAAAGAAGGGCAATCTATGTAAAGACCACCACTCTTTGAAACCAATGGATTTATCTATTGGAAAAACCATTTTGAAACATATGTAAAATCAAATGATATAGATCTTTGGTTTATTATTGTTAAAGGGGATTTTAGTTCTACAACAAAGGATATTTCCGTTGATGAACAAAAGAAATTAGTTGCTAAAAATAATGAAGCTAAAATGATGCTTTACAATGCTTTACCTAGAAAATAATATGAAATAATTTTTATGTGTGAAACCGCCAAAGATATTTGGGAATCTTTAATTGTTACACATCAAGGTAATTCACAAGTCAATGATAACAAAATTGATCTTCTTGTTCAACAATATGAACAATTTGTTATCCCTGAAGATGAAACCATTGATTGTGGCTTTGCTCGCTTCAACACTTTTATTACATCACTTAAAGCACTCGATGAATCTTTTCGTAGTAAGAACTTTGTGAGGAAATTTCTTAGAGCACTTCATCCCAAATGGAGAGCTAAAGTGACCGCTATTGAAGAATCAAAAGATCTCTCAAAAATGTCACTAGACGATCTAATTGGCAACCTCAAAGTTCACGAAATGGTAATGGAGAAAGATTCGGAGATCATCAAAGGAAGAAGGGAGAAGATCAAATCCGTTGCTCTAAAAGCAAAGGCGGAATCAAGCGATGACGATGAATCTTGCTCGTAGTGAAGATGAGGAGTATGCCATGGCGTTAGAGATTTTAAGAAGTTCTTAGAAGAAGAGGAAAGTTTGTAAGACAACCTCGAGAAGAAAAGAAGCCATTCTGAAAAGATCGGGATGACAAAAAGGGTAAAGGTGAAAGAAAGTGTTTTAGATGTGGTGATGCAAGTCATCTCATGGGAGAATGTCCCAAGCCACCTAAAAGCAAAACTCAACGAGCTTTTGTAAGTGGTGCTTGGAGTGATAGTGAAGACGATGAAGAATCAAGCAAGGAAGAGATCGCTTTAATGGCACGTGAGTCAAACGAGGTACTTTCCGACTCTTCTTATTCTTCTATAGATGATGACACTTTGCAAAAACAATATAATCAATTGTGTGAGCTAAGTCTAAAATCATAACTAAAAATAAATTTTTAAAACCAAAAGGAATTTTGGAAAATGAAGTATATGAGTTGAAAGAAAAACAAAACGACTTGAAAAGGAAAAGCAAATGACGATGATTGTAAATCATGTCAAGAGCTTAATCTTGAAATAGAAAAACTAAAGCTCACACAAGAGATTCTAATTGAAAATAATTCTAAGTTTAAAAGGTTTAACAAAAACATCGCTCTTGCCGATGAAATAGTTAAAATCCATAAAACACCAGGAGACATGAATGGGCTAGGTTTTAATGAAGTATTAATTCCAAAGAGTCAAAACAAAACGGCCGAAATGACGAACATTCTATCAAAATTGCTGCAGTACAGCACGGACCAGACGGAACCAAAATAAGGGTTCCGTCCGTTGTGCATAATGGTGTCGTGGGTACTAGAATGTTCGCAATACGGACCGTACTGAATTTGTTAAAGTAACAAAGAAAACCAATGATAGTGTTAAACTGAAACCAGTTGTTACATCAGGAGTAGGACTTGTCAAAAATGAATTTAGATCAAAAAACACTCAACAACGATATAAAACTCCTTTTGCCAAACGCCCCTTTCCTAAGAGCAACCACAACGTACAACCCAACTACCAACACAACGGTTGGAATCAAAACTTTCCTAGACCAATCAAACTCCAAATTACATGCCATGGAACTCTTACGCATCGTTTCCATACATGAATCAAATAAATGGTATGTTTAACCCAAACGGACCCATGAGATATTGGGGACCAAATGCTTGAGTTATTTGCTTCTTAGGTATGCTTGAAAGTTGGATTGGAACCTGATGAATGGATAAAAGATAGTGGATCCTCACGACACATGACGGACAACAAAAGTCTCTTATCATCATACCAAGAGTATGACGGAGGTAATGTCACTTTTGGTAGCAATCTCAAAAGCAAAATCATTGGCAAAGGTACGATTGCTCATAACTCCCTAACTATTGAAAATGTTGCTCATGTGGATAGGTTAGGATTTAATCTACTTAGTATTAGCCAATTATGTGATAAAAAGTATAAAGTACTATTTGATGAAAATGGTAGTAAAATACTAAAAGATGGTATCACCATAGCTAAAGGAGTTAGGAAAAATAACATATACGTCATGAAAATAGATAAAACATATAATGACAAACTTTGCCTAACAACATTGGACGATAGCTCATCTCTTTGGCATAGACGCTTAGGTCACGCTAATACGAGACTTATACAAAACCTATCTTTAAAAGAGTTAGTTAGGAATTTACCAAAACTAAAATATGACCAACACTTTTGCGGCGCTTGCAAAATTGGTAAACAAACTCATAGTAGTCACGAATCTAAAAATATAGTGTCCACATCTAAGTGTCTAGAATTATTACATATGGACTTGTTTGGACCATCCACTATAAGAAGCTACGGAGGCAACTTATACATTTTGGTCATAGTAGATGATTACTCAAGGTTTACTTAGACGTTGTTTTTGAAAACCAAAATGAAGCTTTTGATAAATTTGAAATTCTTAGCAAGAAAATTCAAAACCAACTAGGTGTCAAAATTGTGTCGATCCGAACGGATCATGGTCGTGAATTTGACAACGAAACTCAATTTCAAAACTTTTGTGATACAAATGGTATAACACATAACTTTTTCGCTCCACGAACACCTCAATCAAATGGAGTAGTAGAACGTAAAAATTGAACAATCCAAGAAATGAGTAGAACAATGATTAATGAACAAAACATTCCTCAAAAGTTTTGGTGTATTATTATGACACTTCTCTGAGATATTTTGAATAGAGTCTTAATAAGTCCTTTCTTAAACAAAACACCATATGAGCTTTATAAAGGTAAAAATCCAACGTTAGGATATTTTAGGGTCTTTGGTTGTAAATGCTTTATTCTTAATACTAAGGATTATCTCACCAAGTTTGACCCAAAGTCTTACGAAGGTGTATTTCTTGGTTATTCTCAAACTAGTAAAGCTTATATTTTCCTAAACAAAGAAACAATGATAGTCGAGGAATCGTTGAACATAACATTCGACGAAAGTCCACCTCCCTCTAAGACATCACCTTTGGTAGATGATGACTTAGTTGAAGATCAAATAATAGAAAGTCAAATTAATAATAACAAAGAAGATGAACCATTAAATAAGGAAATTATAAACATCAAAGAATCCAAAAGTCATCCTTTAGAAAAGGTCATAGGACAACTTAATCAAAGAACCTTAAGGTTCACAAGCCCAAAATCAAAGTAATTATTTTTCTTTTGTATCCACCATTGAACTGAAAACCATAAATGAAGCAATAAAAGATGAATCATGGGTAATTGCCATGCAAGAAGAATTAAACCAATTCCTTAGAAATGATGTTTGGAAATTAGTTCCAAAACCCAAAGATCAAACTATAATTGGAACAAAATGGGTCTTTCGAAATAAAATGGACGAAAATGGTATAGTATCTAGAAACAAAGCTAGGCTTGTTGCACAAGGTTATAATCAACAAGAAGGGATTGACTATGATGAAACTTATGCACCGGTAGCTAGACTTGAATCTATTAGAATATTACTTGCTTATGCATGTGCTTATGACTTTAAATTATTTCAAATGGATGTTAAAAGTGTTTTCCTTAATGGGTTTATTAACGAAGAAGTGTATGTTGCTCAACCTCCCGGTTTTACCGAATTTGAGAAACCACATCATGTCTTCAAACTCAAGAAAGCATTATACGGCCTTAAAGAAGCACCTAAAGCTTGGTACGACCGACTTAATACTTTTCTTATTGATAACAAATACACTATGGGATTAGTAGATAATGCTCTTTTTACCAAGAAAAAGGAATCACAAATTATCATTGTTCAAATATACGTTGATGACAATATATTCGGATCAACTTGTCAAGAACTATGTGATGATTTTTCTAAAATCATGCATGACGAGTTTGAAATGAGTATGATGGGTGAGTTAAACTTCTTTCTAGGACTTCAAATTAAACAACTAGAAGATGGCATTTTCTTTAACCAATCTAAATATATAAAAGACATGCTTAAGAAATTTGGTCTTGTAGTCCTCCATTTGCGATTTCCATAATGCCATTTGCCGAGTAGATAAGGAAAAGTGGATTCAGCCGTTTGGGTAACACTTGTGAAATATATATCTGCCAATTTCTTCATGAGTTTGGGGGCAGCGATGATGAGTACTAATCCAGAAAATTTTCATTTTGTAATAGCTCAAGTGTCATGCACATATGGCCTGAAATAAAGGAAACTCACAAGTAAAAAGGACCAAATTTTCATTTTTTTTGAGTGAAATATCATGTATTTTGAATATACTGCCTAGGATCTTTACTCTTTTTTTTTCATAGTTCTCGAAGGATAATATCATGGGCTCTGACTATAAGGACATGATGGAAAGATGTGTCGTATGTGGTCCTGGTTTGTGAAGTTTAAGTTAAGCGGGAAATGGATAGCGACGGTAATTTTATTTTTAATTTCTTTTCCAACTGTTGATAAGACACACTACAATTCTGACCTTAATTCTGTTCTTTTCTTGCAGAGTATTCATAAGATGCTAACGGATGGGATAGACACATGGGCACCCAAAGTTTCCGTGAAAAAATCAGTTGTGTACTTTTTGTCACGAAATATAACCGAGGAAATGCATACGAGTCATTTACGATCCACTTTTATCGGAGAAACGTTAGCTCGTATGCTCGAGTATTCTGGAGTTGTTGTGCTCCGAAAAAAAATACATGATGAGGATCATCTTGACATTGAGGTACATGCACTTGGTCTTGCTGTTTGAATGTTTTATTTTTGTTGTTTTTGAGTTTAAATCCATTTTTTTTGTTGTTTTTGAGTTTAGTTCCATATATTTTTAGGGTAAACGCTCTTATGATCTCTACATTAGCGATACTCTTGATGTATTGAGGGAAAAGGGTTTGACTGTAGTTGGTGAAGGGGATGAGGCGGTATTTATTGAGGGACTAAAATTACCTCTTGTGTATCTTACAGCTTTGCGGTTAGTTTACTTGCTATAAATGTTGATTTGGTCAAAGCATATTTCAATTGGCTTGTAACACATTTTCTGCATATGTAGGCATGCACTTGATGTGGAAAAAGCAGATTGGATTCTGCATGTGACTAATGTAGGGCAACAAGCCTATATTGAAATGTGCATCAGTGTAAGCAACTGATAAAATCTTCCAAAAATATATCAAGAAATTGAATTGAATACTTATTGATCTCTATTGTTTGCATATGTAGGCTGCTAAACGTGTTGGGTTGATTACAAATGATCATAACCCTTTAAGTCATGTTGGATTTGGTCAAGTTCAAGGTGATGATTTTGAGAGATTCCAAACTTTTGATACTAAAGTGGTTAGCTCTGTTAATCTGCTTGACGAAGCCAAAAGTCGATGTAAAGTGCTCCTTGCGGGTGAGTGGACTGGTGAGTATCTTGAGCATTTTTTTTAGCTGGCATGGCTGATGAGTGGACTGGTGAGGATCTTGAGCATGCTGCTGAAGCACTTGGATATGGTGCCGTTAAGTAAGATTCTTTTGCTTTATCATAAATATTACGACTATTGTGGTTATGAGTAGAAAAGTAAATTTTAATTTCTGAAACTTGCTGTAATCAAATTTTTTATTTTGAAAAAGAAGTGTAAATAAAATTTACAAATTTATTTATATTGAATTAAACAACGCTTACGGGATATTCCCTTTGTTTTATAACATAAGATACCTTACTTTTTGATCAAGTTTCGTGCTTATTAATATTCTATGCTTGTGTTCTTAATAATAGGTATGCAGACTTGAAGAACAACAGATTGACTGATTATACATTTAGTTTTGATCAGATGCTTAATGAAAAGGTACGTAGTCTTTATGATGTTATGCAATTGTTTATTGTATTCCCTTATTGATTTGAAATCTTTACATCGACCTTGTTTCTTATTTGCTCACATTCGTTTATAACTAGGAAAATACTGTTGTATATCTACATTATACACATCATCATGTTTGTTCAATTATTAGGAGTTCTAGTAAAGACATCAAGGAGTTAACGGTAATAGTGTTAAGACTTAATCCCAGATAGATTTAATGAGCCTAGAATGAGTATAGTTGTTCTATGTAATCACAAAACAACTAAGGAGAACCTTTGCATGAAGTTGTATTTACGTAGAAAATAAATACAAGACACAAGAACAATAAACACTATAACTTGATCCTCTATGGATCTGTAAGAATAACTATGAATGTTATACAAGGCTTATATTACATCAACAATCGTGGTTTCTTTTATAGACCAAGAAAACCACTTTAATCATACTAAGACTAGACATGTATGTATAAACAATTATACATACCTAACACACTCGTAAGATATGATTATCCATTATCTTTCTGATTGCTAAACACTTATACATATCTTACCTACTATTTTGAATAAACTAATACAGTGGAATGATCAGGGGAAACTAGATACGATCAGCAGAAACCTTCGAGGCATTATGACTATCAGTGGAAACCGTTGTATCAGTGGAAACAGAAATCTCTATCAGTAGAAACCTATCAGCGGAAACCACCGCTTTTATAATTCCTAACCATCATCCCCTAAACTTGACTTTAACTTAGTTAATTTCAAGTTTCCAGATTGATAAGCACCAGTATAATATCTAGAGCCACCAGATAAGCAATGAAGTCCAAAAGCTCATGCAAAAATCAGCAATATTAGTAACTAGAGTAGATTTGATAAGCCTTTACCAAGTAGCTACTCACTCTTGGGCTAGCTAGTCCTTTGGTGGAATCATGACATCACCCTGGTGAACTAGTAACCAGTCCAATACTTAGAACATGAATCATTGGTGTATTGGATACCCTAATGATTTTTGGCAAATCATCACAGCCATCAACGGATTTGACTTGTCTTTACCGTAGAGCCGATAACTCGGGACTAGTCATGGTGTTCCATCGCTTTACCACAATCCATGAACTTGTGGGCTAGCCAACTCTTCATCTTATGAGGACATGGTGAGTTGAGTACCATACAACTTATTGGCAAGTTGTCAACCTTCCAACGGATTTTATATCTCTTTACCAGAGCCGTTTGCTCATGGAGTAGTCAATGTTTGGTGTATGAGACCAGGGTACATTAATAACCCTATGAGTTTTAGTAAATCAGCAACTTTCAACAGATTTGAGAATACTTCCCATAGCTGTACCCCATGGAAAGTTTACTCTTTGTCTTGAAGACAATGTGAGTGAAAACCATATACAACTTATTTGTACAAAAAAAATTAGTACCATAATTTTTTTTTAATAAACACACACAATATACAAAATAAATGTAAACATAATAAACACCATACCCATTACTTGGAAGAATCAGCAGATGCAGCAAGTAATTTATCCTTTAGCCTCTTGACAAGTTGCTCTGCATGAGTCAGATCATTTCCAACTAGAGCTGCAGAAAAGACTAACTGATTGGATAACATTTGAGTCATTAACCTCTCAGAGAGTGGATAATCCAAATCAGTTAACATATAAGCATATACTCCTTCCCAGGTCTGCACCACATGTACATTAGACAAAGGGTAAAATGTCCATTGACAAACTTCCGATTATCCCGCCTCCCATATGTTATAACCTTTCCCATTTTCAGAAGCTGAATCAAACAATACTTGTAAATCCCCAAGTAAGAACTTCCCAGCTTCAGAAATATCATGTGACACAGAATATGAAGAAATCATATCATACAGCATTAGAAGATCATTTCTATCCAAAAAGTTTAGAATCTCAGTTAAAAATGTGAAAATTTTAACTGAACCATCTTCCCTATGAACAAAATTGAAATGCCCCAAACCTCCAATTCCTGTTGGAACTAACTCCCATTTAACCAATTTGGACCAAACAACCCATTCTTCATCTTGATCATCTTCTTTGAAATCTTTGATGAAAGCACTGTCTGGAGCTTGAAGATCAAGAGGTCTAGCCTTCCTCTTTTTGGCCAAAGACTTCTTTCTACCCCTGTGTGGAAGTAGGAGAAGGTATGATTTTCATGAGTCTTGGAGCCGGTAAAGATGAATGAGTAGAAGGTTTCTCACTTTCAGGAGGAGTCTTAGAAGAATGCAATTCAAGATCAACAGCTGAAATCTCTGTTGTCTCACTTGCTAAAACCTTTTATTTCTCAGCCAAAGATGCATCAGAAAGATTTTCAACACCCTCAGAGGGATTAGAGATTTTTAATTTATTTATCTCATACCCTTCCAAGGTGGGTGAGTATCTCTTCTTCCTCTGATAAGGATTTAAACCATCTTTAAGATATCTATCCATGATTTTGTTGTATTCTTGCACCAATACTTCATCAGAGAAAGACTTTACATAAGACATGGTCCATCCTGTGTTATATAGAATGGAGCTCATGTTTTTCACCATTGTCTGCATATGCACTCTTTGTTGAGCCAGAGAAGGAGGTTTTTCTCTTCTAGTTTTGGCTTTCATTTCTGCTGCAACCTTCTTTCTTTGATTAACTAATGTCCTTATGTCATGGACAGTTATCAGAGGTAAAAGCTCCTCCCAAAATTCTTTGAGCAAGAGTGGGACTCTGAGCAACATCTTCACCAAGCTTTGTCCACCCTTCATCTGATAGTCCCATAGCCAGTTCATTTAATTCCCTCATTCTTTCAGGTGTCACCTCAGTACCCGATTCAGCAAGGAACTCAACATTGAAAGTTGCTTGAGTTTCTTTAGCAACAACTCTGTCTTGTTTAGTAATCTCATGTAGTCCAAACAATCTTTCCTGTTCTTCCTTATCCACTCCCAAAACATCTTCTTCTTCTGCAACCATTTTCCCTTTTTCTTTATCCTTAGAAGAAGTAGGTTCAACATTTTCTGCAACAACATGATCATGTTCAACCAAAGGAACAGACTGAGAAACATCAGAGGTAACTGTATCCAAAGGAATAGACTTCTCAGGTGCAGTGAATGCTCTTTCAGAGGGAACTGGAGGTGTTTCAGACAAAAAGTCAGTTCCCTTGTTCATCTCTTGATCCTCACCAATCACCTTTTCAGAAGCAATTTCCTCCTTATCACCTGTTTCAGAGGCAACACCAGCATCTACTTTCCCAGATTTTAGAGTCATTGAACTCAAATAACTTCTCTTTCTCTTTGGTCTTCTCTGAAACACTTTGACTGGCTTATCTGTTGAAGACTGAGTTTCTTGTAAGGAAACTGAAGCTAGTACATAAAGAGCTTCAAGATTGATATGAACTCTTTCTTGATCATGTTCCTCCTCCTCATCGGATACAACTAATCTTGTCCTCCTTCTACCCAATCTTACTTCCAAATCTTTCACTCTCTTTAACAACTTCACCATTTCACCACCCATATTCAACTTAGTCTCCTTAAGCTCTTTCCTTGTTTCTTTGAGCTGCAACTCCAAGTCATCAACCTTTTTCACAAACCTGTTAAGCACACTAGACATTTCCATTAGCATAGTAGAGTCCTCGGCTCCACTAGTAAGAATACCTGTGGTGGTATGAGCTTCATTGGACCTTAGAGGAGACTCAATAAAATCATCAAAGGTAGTCTCATCTTCAAGATGCTGTCTAGATGTATTATTTGGTTGATTAGAAGAGATAGGATTAACCTCAGTTTCAACAAGAGTTTGATCCTGTGAAGTAGAAGCAACCACTGGCTCCTCTGGAGCAACAAGTCTTGGTGAAGGTGGGGTATTAAAGTGAGGTGATGGTGGATGTTGTGGGTCATCAGGGGCAACTGATGCAGATGCATCAGGAGCAACATGAACACCAGGCAACATAGTTGGTAGCAATGGCCTATGTCCTCTAGTATAACCAGTTTGCATAGTAGCAAATAATTTAGCAGATAATTTAGTAATAGTTCTAGGAGTTTTGTCAGAGGTTTCAATGCTTAGAATCATTTGTAAGAATCTAGGATACATGAGAAATTTATTTTTGGTATCCTTCACATTTTTAAGAATTTCCTCAAAGATATATTTTGAAAAATTATATTGTATTCCTTGAGCTAAACATATTAAAGCATTTGCAATAGAACTGGAGAACTGATCCCAACCACCAGACTTAGGACTTAGGCATTGAGGCAGGGTGTGAACTAAAAATCTCCACTTAGGACAATACTTGTTTTTAAACCAAACTATTTTCCCATCAAAGCGATACCCTAAGTTTTTTAGTCCAGAGATTATTTCCTTTTTATCATTCTCAAAAATACCATCAACATTATCCAATTGTAACTGAGTCCTAATGAGGGACTCTGTTATCACATGTTCTCTACCATCAATAGTAGCCACTATCTCTTTGGTAGAACTAGGAAGAGACCGCTCATGAGTAGTGGCCCAAAATTGTCTGACAAGGGAGTCATAAACAACAGATGGAGAGTGTGAAAGAGCATACCTGATTTTGGACCTTAAGAGAAAATCGATCATTTCATCATAAAGAGTGCTTGCTTTGGTATGTTCCATAAATGCTGTCTTGTTTTGATCCACTTTGTATTCGAGTGATGCCATTGATAACGATTGAAGAGATTGAGTATGAGCAGGATTCAAAAGAAGTGGGAAATCTTGGTGTGGGTTTCTTCTGATTAATGATTTTAAATAGGTTTCCCAAAACAGTTGTATTAATTGACAAAAAAATCGTTGACCAATTTTGACTCAATTAAACTCGAAAGTAAAAACCCCAATTTTACCACAATATCAGAGGTAATGAAAAGTCTGTTGAGAATCGTTTAAGCTCATCTAGGAATAACAATAACAACAATAAATAGAATGCACATGGAATAAATCAAAACATTATTGTTATTGCTAAAGGTTTCTTCGTCATCATCATGTGTTCTACAAAACACATCTACATTCAATCCTGGCGATCAACTCTAAGACGGTTACAATCTAACAGGATCAATGATCCTTGAGGTCGACCAACTACATGTCGACATACACTATAGTCTAGGCGTTTATAAACTCGCGCCTAGACACACACACATCTATGTCCGATGTTTACATTGTTTGACACTTATTAAACCCTCGACTGCATCTCTTTATATACTAGAGAATGCTAGGGTTTACAAAGAGATAAGGATTAATAAAATACGTAATATACAAGATATCGCTATCATTCTAATAATATCTTCGTATCTTTATTCTTTGTAGCTTTCTCTTTGTCACATTCACCTTCATCTTTCATACTATTTTGTCTTATCAACTCAAAGAACCTAATTCCCAACAAAGTCAATCAGAGGAAACCAATCAGTCAATCGGAGGAAACCACTTATATTTTGTCCGTAGTAACTTCCCAACATAATCAGCAGAAACAACAGACCATCAGGGGAATCCAGTATACTATCAGCGGCAATGAGAAAATAATCAATTCAAATCTTTGACTCATAATAGTGACTAAACTGTCTACATCCAGAACTTTTAACGATCCAAATTCCAACCATTAATATTTACCATTACTTTTACTGACCTAAAGATTCCAAAAGGCCTATAAAAACCAACCCTAAATAGTAAATACTACAGCAAAAACACACACACAAACGTATTAACCTTTTACTCAAAAACAAAAACCATTTGACAATGAGCAATTCTCCTAATCATTCCAATGACACTACTTCTTCTGAAAGTAGAACAACTTGGCTTAACTATTTTCCACCTGGTTATCTCAACAGAATCACCTACATGTCAACCCCATCACAATATCAATCCCCTTTCTATTATACTTCTTCAGAGGAAGAAGTTGAACACCCTCCTCAAAATGAGGTGGAGGTGTCAAGTGGTGAGCTCAGAGGTTTGCATGAAGATTCTGATGATGAATTGAATGATCTAACCTACAGACCTCGCAACACTAGGTCTATGATGGTTGCTCCTCTTTCTGTGCTGCCACCAAGTGCTCCTATTCCAGACCCCCAACCTTCTACCTCCAATCCCAACAGAAGAACCACAGTAATGGGTCTTCCTTCTCGTCCAGTGTGGGAATGGATGAACAGGAGAGGAAAGAATATCACAGGATGCCTCAGTGGGGTAACATAAGGCCAGAGAGAAGGCCTTGATGAGTGAAGCTTTGGATTGGGTAGGTGGTCAAAGGAAGAAGGGATGTTGTGTGTTGGTCTTTTATGTTGTTTTTAATGGTTGTAATGATGTCCCTGCATCATGAGAATGCAGGTTGTTTTCTATGAATAAAAGTCTGTTTCCTCTGACTCATACATCTGATTCCCATGATTATGTGTTTGAATCTAGATCTGCAAGATGATTAGTGAAACACAAAAGCACACACAAGAATCTATATCTAAACTAATAAAATCAAATAACACATGCTAAATATGTACATTGTAAAGATAAAATATGTACACCAAAAAGTCCTCCCCTTAAACCAGAATCCTCCCCTTAAACCAGAATCCTCCCCTTAGGCACAATCCTCCCCTCAAACACAAGAATCAGGGGTTGATCATGCCAATATTGACAATCAAATATTGAAATCTGGGTCCATCAAATGCTTTTGTTAACAAATCAGCAACATTTTCATCAGAATGAACTTTAACCACTTGAATAAGATGTTTTTCATTAGCATCTCTGATAAAATGATGTCTAATTTCTATATGCTTAGTTCTTTGATGAAAACAGGATTTTTAACAATGCAAATTGTGCTTTGATTATCTATGAAAATATTAGTATTCATAAACCGAACCCATAATCCAATAATTGATTTTGAATCCAAAGTACCGACCACAACAACTTGCAAGAAGAACATATTCAAACTTCAAGAGAGGATGTAGCCATAATTGTCCGCTTCTTGCATTGCCAAGATATCAATCTTCTTCCCAAGAACTGACAACCCCCAGTTGTAGATTTTCGATCAAAATTTGCACCAGCATAGTCACTATCACTATATGCTTCCAGCTCAAATGGAAATTCTCTAGGATACCAAAGACCCAATTTTGGTTGGCCTTTTAGATACTTGAAAATCTTTTTGACAGCAGTCAAATTGGAAGTTAGTGGATAACTTGGTGCCTAGAACAAGCACTGACTGCAAACATGATGTCAGGTCTAGAGGCAGTCAAATACATGAGAGACCCAATCATAGATCTGTAGAGATGAACATTAACAGCTGGATCTGGATCATTATTTGATTTAGCCTTAGGAGCTTCAAATGGTGTAGTTGTGGTCCTGACAAGTTCCATATCAAATTTCTTGAGGATATCTTGTACATACTTCTCTTGATGAATGAAAATACCATCTGATTGCTGCTTCACTTGAAGACCCAAGAAGAAAGTAAGTTCACCCATGGCACTCATTTCAAATTCACTCTTAATCAGTCTTTCAAACTCTCTGCACCATGCTTCTTTGGTGGATCCAAAGATAATATCTTCCACATACACTTATACAAGTATAATGTCTCTGGTGGATTTCTTGATAAAGAGAGTTTTATCAATAGCACCTCTTCTATAACCATGCTTCAGAAGAAACGAAGAAAGCCTAGCATACCAAGCTCTAGGTGCTTGATGAAGGCCATATAATGCCTTAACCACCTTGTAAACTTTATCAAGGTGTTGTGGATCAACAAAACCCTTGGGCTGAGTGACATAGACTTCTTCTTCAATTTCACCATACAAGAATGCACTTTTTACATCCATCTGATATACCATGAAACCTTTGTAGGAGGCAAAGGCTAAGAATAGCCTGATTGCTTCAACTCTTGCAACAGGAGCAAAGACTTCATCATAATCAATTCCTTTTTCTTGTCTATGACCTTGAGCCACTAATCTAGCTTTGTTTCGTACCACAATGCCTCTTGCATCTCTCTTACATTTCAGTATCCATTTTGTTCCAATAGCATATTTACCAGGAGGTAAATCAACAAGTTCCCATACATTTTGATTCAAGAATTGTTGCATCTCTTCTTGCATAGCAGCTACCCAGTCTTCATCACCAAGTGCTTGTGAGATAGTTGGAGGTTCAACTTGAGATAAGAAACAAGCAAATAGACAATGTTGATAGTCTATATGATTGTTCCTATGTTGAACCCTTATGTAGCTGAGAAAAGCAGATTCACCAAACTTTGTCTTCTTAAACTTGGTTCTTGTTTAAACAGGGGAAGTTGGATCACCAATAATAAGAGATTGTGGATGCACCGTGTTAATCCTTTTTTGTAATGTGAGGACTAACATCTACAGATGTTGCTAGATTAGTAAGAGTTGCTCCATAGTCATCATCATAAGATGAAGAATCAAAAATGCATGTTCTTGATTGATGATGAATGCCATCCAATGGAGATGTTGAATGTTGTGAATTTGCTAAGTCAGAAGGACTTGGAAATCTTGTAGCTTCAAGATTTAAATTGCTAGAAGAAGAAGCAGATTTGGAAACAAAAGGGACAGCTTCATTATCAGAGGGAACTGGTACATTATTAGCGGCAACATCATCAGCAGGAATTGAGCTTTTATCGGTGGAAACAGCAACATTGTCAGCAGAAAAAGATGAACTACCAACGGCATCAAATTTTTTGTGTGCTTTAACTGCAGCCTGCCTCAAGAGATCTTGTGTTTCTTTGGAGAGTTCATAACCAAACTTTTCAGCATCTTCTTTAGCTGCATATTCTTGACCTTGAAGCTTCACAAGTTCTTCTGCATATCCCACATCATTGAAAGCCTCATCAAGAGCAGCTGAGTTCTTGGTACCTGAAATATGGTCAGAGATAAAAGAAGGAACAAGTATCACTTGTTCATCACAAAGAAGATGTCAAGAACAAGTGAAATCACATAAATGTTAGATTTAAATCATACCCCAAATGATCGCTAGATAATCTAAATCAAGATACCATTCTTGACACACCTTGAACATTTGGTTTGTCCTCCATAACCGAGATTCGAGTTTCTTCACCCTCTTTGTGGAGAGATTATACACTCTGTATGCTTTACTCGAGTTGAATAGCCTACAACATATCCTTCATCGCCTTTTCCATCAAACTTGCCCAACCGATCACTTGTATTCGTGGATGGTGACATGACAACCAAAAGGCTTAAGATGACCGATGGTAGGAATTTTGCCACACGTAAGTTCATAAGGTGTTTTTGTGTGGATTAGTTATAGATACCCTGTTTTAGACATAGCAAGCAGTGCTAACTGCTTCAGTCCAAAACATGGTAGGTAACTTTGAATCAGCAAGCATAGATCTTGCTGCTTCAATCAGGGTTATGTTCTTCCTTTCAGCAACTCCATTTTGTTGTGGAGTCCTGGCATTGCTTTAGACCCTTTTAATCCCTTTTGTAGCACAGAGATCTATTAATTTTGCATTTTTGAACTCTGTCCCATTATCACACCAACTGATTCCCTACCAGGGCAATGAAACCTTGAAGAAGCTGAAATGTTTCATCTTTAGTCCTTAAGAAGAATGCCCAGCTATAGCGACTATAATCATCAGTCACCACCAAACAGTAGTTGTTGGGAATTATGTGAAACCTTTGAATCAATCAAGTATATGTCGAAGAGATCACCAAGGTAATGGTTTCGAAGAAGAGTTGATTAGGTCAAGAATGATTCTTTGAAGTATAAATGGCGTGCGCGATTCTCATGAAGAGTGGAAGATGACTAGGATCTGCACACGCTTTATTTTCTATACACTTACCCATGTTTATTCCTGCACTGCCCAATGTTAGCAGAGGCATATTTACCCGTAATGATTCAGTGTATGGGGGTAAACAATATATTTAGTAGCATGCTTGTAATATGTCGAGGTGCATGCTTAGTTAGATCTATGGTTTCTTGTCTATATAAGGAACCGAAGTTTTATGTAATAGTAACAAGTTTTTGAGAAGTCTTTAAGGTGTTCTAAACACTGTGTTTCTAGTCAATAACAGATCCATAGAGGATCAAAGTGTTCTTAGTTATAGCTTGTATTCTCATTTTCGCTAAGGAATACTTGCTGTAGAGATTTTCTATTAGTTTGCTTGTGATTACATAGACAACACTAACGATCCCCGAGTGCTTAAGATCTGTCAAGGTCTTTGAATCTATCAAGTGGTATCAGAGCCTCGGGAAGATCTCTACGATACTAAGAACCATATTAAACCTCACCCCCATTCAACTAAAATACATTCACCATGCCTGGATTAGATAATGAAAATGAAGTCGCCAAAACCAACAACACCAACCATGCAAACACCACTTCCATGCAAAGCATCTCGCTTTTCAAAAAGAATGGTAAGTTTCCTTACCTAAAAGGGAAGAATATGATCTTTGGACTATGAAGATGCAGAATCGATTTCCAATATTGATTGGAATCTCGGGAGATAATGAAGAATGGAAATAGTCCAAGAGAATGATTCCAGACCTTGATGGGAAGTTCACCATTGCTCCTCCTCAATCTGCTGAAGAGGTGATGGCCATGCAGAGAGAGCATAAAGTCAAAACTATCCTTCTGCAAGCCATTCCTGAAGATCACCTGTGTGATTTTCATCACATGGTTGATGCAAAGGATATATGGTTGGCTCTCAAAGCAAGGTTCGGTGGTAATGAAGAATCCAGGAGAATGAGGAAGTCCATGCTGAGACAACAATTTCAAGACTTCAATATATCTGAAGAAGAAGGTATCCACAAGGGTATGACAGTTCCACAGATTTTGAGTCACTAAACCGGTGAATGCAAGACCTGACAATGATGATTGCAACTCAAAGTTCCTAAGATCTTTGCCTCCATCATGGTTACATGTCAGTATTGCTCTTAAGGCTAAAGGTGGCTTGGACATACTCACCTTTGATGAGTTGTACAACAGACTCAAGTCTCTTGAACCTGATGTCAGAACCCCCTATCGTGCACACTCTTCTGGTCATGAAGCCTTTGTTGGAACATCTCACTCCAATATGATGATCAATGCTCCTAGCTCAACCTACTTACGTTCATCATATAACCCGCTTCACCATGCAACAACCGCCCTACTCCTTCATACTCACAAGCTAAAACCAAGAGTGTGTTGGAAGACATTCTTCATCATTTGTTGTTGAATATGATAGTCGTGAGATCTTACATATGAAGATTTTGATCGTGGACCCAAGAGATCCTGGAGGAGATGAAACCGAAATGGCGGTGGCCATGATTTCAATAGATATAAAGAGGTTCAAGAGAAGTCCGAAGGAAGTTTGGCATCAAGGAAGGGATCCACTCGCTTTGATGGAAGAAAAGTCAAGTGTTTCACTTGCCACCGATGGGTCATTTTCTCAGGGAGTGCAAGGATAGGAAGGATGGAGATGGTTCTCACTATCGCAGTAAACAGAGGAAACCGAACTTCAAAGAATCTAGTCACCATGGATGCACCAACAACCTGGATCGCACATGAAACAGTAAATGAGGAAGTCTTGAACACGAGAAGCTTGGATTGCTGGCCAGATGCACATCAGAGGATAGCAATGATCACTTTGCCTTGATGGGATTCTCTCAGGTACACATCTGTGATTATTACTGTAAAGAAAGATATAATGAACTTAATGAAGCTTATGATACTATGAAACCTAGATACAATGAATGCTATGTTGAAAAGGAAGCCTGTAAAAAGGCATTAAAAACATTAGAAAGGCAAAAAGCATGGTTTCAAGATAATCAAACAGCTTATGAAGAAAAGATAAAGTTCTTAAAGTTTGATCTAGATGTTGCTAATATTAACTTGAAAAGAACTGAGAGAGAAAAGGCTGAGGTTGTGTCTGAGAACCTAGAACTTAAAGAGAAACTTGCTAAGGAAATAGCTAGACATAAACAATGGTTAATATCTGGTGATAATCTAGCTAAGGAACTCTATAACAGTCAATCAGTAGTTTCTACAATAGGATTAGGTTTTCAAAAGTATGTAGGTCTAGAAGCTAGGGATGATGGACGTAAATCTACTCCAGCAGGACTAGCTAACTTTGTAAAAGAAAGAGATTTACATGCTGTCCCTGGACCTATTAGAGGTATATTCATGCCCACTGACTTGTCCATCACTGAAGACTTTGATGGATCACACCACCTATATGGCAAAAGTCAAAGACTTGCTCGACCGATACTTCATCTAATGACTTTGTCTCTTGCTCGACAAAGGACAATTCATCGGATCAAGGGTCTACATCTTATGACCATTGTGATTCAAGTGATAAGTCAGACCGTCCCAAGCTCTCACCTGAGACCTCACCTGAGCCTACACCCAAGCCTGCACCCAAGTCCATCTACAAGCCTTCTAGGATAGCGGCTGAGGAATCTACTTCCAAGACAGTTTCTTCTGAAGACTTGTTATTTAAATCTTTGCACAATCAGTCTGTTAAAAACAATTCTATTAATGTTTCTATTTCAAGTACTTCTACATGTAATAATACATTTTCCAAATTGTCTAAATCTCCCAAGAGGAAGACATGTTTTGTATGTGGAAGTAAATTTCATTTAATTAAGGATTGTGATTTCTATGAGCAAAGATTAGGTGCATGTGTCGCTAAGGTAAACCTAGACAAGTGTGGACCAATGTTCATAATATTCCACCTTATGCCCTCAAGCGACTCTACACCGACTCTCCTTGAGAAGTTCGGTTGCTGGACCTTATGTGCGACCAACTAGTCCTTATTTTAATCATGGTTATTGGCCTACATATCCGACCCTATGAATGGTGGGAATAGATTTTGGGCATCTTTTTGTAAAGCCCTCAAGAAGTTGTTCTTGGAATAAAAGGGACCCAAACTTCAATGGAAATCCAAGAATAATGGTGGATCTTTCTCATCTGTTAGACCTAAATCTTGTGATCCACAAGGTGTTCAAGTCAAGAATGACTTGAGCCTCCTTTGTTTACTAACATTCTTTTGTACATATTTTTTACTATAGGATCATCCCCTTAAGCATAAAGATATTGGTATTGTTGATAGTGGTTGTTCAAGAAGTATGTCAGGGAACCGAGATATGATGCACAATTTTGTTCCAATAGAAGGAGGAGGCAATGTAACCTTTGGTGGAAGTGATGGAAGAATCACTAGGAAAGGCACCGTCAAGACACCTCTACTGAACTTTGAGAATGTGTACTATGTTAGGGAACTTCAGCATTTCAACTTGTTCTCAGTTTCACAAATTTGTGACACCAAGAACAAGGTACTCTTCTCTGAAGATGAATGTCTTGTCCTTTCTAAAGACTTCAAGCTTCCAGAAGATGCATCTATTCTACTGAGAGTTCCTCGTACTCACAACTTATACACATTCAATCTCAATGAAGTTCAACCTGAAGGTGACCTCACTTGCTTGGTGGCTAAAGCATCCCTGGATGAATCTACAAGATGGCATAGACGGATGGCTCATGTGAACTTCAAGACCATTAACAAACTCTCTAAAATGGGTCTTGTTGAAGGTCTTCCTTCCAAAGTATTCACCAATGATCACAACTGTGTTGCATGCAAAAAAGGAAAGCAACACCGAGCTTCTTACAAAGCTATCACTGCTATGAGCATCATTTCTGAGCCTCTTCAATTGTTGCACATGGATCTATTTGGTCCAACTCAAGTCAGAAGCATTGATCACAAGTTCTATTGTTTGGTAATCACTGATGGCTATAGCAGATTTTGTTGGGTGTTCTTTCTAAGAACTAAAGATGAAACTTCTCCTGTGCTGAGAGACTTCATCACCCTTGTTGAAAATCAACTGAACAAGAAGGTCAAGGGTATTCGATGTGATAATGGGACAGAGTTCAAGAATGCCATTCTTATTGATCTCTATAGGTCTAAAGGGATACAAAGGGACTATAGCAATTCAAGAACCCCACAACAAAATGGGATGGCTGAAAGGAAGAATAGGACCTTAATAGAAGCTGCAAGATCAATGCTTGCAGACTCTAAATTACCCACTATGTTCTGGACTGAAGCTATTGGCACAGCTTGCTATGTGCTAAACAGAGTCTCCATTACTAGACCTCATCTCAAAACACCATATGAACTTCGCTGAAAGGAAGAATAGGACCTTAATAGAAGCTGCAAGATCAATGCTTGCAGACTCTAAATTACCCACTATGTTCTGGACTGAAGCTGTTGGCACAGCTTGCTATGTGCTAAACAGAGTCTCCATTACTACTCAAAACACCATATGAACTTCTCTTTGGGAAGGTTCCTGCCATCCACTACCTAAAACCTTTTGGCTATCAAGTTACCATTCTGAACACCAGTGATCCGTTGGGGAAGTTTGATGAGAAGGCTGATGATGGGTATATTGTGGGTTATTCAACTCATAGTAAAGCATACAGGGTGTACAACTTGCAAACCAAGAAGATAGAAGAGACCTTGAACCTGAGATACATGGAAGATAAGCCTAATATTCAAGGACAGGGTTATGTGTGGTCTTTTGACCTTGACTACTTAATTGATTCATTGGGTTATACTAGACATATAGCTAACCAAATGCGTGTTCTCAAGAGTCTCCTACTAACAATGCAGGTACCTTGGATGATGACTCTGAAAATGAGTTTGAAGATGATGAACAACCTATTCTTGTGCCTTCTTTCTCTCCTAACCATCATGCAGGTAGCACTTCTAAAGATACTTCTGATAAGGGTGAAGATGAATCACATAATGCTGAGGACCTTGCTAGGCTTCGGACTCAAGAGTATGCAAAGAAAGCTTGAAGTCGAGAAGGTGGATGGGCGACATTAACTCAACCTTCAAGAGAAACCATGTTTCACCGAAGTTGATCGATCTCTTCCTTTATCCACAAACCCGTCAAGGATCCGATGTGTCTACTCCGGTGTCACCAAAGTGTCTACAGACTTTGGAGAGCCTTTTACACGCTTTCCAAGTCCCTCAGATCTTGGAAATCATCAACCCAAATCTGGAATCTTCACCTCACCATCATATGATACATCCTTTGAACCAACTTTTTCTAATCTTGAACCATCCATTGATGTCAACCCCACTGCTACTAAAAGAATCAACATAACACACCCTCAATCCAATATTATTGGTGATATTCTAGCTCCTGTTAGAACTAGAAGTGCAATCACCAGTCCTAAATTTGGATAGGTTGCTTTTCTCTCTTATGTGTCAAATCAGCAAAGAGACAATCACACAGACTTCAAACATTGTCTGTTTGCTTGTTTTCTTTCTCAAGTTGAACCAACAAGTGTTACTCAAGCTCTTGAAGACTCAAGTTGGATTGAAGCTATGCAAGAAGAAATGCAACAGTTTCAAAATCAACAAGTTTGGATCTTGGTACCACTACCTGATGGCAAATATGCAATTGGGACCAAATGGGTTCTGAAGAACAAGAGAGATGCAAGGGATGTGGTTATTAAAAACAAAGCAAGATTAGTGGCTCAAGGGTATAGACAAGAGGAGGGGATTGACTATGATGAAGTGTTTGCAACTGTGGCTAGAGTTGAGGCCATTAGAATTTTCTTGGCTTATGCTTCCTACATGGGATTCATGGTGTATCAGATGGATGTGAAAGGTGATTTTCTGTATGGTGAGATTGAAGAGGAAGTCTATGTCACTCATTTCAAAGGATTTGAAGATCCGAGCATCCCAATCATGTTTACAAGGTGGTTAAAGCTCTCATGGACTTCATCAGGCACCAAGAGCATGGTATGCTAGGCTTTCATCATTTCTGCTGAAGCATGGCTATCGAAGAGGTGCTATTGATAAGACTCTTTTCTTGAAGAAGAACTCCAAAGACATCATACTTGTACAAGTCTATGTGGATGACATCATCTTTGGATCCACTAAAGAGGAATGGTGCAGGGAGTTTGAGGAGCTGATGAAGGGAGAATTTCAGATGAGTGCCATGGGAGAGCTTACTTTCTTTTTGGGTTTACAAGTTCAGCAGAAACATGATGGTATATTTATCAGTCAAGATAAATATGTGGGAGATATTTTGAAGAAGTTTGGTATGGAAAGTGCTCGGACTGCCACAACACCTTATGAAGCTCCAAAGACAAAAGCCAACAATGAACCGATCTACCTGTAAATGTTCATTTATGACAGTCCATGATTGGTTCATTGATGTACCTAATGCCTTCAAGGCCGACATTACATTTCTTTGTGAGTGTTTGTTCAAGACATCAAGTCACCCACTTACTTCCCATCTCAATCTTGTCAAGAAGATCTTTAAGTACCTCAAAGGCCAACCTCAATTAGGCCTTTGGTACCCAAAGAGTCTCCTTTCGTCGGAAGCATATAGTGACGATGATTATGCCGGTGCCAATTGGATAGAAGATCCACGACCTGAGGTCGCCAATTTATTGGAAAAGGTTGATCTCGGCAATGCAAGAAGCAAACCATTGTGGCTACCTCAACCATCAAGCAGAGTACGTTGTTGTGCAGAATTGTTGTGGATGTGTCCTTTGGATTCAAAACCAATTGTTGGATTATGGGTATAACTTCATGAACACAACAATTTTTATTGATAATCAAAGTACCATATGCATTGTCAAAATCCAGCTTTTTCACAATCGGACCAAACACATTGAAATCAGCACCACTTTATAAGAGATGCATATGAAAACATTTGATAAAAGTGGACAAAATTCACACTGATGATAATGTGGCAGACTTATTAACAAAAGCTTTTGATGGACCACGGTTTCAACACCTTGTGGTCAATATTGGAATGCTTAACCCTTGACTGCAAAGTTTAAGGGGAGGCATAGGCCTCAGGGGAGGCATATGCCTCAGGGGAGGATTTTAGAGTAAACTTTGTATATATCTATATATAATTTTTGTTTGTGATCTAACACTAACCTTCTAATAATTCTTTAGTTTGTGTGTTTTTGTTCTATTTTGTGTGGTTTTATCTGTTTTGCAGTTTATCCATTTTTAGTGCAGTTCAAGTTCATGTTTTGTTCAAGTTCATCAAAGTGTGGTTCGAGTGGTAAATGGCCAAAGTAAGCGTTAAGACTTGTTTCTGCTGAGATCAAATGCTGAAGTAAACAATATGAGTTCACAAAGCTAAAGTACTAAAGAGAAGAAATTGAAGTCAAATTGTTCATTCATTCATTGTCTCTTCTGAAGTAGAAGTAGACACGTCTGCTGAGATTCCGGTTGAGGATATCGGTAAAGGTGATGATGTTAAGAAGCCTGCTGATAAAGGGAAAAGCTTATTGGAAATAGACGAGCTTGGTCCAGACTTAGTGAGCGAAGAAGAAAGGATGGGACAAGAAAGTAGATTGGCTGAATTTGCACAACAGAGGAAGGATGAAGAATTAGTGAAGCAGATTGGAGTTGAACCTAGTTCTACTCTGACTGATGAAAGAAGAAGAGAACTAGATGCGTTACGTGTTCAAATGCCTGCTGAACACTGGGACACTTATACTCAGCAAGCTATAGCAAATCCTTCACTTGCTCACAGTATACTAGGTGGAGATTTCAACAGTGAAAGCTATGTGGAATTGATGGTAGCTCGTGGCAAACAAAAGAAGCTAGAAGCCGCTGCAAGAAGGAGAGCCATCATAGATAAAAGAAACAACGAAAGGCCTCCTACTAAAACTTATATAAGACAGGTGGTGAAACATCAGAGTTCCTCTGTGTTTAACCAAGGATTAACAATGAAGCAAGTAGTGGTTCTACCTGATTCAGATTTGTATCGCATATACAATCTGATTATGAAGAACAAGTCCACTTCTTCAGCACTTTCTTCCAACCTAAAAAGAATTGCCGGGAATGAATCTGCATCAGAAGCCAAAAGACCTAAATTGGCAGAGGTTATGGACAGTTTTGAAGCTGGTCAACTCAAGGTGGCTTCTCCAGCTATCCCTGCTGAAGCATCTGCTGAAGCCACTCTCTCATCGGTCAAGGACCCTTCTGTTAACACCTTTGCTGAACCTTCTGCTGATAAAGAAAAGGAAGCTTCTGAAACACAAGATCTGCCAACTCCAGTCCCACATACAGCACCACTTGAACTTATAAGTGAAAATCTGGTTAAGGAAACTAAATCCACACCTGGCAAGACCAATTCGGCAAGAATGATACTTCATCGAATGAAAGCCCTACGCAGAAGTATTCCAACAAAGTCCCCTTCTTCCTCTTCAAGCCCTTCTGCAAATGTTCAATCTGAAGATGCCCCTTCTAAGGCGATCTATATACCTGGGAGAAAAAAGAAGAGAATGGCTAAACGAAGACACACATCTCTAAGGAGATCGGTGAGAATTGCAAAGGCTCATGCATCTAAGACCAGGACAAATGCATCTAAGAAAGAGCCAACTCCAAAGCATATCTCCTTAGATCTTAAAGCTGATGAGTCCTCCTTTATTAAAGAAGGATGATGAATAGTTTTCTGAAGGCTCACATGCAGAGTGATTGATTGGAAAGTCGGGAAGCTTAACACGATTCATAGATCGCATAATACTTCAATTCGATTCGACTTCTTGAATGAGATCCTCCATTTGATAGATAGACATGACTTGAAGATGTTGTATTTAACATGTCACTCAAAGATTACTCTATTCATTCACCCTGTGGTTCGCCTATATTTATTGGGTAATCTTCAAGTCTTGTTTGATTCACATTCTCCAGAGGGTAAAGGGTATTTCATTTGGAAGAACTCACACAAGTGGAAGGTTGAGAGTTGGAGATTCTACCCACTGCCATGTGTTCATGTCATCCAGACACAATGTGGCATGATTGTGTGTATGTTTTCGGATAAAATTTATCCTTTGCCTGTTTCACTAATGGAGAGCATGCTAAGACAAAAGCTTGAAGTTCCTCCTAATCCAGTTGGTAATGATGATCTTCATGCATCGCAGTGTGTTGGACTGATCAAGACTAGGCTTATGCAACACAAAGGTTCAGTGTAAGTCTTCAATTTCGTATCTTTGTGATGATTGCCTAGTTAAAAAAAAAAAAAAAAAAAAAAAAAAAAAACTTTTGTATATTCTTGGTTTATCTAACCCTTCTTGCAGATTAGTTGTACGGCTTTGATGGTTATTAACTCACGGATATACCTTTGTATATCAAAGAGTTAGCTAGTCCAAAGGCTGACTTTGGTAAAGACACATCAAATCATTAATAGTCGTAATGATTTGCTCAAAATCATAGGGTCTACAACCACCCATGCTTAATTGCTAAGGGTTGTATGGTCATCAATTCACCATGATCTATTCCTGTTTGGAATTCAAGAATTGACTAGCCCACAGGTATATGGCTTGTGGTAAAGGCATCTGCATCCATATTTGGTTATCAATTCACCAACTCCAAGAATTGACTAGTCCTGAGCAAACGGCTACAGGTAAAGACAAGTCAAATCCGTTTATATAGTTGCTGATTTGCTAATAAATCAGATGGTTATCAGTGTACCATAGTTTTCGAACTTAAACACTTGGCTACTCCAGTAGTAATGGCTATTGGTAAAGAGACTTCAAATCCATTATTTTCTATGATTCACCTCTCACAGGAGTTAACACACCTGGATGTGATGAGAATAGTATGCAACTAATGAGCTTTGATGTACAATATGTCTTATGTTGCAGAAAGATCCGCGCTAGAAGATCATCATCACAGAGATGACATTGTTTATGGGTTCTTTGCAGCGATGTTCGCCACAATCCTCAAGTTATGCAACTCTTAAAGATCTGGAAACTGGCACTTTCTGGTCCGTGGTAAGGATTGTTGGGAAATCTTTTTCTACAATCCTCTAGCCCTAAAGCTAATAAGATCTATCAAGGAAACTGGAACTTATATGATACCATCCTCTTGGCTTCTACACTCCGTATCATTTAAATTCCAGTTTAGGGGAGGATTGTTGGGAATTATGTGAAGCTATTGAAATCTTTGAAGTATATGTCAAGAGATCTCTGAAGAAGGTAATGGTTCTCACGAAGAAGAGTTGATTCGGTGAAGAATGTGATTCTCATTGAAGTATAAATGGCGCCGCTGATTCACCAAGAGTGGAAGATGACTAGGATCTGCACACGCTTTATTTTCTATACACTTACCCATGTTTATTCTCGCACCGCCCAATGTTAGCAGAGGCATATTTACCCATAATGATTCGGTGTATGGGGTAAACAATATATTTAGTAGTATGCTTGTAATATGTCGAGGTGCATGCTTAGTTAGATCTAGGGTTTCTTGTCTATATAAGGAACCGAAGTTTTATGTAATAGTAACAAGTTTTTGAGAAGTCTTTAAGGTGTTCTAAACACTGTGTTTCTAGTCAATAACAGATCCATAGAGGATCAAAGTGTTCTTAGTTATTATAGCTTGTTTTCTCATTTCCGCTAAGGAATACTTGCTGTAGAGATTTTCTATTAGTTTGCTTGTGATTACATAGGCAACACTAACGATCCCCGAGTGCTTAAGATCTGTCAAGGTCTTTGAATCTATCAGTAGTATTTGTGATCAATACTTCTGATAGATGTAGGACCAAAAAGATCCATGTGAAGAAGCTGCAAAGGCTCGTAGATTCTCACGACGGTTTGTAATGGGCTTATAGGAAGCTTTATGTTTCTTTCCCTTGTTACAAGCCACACAATTATGCTCATTGGTAAACATTTTGGAAGGTAGCCCATTAACTAAATGAAGTTTAGCTAACTTGTTGATGGTTTTGAAATTCACATGAGTCATCCTTCTATGCCATTTAAGAGATTCATCTAAGGATGCTTTGGCCACCAAACAAGCTAAATCACCAGCTGGCTGGCTGGACTTCATTGAGATTGAATGTGTAAAGATTGTTTTTCCTTGGTACCTTCAGAACTACTTGACTGTCATCAGGTAGTTGGAAGTCTTTTGAAAGAACAAGACATTCAAGTCGATAAAGAGCACAAAGTTTTTTGTCACAAATTTGTGACATAGAAAATAAATTGAAATTTCTCAATGCCTCCACATAATACACATTCTCAAAGTCCGGTTGAGCGGTTCTTATAGTTCCCTTCCCGTGATTTTGCCATCTCTCCTCCAAAGGTAATTGTGCCACCTTGTATCTTCATGAAATCATGAAGTCATCTTTGTTCCAGTCATGCTTCTAGAACAACCACTATCTACAATTCCTATATCTTTATTGACAAGAGGATGATCCTATAAAAGGAAATATATATACAAACATTAGACTACATGGTGACCCAAGTCATCATCGACTTGGGCATGCCTTATGGATCACATTAGTAAAGTCGGCGGTATGATGAGATCCACCATTGTTCTTGGATATTTGCATAGAATTTAATTTAGTTGGTCTCAAGAACAACTCGCTGAGGGCTAACAACAAGTGTCCCACCAAGCCCCCCTTTGATTGTAATGCATGGGTTAATGTCCTATAATCATTTTGAAAATAAGAGCTAGTAGGTCTGTTAAGTGGTCTATTTTCTTTTCTTCTCTAATGTAAAGAAAATGGCCTTTCATTACCAACATATGTTCCATTGGGAATATATGGAGGTATGTTAGCCACATCTTTCCAAACATTGTTAACTCTATGTTGATTAGTGCACGCATTCATCTTTTTCTCATAATAATCACAATCTTTGATCAAATGAAAAACACTTCCACAAACAAAACATGATTTCTTCTTAATTTTCTTATTCAAAACAGAATGTTTTCATTACACATGACTTATTCAAATTACAACCAAATTCGAATTGTTTTCAACAAAATCAATCGAGCAAGAAGTGTTTCTAGAAAAACTTTCTTTGAGGAAGGTTCTTTAATAGTAACACTGGGTTTGAGGAACTAGTAAAGACTTAGTAGAGGTAGACTCTAAAGACTCTTTATTTGAATCACGGTGGCATATTCTTTAGATTGAGTCTGTAGTCCTAGAAGAATAAGAGACAAAGTGTTAGACTCATTGCCGTGTCGATAAGTCATTGGATTTTGACTAAAGACATGAGTGATTCAACTGAATCATAGTCTGGATTAGGAGGCTTAACAATACCATTAATAGAAGAAGGAACTCTATGCATTTCACCTTGTTTAATGAATTCAACAGGTTTTCTATATTTTTCTTCTTCTATATATGTGACAGGATTAAAAACACTGTAGTCATTGGGGTTATACACCTCATCTGGATTAATACAATCTTTAAATCCTAACCTCATTTTTATTTTAACAGACATTGAACTATTCCACAATTTTTCTAAATTCTTAGCCTGTTCTTGCCATTGTTTATGCCTACTCACCTCTAAGTCTAAGTCAGTTTTAAGACTCTCCTTTTCAGCAACAACTTTCACATATTCTTTCCTTTTATATTTTAACTTATTTGTTGTGCTTTCTAAATCTCTTTCTAGAACATTTATTTTCTCCTCAAGAGCCAATTGATTTTGATCATACCAGACCTTTTGTTTCTCTAAGGTGTTAACTGCTCTCTTATAGGCCTTGGCTTGTATAAAGTACTCTTTATATTTTTCATTGACCTCATCAAACTCACATTTAAGAGTATTATATTGAGTATTGCAACCAAAAATACAGTTATGTACCTGAGAATTGATGCCCATCATTGCAACCTCTTCAACAAAATCAGCAATCAGTCCAACCTGAGGTTCTTCATCCTCATCATCATTCACATGATTATCCCAGTCAACTCTGTTCTCTAGAGATAGCATGGCTGCTGTATTCACTTCTTCAGCTTCCTTAAGTTTGTATACATTGTACTTTCTTCTGTCACCTCCCTTCCTTTTAGGACATTCTCTAGCAAAGTGACCAAGTTGATTGCATTCAAAACATCTAACTTTCTTCTGTCAAACTGGCGGTTCTCTTCCTTTGTAACCAAACTTTCTTCCGAACCTTCTTCATACCTCTTGACTTTCACAAAGAAGCATAGCCATATGCCATTTAAGATCCATTTCCTCCATGTCCCATTTATCTACTTGTTCAAAGTCTTCATAGTTCAATGTTGTTGATCATCGATTCAACAACAAATGAATAGAACACATCTTCTAAGACCGAATTAGACTTTGATCTTCTTGAAGAAGATTTGTGAGTAGATGTTTCTTGCCGATGAAGATTTGGGACTCTCATTATATGATACAATTGTGTTTCCACCGGTAGTACCAACAAATGCAGTGTGATGGAACAAGAGAATAAGTAGAGTAACCTCGATGTCAATCTCTAGAGATTTCGGTTTGTTGTAGAGATCATCAAAGCTTAAGTACTCTAGGCCACCTTTGCTTTGAGAGTTATAGACACTTGACTCCAAGAAGCGGTGAGCTCAAGAAACTTGAGATTGCATTCCTCAGCATCAGGTTTGGATTGCAACTGATTAAGTTGGCTGAGGATCTTCTGAAACCTGTCATATCCTTTATGGATACCTTCTTCTTCAGAGATAGAAAACTCCTGAAAGTTTTGTTTGAGCATGGACTTCCTCATTTTCTTGGACTCATCATTTCCTCCAAACCTTGCTTTTATTCCTTTCCAAATCAGTTTTGCATCATCAAGATGATAAAAATAACTCATGTGCTCATCTGGAAGAGCTTGCAATAATGTAGTCCTTGCCTTGATTTCTCTTTGGACTTGAATTTGTTCAGCAGCTATTGAGGGTGGAAGTATTATGACCTTCCCCTCATCATCTCTTGTAGTAGCCTTCCTGCTGTTTCCTTTCAGAACGATTTGCCATAGATTGATATCCATGTTGGAAATGTAGTTTTCCATTTTCATGGCCCATATCTCATATTCGTCCTTTTTAAGGTAAGGAAATTTTGCACTTGAATTTGACATGGTGACAACTTGTTGAATTGAAGACTGTGTGTTGTTTTGGTTAGACTGGTCGATTGATACTTCTGGCTGATCATCACTCTCAGCATCAAAATGTTTTGATGATGGCATATTTTGATTTTGATAAGAAAAAGAGTGTCTTCGTACAAAGATTCTCACCAGGCTCTGATACCAATTGTTAAGACTTAATCCCAGATAGATTTAATGAGCCTAGAATGAGTATAGTTGTTCTATGTAATCACAAAACAACTAAGGAGAACCTTTGCATGAAGTTGTATTTACGTGAAAATAAATACAAGACACAAGAACAATAAACACTATAACTTGATCCTCATGGATGCGTAAGAATAACTATGAATGTTATACAAGGCTTATATTACATCAACAATCGTGGTTTCTTTTATAGACCAAGAAAACCACTTTAATCATATTAAGCACTAGACATGTATGTATAAACAATTATACATACCTAACACACTCGTAAGATATGATTATCCATTATCTTTCTGATTGCTAAGCACTTATACATATCTTACCTACTATTTTGAATAAACTAATACGATTGGAATGATCGGGAAACTAGATACGATCGCCAGAAACCTTCGAG
Source organism: Chrysanthemum lavandulifolium (assembly GCA_022545495.1). Lineage (NCBI taxonomy): Eukaryota > Viridiplantae > Streptophyta > Magnoliopsida > Asterales > Asteraceae > Chrysanthemum > Chrysanthemum lavandulifolium. The sequence goes on from CM040239.1 coordinate 30,144,466, forward strand.
GCATTATGACTATCGGTGAAACCGTTGTATCGGTGGAAACAATCTCTATCAAGAGAAACCTATCGGTGAAACCAATCGCTTTCATAATTCCTAACAAATAGTTTCTTTTTGTTTCAATATTATTTCATAGACAAACACTATATATGTAGGGTTAGGATTCGTACATTAAAAAACTCACTCAATTTTAGGGTGATGTTTTCAAATTGAAGTGAAAAACATAGTATGAAAAGCAAGTTTGCTCGCATGTGTGTGTAAAATTAAGGTAAAAGAGCCGATTTAATATATTAAGACGATATTATAAGGCTGCCCCCAATAGAGTAAATCGTGTGTCGATCGAGTGGGGCTAGGCGATCGAGTAGCATCGATCGTGTTGCTGGGGTGAATCGATAGCCAACCAAAATGCAAGAAATGAATCGTCTGGCCGATCGAGATGCAATGTTACCGTTTAATTGTAGCAGCATTACAATTACACCAAGAGCTCCAAATACTAACAAGTAAAATAGCTCCATGGTTTTTGGTTCTTGATTTCAGTGTGTGTGTGAAAGAATGTGAGAAGCAGAGAGTAAAGAGATTTGGGAGTGGTGAGAGTGGTCACTTCTTTTAGCTGATATATTTATTTTTGGAGAAAGGAAAAAATAATAACCTTATATATTTTCTCGTAAAAATAAAAAATAAAAATAAAATCCACTTCTTGAGGAAATGACCTAATTGTTTGTGTCGGGCTAAAGAGTTAATATTGATGACCGATGATGAGCGTGAGTTGGGATTACATTTACTCGGTTTCATCAAGTAAGATGATGATCGGTTAAATTTCTGTATGCTCTAAATATAAATTACGGAGTATTAATAAAAATGAAATCTTTACATTCCAACTCAACAATTGTTATGAAGACGTGGAACTGTTTAAATGGCATCTTAATGTTGATTAACAGAATATTAATTTTTCGGTCACCATTGTTCTCATATGCAGTACATTTTTGTTTTTTTTTGCCACTTGTAAGTCTTTATCTTCATCAAGTGTTGTGTTGTAATGACTCTAGGAATAGTCCTTTTATTTATAAATTTTTTTTATGTTCAGACAATGAAAACGAATTTCGATCAAAATGTAACGCTACAATAAAAACTCAACCAGTCAACCACTCCTAGGTTCCTGTTAAACACATGGTTTAAAAAATCAAAAGAAAATTATCCTCTTCTATAACACATTCTTCCCAATTCACAAACATCTTAACCCCAAATTCTCAAACCCTTTGCTACTTGATAAAAAACACTTGTATAAAACATGAATGAGATTTGTTGATTTGTTCATCATTATTAGCTTGCTACGAGGTTAAACCTTTTTTTACCCTAATTTCATTTTATTATTTTTATCATAATTATGATTAATATATATTATATATGTTGAAATAAATTAAGGATTTTATTTTACAACAAATAGTATGATTAATAAAATGTTAAAACAAGTGGAGTATTTATCGGACCGGACCGACCGAGACCGAGAACCGGATCGTATGTGGTCGGTCCAATCTCGGTCTAACAAGGCAAAATAGTCGGTTTGTGGTGCGGATCAGACCGACCAAGACTGAATTATCCGGTCGGTCTCGGGTTAAATTGGCCATTCGTAAGTAATATATATGCTACAACATCAACAACAACAAACCCCGTCCATGAGAGCAGGTATTGAGTAAAATGTAGACATTCCTACCTACACTGCAGAAAGTGGCCGTGTGTAGAGGCTATTCCAACGAGACATCCTGCAGTCGTGTGTCTTAGTGCGAAATGATAGATAAAAGTAATATATTATATGCTAGTTTACACTTTTTAGAACTAATGCAACCCAAAATAAAGGATGCTTAACTAGTTTATAAACAGAAAAATATGGCGGCGGCGGAGAACAATCTCGACTCGGCGGAGAAAAATCTGTTTTGTGTGTTTATTCCTACAATCCTTCCTTCTATGATGAATAAGATGAGAAGGATTGTAGGAATAAACCCAGAAACAGATTTTATTGAGAGAATTAATGGTAAGAAGGGTTTGGGTTGGGGTGTTTTGACCCACCGGCCTAGTAACCTAAACCCGACCCGAATTCAGGGAGATGATAGTCTTGACATAGAAGAAAGTTGAAGGAGTAAGAAAACGCCAAATTAAAAAACCCTAAAACTCGTTAGTCAGGTTCACTCTCTATCTCTAGTCAATTAGATTGTTAATTAGTTTTTTTCTCGTAGCTTTTTTTTTTTTTTTTTTTTAGGCCCTGTTTGGCCAAGCTTATTTAACATAAGCCGATTTGGGCTTATTTTTATAAGCTCAATTTTGTGGCTTATTTTGAGACTTGTCGAAATTATAAAGCCGACAAGTCTCAAAATAAGCCGTAAAATTAGGGCTTATAAAAAAGAAGCCCAAATTTCATGAAATTTCTGCTTATTTTTTATAAGCCCCAATTTTACGGCTTATTTTGAGACTAATAAACTTATAAAAGCCAACAAGTCTCAAAATAAGCCACAAAATCGGAGCTTATAAAAAATAAGCCCAAATCGGCTTATGTTAAATAAGCTTAGCCAAACAGGGCCTTAAAAAAAAAAAAATACATTTCTAAGTTTGTTGTTGTTGATTGATGGTGACGGAACAGGGTGGGGTTTTGTTAAAAATTGTGTATGTTGTCTTGTTTGATTTTTCTGTAAATGCACCTGGTGTTTGTTGGCAGTGGCAATGGCTGGTGAGGAAGACGAGGCCATTTCGGGGGTGTTTGTTTCGGCTTTATTCGGTTTGGGCCTTATGATGTTTCATGAAACTTTTACATGAGCCGAAAAGTTTCAAAATAAGCCACAAAAATTTATGAGCCCAAAACCACCCTGTTTGGCTAAGCTTATATAACATAAGTCGATTTGGGCTTATTTTTGATAAACTCAGATTTTGTGGCTTATTTTGGGACTTGTCGGCTTATATAAGTTTATTATGATATGATAAACTTATATAAGCCGACAAGTCTCAAAATAAGCCGTAAAATTGGGGCTTATAAAAATAAGCCCAAATTTCATGAATTCGAGCTTATTTTTGATAAGCCTCAATTTCTGACTTATTTTGAGACTTGTCGGCTGTTATAAGTTTAACATATAATAATAAACTTATAAGCCGACAAGTCCCAAAATAAGCCACAAAATCGGAGCTTATAAAAATAAGCCCAAATCGGCTTATGATAAATACGCTTAGCCGAACAAGCCCTCAAATAAAGCCGCCTAGTTCATATGAAATGGATGGACCTGTTATGTATAATGATTAGTTGACCTTAAATTATGTTAAGGTTAAGGAGTAGTAGTATTTATAAAGTTTTACCCTTAGGCGTCGTTTATTTTTTTGGCTAATTGTTATTATTTACTGCCAGGAATATGGATCAAATCCCACAAAAACATCATCTCACACAAGTAGAAAACGAGCAGGCGGAAAGTAAAAAACCCAAACTTACACAGCTTGCAGATCTATCCGAGGACCAACTGTAAGTGAGTTTACTTTTCAGAACACGATAATTTCATTAACGGTTTGTAATGTTGAAAAAAGACTAGCTTTTGAACTTTAGAGAAATGTACGTTATTATAGGAAACTATGTTTTGCTCCTAATATTGTTTCTCGTAGATAGGCCTAAATGCATGTTATTATTATTATTATTAATAACACAATCAATCTATACGCTTTTAGCTAGTTTACTTTGCTTATAGTTGGTTGGTTTCATGAGATATAGGATGTCCATTTTTGGTGAAGGTCCCCCCTTTCGGTTCGAGTTGTGCAATGTTTTTCTTACGTATGACAAGATTCCTCACGACCTTAAGCTCTTTGGGACCATTAAGGCAGCAGTTGATCATTTTTCACCAGATCCGCTGTTACAGAATGTTTCTTTCGACGTATTTAACCGTGAATTCAGTAATCCCATACGCGTCTCAACCGGGGGTTTTCATCATCAATACGATCTTTGTTATTGTTCACTTCCAGTCTCCTCTACCTCCGTCGTTCAGATTGCTGCCAAACTCTATGTTACCACTGACAAGGTCGATGACATGGATATATTTCCTGAAGATTATGATAATGAACCTGTAAGATTAATAGAGGTCGACAGTTCTGTTAAATTAGAACATGAAGCTCTGATGGAGATGCTCGCTGAATTTAAAAATGACTATTATGAAAATTTAGAAGAGTTGGGTTGTAACTTAAAAGCTACTTGTACACTTCAAACTACTGGGGACAAGGAATACTTTGATCATGAAGCGTTTCAAGTTTGTGATACCCATGCGATGATAAGCCTTCCAGACAAACCCAATGGTGGTTCCGGTAAGAATATTACAACAGGTAAAGATGGCTCTATAGAGCTGTGTTACGTTGCATTAAAGTATGCAGTAGACGCAGATCTGGAAATAGAATTTGAACCAACTTCTTCGGAAACAAAAGTTAATGGAAGGGTAATGGCTTATTATGGTAAAGGCTATGATTATGACCATCCTGCTGATGATTACTATGTAATGCTCTTTGAAACCAAGCGTCCTAAATTGTTTAACCGGGGAAAGTTAAACCTGATGCGATCTGCGTTGGCTGTACCAGCCAAATTCTCTCTCATAATTGAGGCAGAGTTATATGACTACACCACTACGTGTGAAATTTTGTCGGGCACGTATGAATTCCCTGTGTCAGGTGATGGTCGAAGCTACACTGGTTCTATAAAGAATAAGGATTGCTCTTTAAACCTGAAAGTTAACTGGAAGCTGCCGTGTGAAAAACTAAAAATCTCTTCATCCTCAAACTCATCCGGCAGTCGTCTGGTGAGTAATTTACAGCTCTATTCATCCATATTGTCTGTATGTTTAAATTGCGATTTTAGTTATCACTCTGTCACTTCCATTCGTTTCATTAGGCTCCATATGCTCTAGCATTTTTTATCATCTTATTCTTGTAAAGTTAAAAAGTCGGAATATCTCAGATTGAATAAAATAATAAAAATAAGAACTGCAACTGATTTGTGTAGTGTGCACATATTATTTTGGCAAAGTTAGCCCGAGTTCTTGCCATCAAAATTGCTCCTTTCTTCGTGCTAATCTAACTAATATTTGTTACTGCAAAACTAGACTGAAAGAAGAAAAATTGGAGCCCATTCTACATCAACTATGGCGATCCTGATGTAAGTCTATTAACGTGAACTTTAGATTCAGAAGCTTAACATATAAAAAACTAGAGGATATATTAATTAACAGTTACGAAGATGGTTTTGTATTGTTATACAGGAACGTAATAGATGGAGCCTTCAAGAAGAAATTGCAAAGGTATTTAAAACGTCACTGGAACATACTTTCAATCCTCAAAAAGCCGTATCTTGTAGTATTTCTACTTGCACCAAAGAGGACGGTGGTGATTACCTATGGTAAATATGTTCATTCTCATACTTGTGCAGTTTTACTTTCTTTAACATGTATTATTATTATTATTTTTTTTCTTTCTGAATGATGAGTACTAATCCAGAAAATTTTCATTTGCTAATAGCTCGAGTGTCATGCACATATGGCCTGAAATAAAGGAAACTCGCAAGTATAAAGGACCAAAACATGCTGGAGTGGTAATATATTTTTTTTGAGTGAAATATCATGTATTTTGAATGTACTGCCTAGGATCTTTACTCTTTTTTTACATAGTTCTTGAAGGATAATATCATGGGTTCTGACTATAAGGACATGATGGAAAGATGCGTCGTATGTGGTCCTGGTTTTGTGAAGTTTAAGTTATGCGGGAAATGGATAGCTAAGGTAATTTTATTTTTATTTTCTTTTCCAACTGTTGATTAGACACATTACAATTCTGACCTTAATTCCGTTCTTTTCTTGCAGAGTATTCATAAGATGCTAACGGATGGGATAGACACATGGGCACCCAAAGTTTCAGTGAAAAAATCAGTTGTGTACTTTTTGTCACGAAATATAAACGAGGAAATGCATACGGGTCATTTACGATCCACTTTTATCGGAGAAACTTTAGCTCGTATGCTCGAGTATTCTGGAGTTGCTGTGCTCCGAAAAAAAATACATGATGAGGATCATCTGGACATTGAGGTACATGCAGTTGGTCTTGCTGTTTGAATGTCTTATTTTGTTGTTTTTGAGTTTAATTCCATTATTTTTGTTGTTTTGAGTTTAATTCCATATATTTTCAGGGTAAACGTTCTTATGATCTCTACATTAGCGATACTCTTGATTTATTGAGGGTAAAGGGTTTGAATGTAGTCGGTGAAGGGGATGAGGCGGTATATATCGAGGGACAAAAATTACCTCTTGTGTATCTCACAGCTTTGCGGTTAGCTTACTGGCTATAAATGTTGATTTGGTCAAAACATATTTCAATTGGCTTGTAATACATTTTCTGCATATGTAGGCATGCACTTGTTGTGGAAAAAGCAGACTGGATACTGCATGTGACTGATATAGGGCAACGGGACTATATTGAAATGTGCATCAGTGTAAGCAACTGATAACATCTTCCAAAAAAAGATCAAGAAATCGAATTGAATACTTATTGAGCTCTACTGTTTGCATATGTAGGCTGCTAAACGTGTTGGGTTGATCACAGATGATCATCACCCTTTAAGTCATGTTGGATTTGGTCATGTTCAAGGTGATGATTTTGAGAGATTCCAAACTTTTAATAAACTGGTTAGTTTGGTTTATTTGCTTGACGAAGCCAAAAGTCGATGTAAAGTGCTACTTATGGACAAGGTATACCACATATATCCATTTTGGCTTTCAACCCGCTTGACCTGTTTCACATTTAGTTAATTGGTCGATTTAAAATGACTACGCAAGCATTTTTTTAGCTGGCATGGCTGATGAGTGGACTGCTGAGGAGCTTGAGCATGCTGCTGAAGCACTTGGATATGGTGCCGTTAAGTAAGATTTTTGCTTTATCATAAATTCTCGACTATTGTAGTTATGCTCTCAGTACCAATAATATGAGTAGAGAAGTAAATTTTAATTTCTGAAGAACTTGCTGTAATCAAATTTTTATTTTGAAAAGAAGTGTACATAAACAAATTTACAAATTTATTTATATTGAATTAAACAATGCTAACGGATATTCCCTTAGTTTAATAACATAAGATACCTTACTTTTTGATCAAGTTTCGTGCATATTCATATTATATGCTTGTGTTCTTAACAGGTATGCAGACTTGAAGAACAACAGATTGACTGATTATACATTCAGTTTTGATCAGATGCTTAATGAAAAGGTAGTCTTTATGATGTTATGCAATTGTTTACTGTATTCCCTTATTGATTTGAAATTTTTATTTCGACCTTGTTTCTTATTTGCTAACATTTGTTTATAACTAGGAAAATACTGCTATATATCTACATTATACACATCATCAAGTTTGTTCAATTATCAGGAGTTCTAGTAAAGACATCAAGGAGTTAACGGTAAGAATTTCTTTTCGTTTAATATTATTTTATAGACAAACACAAACACTATATATGTGGGGTTAGGATTCGGTACATTCAAAAAACTCAGTTAATTTTGTGTGAAGTTACTTTTTTTTTTTTTTTTTTTTTTTTTTTTTTTTAATTGAAGTGAAAAACATATTATGAAAAAGCAAGTTTGCTTGCATGTGTGTGTGAGATTAAGGTAAAAGAGCCGATTTCATATATTAAGACGATATTATAATTGTTTGTGTCAGGCTGAAGAGTTAATATTGATGAACGATGATGAGCGTGAGTTGGGATTACATTTACTCCGGTTTACTGAGGTAAGATGATGATCGGTTAAATTTCCTGTATGCTCTAAATATAAATTACGGAGTATTAATAAAACTGAAATCTTTACATTCCAACTCAACAATTGTTATGAAGACGTGGAACTGTTTAAATGGCATCTTAATGTTGATTAACAGAATATTAATTTTTCGGTCACCATTGTTCTCATATGCAGTACATTTTGTTTTTTTGCCACTTGTAAGTCTTTATCTTCATCTTTGGATGCACAAGTGTTGTGTTGTAATGACTCTAGGAATAGTCCTTTTATTTATAAAAAAATTCTATGTTCAGACAATGAAAGCAATTTCGATCAAAATGTAACGCTACAATAGAAACTCAACTAGTCAACCACTCCTAGGTTCCTGTTAAACACATGGTTTAAACTGATGGAGAACAGAAATTGTCTTACGATCTGATCTGTTTTCGAGACTGATCATATGCTCTCCCTCAAACTTTCGGCTCACGCTTTCTTTAGGATTCTACTGTGTTTGAGTTATGTTACAGATTAGGTGTAACGTGGGTATTTGTAGAGTAGTTGGCATGAAAATCTAGAAGGATCGAGTCATACGGTATCGTATCTCAGACTATGTCCATCTCCTTACAAAATTCATATGGTTCTTCATGATTATCGTTATAACATGGGTGTTACATAAAGCATAGTTGTTGGAATTGAATACTTAGTAGTTTAATGAATAATTAAAACACATATCAAGATATTTTCAGTTTTTGATCCGGTAAGAAAAAAAAATTACAAATAATAATAATCTAACTTTCCTTTTTTAGGTTCTCGGAGAGGCTTGCGCAATTCTTGCGCCGCATATCTTGTGTGAATACCTTTATGAATTATGTGAGAAGTTTACTGGTTTATGCACTTCCATGTGGCAGGTATATTTACTTACATATACGCTGTTTCTCATACGTGTCCCCACTTATCTTAAACCAAAGTTAATTTTATAAATGTTTATCCGATTTATAGAAAAGGCAAACCTGATGATTCTTGTCAGGATTTAATGTAACTTTGAATGTATTGGCAGGTTGTTGGGTCGAGTGAGAATACGGGCAAATTATTATTGTGTGAGGCAATTGAAGTGGTTATGAGGAAATGCTTTGATCTTTTGGGGATCACTCCTATCTGTAAAATCTGATCGTTAATATTACCATCTTCCTGATTACTGAGTGATCATTTGGGATTCTGAAAAGTGGTCTGGAAGCTGCCATTTGGAGCTTAACTATGGCAGTATGTTGCCCTTTGTTTCATTATGGTTATGATATGATGGCTTGACAATCTTATCATATTGAAAGTTTGTCAAAGTGTTCTGTACAAGTTTCCCTGCGTTTCCAATTGTTAGGCTTGTTTTATGTCTTTTACAGATTCTTATATTCGGAACCAAGTTGGTTCATCTAGTCAATGTTGTTAAAATCAGTTTAGGTGTTAGTGGAGTACTGCATGTTGCCATTGTGTTTAGTGCTTTAGTGTGATGCCAGGGCGGTCCCGTGGATTTTGGGGTCCTGTGTCGTGTTAAAAATGATTGTCTAAATATGAAACTGCGGTCATAAATACTTAAAAAATGGTAAACAACGGCAAAATAAAATAAGTGTTACATATTATATTGGTAGCATTAATTCCTAAATCTTAAAGTAAGCTTACATCACACTTGAATTGTAATCTATTATTCAATTTCTTAAAACCATCATACCAACAATATTGTAAATTAAAATTTAAACATAGTAAAAGTAATTAAGAGGAGGAAACAGACAGGCAAAAGAAACCTACCAAGAATATTTATTTATTGAACAAAATGAAAAAAAGAAAAAAAGACACAGAAATGAAAAAAATAAATAAGGATGACCGATTATTGTGCTTGTTGGGCTGCAGATAACACACGGACTCAAAATAGACAAAGTAGATTGAAATATATTTATATATTGGGTTTTTTTTTTTTTTTTTTTTTTTTTAATGTGGCCAAAATGGATTATGAGGCCCAAGTAGGCATAGCTGCACAGGCCCAAATCCGAAATAAATTAAGTTTTGGCTGGAGCTGAATACCGAAGTGGTAGTTATTCAGATGCTAAAGATGTTCAAATACACCTTCAAACTTAATTGGATTAAGTCTAGGGGCCTTTCTGGACATTTCTATTCTTCTTTTATAAGAGACTTGTTGATAGAATGGTGTTGTATATAGAATGTGACAAAGTTGGATCTCATACAACTAATTCTTACTTTCTCTCTCAAGATCATAATTCTCCCTTCCCCCCTCTCTCTAGCACTACTACAACAAGAACATAAACTCTGTGTGTGTGTGTGTGTGAACGCAATTAGACCAAAAGTTAACCTCAAGTTACAATTAAGCCTCAAAGTAACCCTACATACATTACAAAAATCCGAAATCTAATTCTTAAAATTAACACATATACATACACAAACATTTTAACCTAAAATTAAGACTTGACAAAAGCAAACATACATTAACCCTAAAAGTAACACATACATATTTATACATTAAGCCTAGAACAAACACATACATAAAGATTAACCCTACATTTTTATTAAATATACAAGGAGGAAAAGGGGGATGATTCACTATTAGTGGGCAACGGTGATATAATGAAAGGAAGAAAAATGGTGAAGGGCGGCTAATCAAGTGTGTGTGGTTTTTTTTGAGGTAGGGTATCGAAGAAATTGAAATAATTCCGCCCAAAGAATAGGGCCCGGTTTTTAATTAAAGGAGAAGGCTCTATTATAAATACATGATAAAGCCATGTTATATACTAGAAAACCGGGCTTTATTAGTCACCAGAAATCCGAAAAAGCTTATAGAGCCACCTTTTCTATATAAAAGGGCTTTATTTGGGAGGCTTTATTCTACCTTTTGTAGTAGTGTAGCCTTGTCAGAAAGACTCATGAGCAAGGCACATCATCAAGGGTCATCAACAAGCTCCATCTGCAACACCCATCAACAAGACTTATCAGTAAGGCTCAACACCAAGTTCTATCAAGAGACCGATCAACAAGACTCATCAGCAAGCATGCTGCACATGCTGATAAAAATGGTCTTCCATGTACAACATGCTGATAAAAATGGTCTTTGAGGTGTTGTTGATAAAGATGATAATATTTTCACTAATGTACAAGAAAAATAGAAAATTTTTTTTCTGTATGCATTTCTTTTAACAGCATACCTTGAAAATTATAATAAGTATCATTATCCGAAAAAAACACAACTATTTATGAAGTAAAGTACTTTTCATCAATGTGCTTTTAAATACAATAACAAACTTATTTGTAGTTGGATAGAGCGACTTGGAAAGATACTGTTAAGATTAAAAGAATAAATAAGATAAACACAATAAAGTTACAAATAAACTAGGAGCGTCTTTTCTTTTTTTTTTTTTTTTTTTTTTTTTGCGTGTGTTTAAATTTTTTTTATTTTACATTTTAGAAATTTATACTACTATCTTTACAAGTTGGAATATATTCTAAAATATTTCATTATTAGAAATAATTCATATTTTCGAGCCCAAACCATTGATCGTGTGGCAGAAACCAATCCTATTGAGAGGAATGGGAGTCGATACAATTTGATATCGACTCCCACTTGAAAAAAGCAATACCAATTCGTGAGCCTTTAACTATCTTTAACCCAATGCACCATTTAACATTCTCACCACCAAGAACGAGTGCTTCTGCATGTGTTGTCGCCTGTGAGTTAGTAGGCGGCAGGGCTGATGCTATTGTTGCAACGTCAGCTATTCATCTCATGCATGCAAATATGTATGTGCATGAGCATATGTTGTTAACTGATAGGGTTGAACCCCAACCCACAATCCCATACAAGTTTGAACCGAAAATCGAGCATATGTGCATGAGCATATGGTGACGGTATTATGCCATTTGGGTTTGAGTTACTAGTTGGGTCTATGGAACTGGCTAGTATCAACACTGACAAAATATTAAGAGTAATAATTGAGATCTCCAAAACTATATGCTCGAAGGCCATGGTTAGTGATCAAGATTATGAAGCTAATATCAACACTGACATATGAATTTTTATATATAATAGTTTCCAAAAAATACATTTAGTAAGTACACGTTGATGATGTCAATACCACTAGGTGGTTGCCGGATATCACTTGGAATCGTTTTATCACTTTCCAAAGTAAACTATTTGACCATATGCCTGGGTTACACGAATATCTACTTGGGATATGACCAAATGTTAGTTATTGAATTAGGCACAATCAATAACCCTTGCGCATATAAGTGTTTAAACTTTCTGTTTGTTTCTTCTTGTTTGTATATGTCTCATGCTGATGATGTCAATCTATATATATAGTAGAGAACACTCACTCCTAGTCAATGGACTTTATGTGTGATTACAACAACAACAACAAACCCAATCCCGCCTAGGCAGGATTAACCACTATTGAGTCAGGGTGTTCAGGGACCTCATGGGTGTACACTCCGTACCTCCTTACCCAAAACCAGGTGTGAACTAATCCCACAAGTGCACTAAATTTTCCAACAATCCTCTCTAAATTTAGTTCACTTCCTTTGCATAAAAAACAAACATCAAACAAAACATGTGCATAAATGAAAATATCCTGAGGAATGAATTTCCATCTTAGTACATTACACGTTCAAATACTCGAGAATCAGGGTGTTCTAAGAATTGAACCCTTCAAACAATTTGAATACCTGAAGATAAAATACACACAAGTTTTCAAACACTTAAATGCTCCTGACACTTTACAAGCCATGTGTCCATATCCAAATTCATAAACGTTGTAAGAGCTAAAAGTCCAAAGCTCCTTGAAGCGGCAAAACCTCAACACTCACATAGGTGGTTCCTTTTTATTCATGCTCATGCCAAGCACTTTTTCAAAGAAATTAACCATTAAGAAGTAAAGACTTCATCCTCCTTTTCAGCAGGTTCTGAGCATAACCTTGGGATGTAATATAAAACATGTGCTCTAGTCCACTGAATGTTCATCTTTCCACATTGAACTCAGCTCCCAAGTTTCCTTAGGAGGGAGTTGGGTGTCCTAGCATTCAGTGACTAAATTGGACTTAAACCCATCCCTTTAGCAGACTTTATAACCAAGTCTCTAGCCAAACCCTTCGTCAAGTGATCAGCTAAATTCGTGGAGATCTAAGAAACTTTATAAATACCACCCCATTCATGATAAGCTCACGAATCATGCTATGTCTGACACCTAAGTGTCTAGACTTCTGTTGTACATCGGCTATAAGCATTTGCCAATGTAGCTGCACTATCAACGAATAGAAATAGGTGCTATAGGTTTAGGCCACCATGGAATCTCGAAGCAAGTTTTCAACCATTCGACTTCTTTGCGGAATGCTAAAGCCACAAATTGATTCCATTGTTGAAGCTGGTGATGCAAGTTTGCTTCTTGGATGCCCAAGAAATTGCACCTCCACCAAGTAGGAATACCCGACCACCGGTAGGCTTAATTGTCTTGATGTTCTTGATCCAACTTGCATCGGTGTATCCTTCATCAAGGATAACCAGTATATGAGAGACTATAATCCATACTTCTCTTTGATACTTTAGTACCCTCTGAGCGCTTGCCAATGATGAGCACTAGGATTACTAGTATACCGCTCAATTTACCCTTGCGCAAAAGCAATATCGGGTCATGTACAAGTCATGACATACATCGGTGACCAATTACCCTAGAGTACTCAAGTTGAGATACAACCTTGCCATGATTAGGCATCAACTTCTCACAAGTATCCATAGGTGTACTCAAAGGAGTATAATTAAAGTAATTGAATTTCCTCAACACCTTCTCAATATAGTGAGACTTAGATATAGAAATTCTTTCACTTTAATGTTTAATCCTTATACCAAGGATAACATCAGCCTCTCCCATATCCTTCATGGAGAACCTCGATGACAAAAATTCCTTTGTGAGGTCAACCTGATTTTGGTCAGTGCCAAACATGTCATCAACATATAGACAAATGATGACATATGACTCCTTTACCAGATTCATCAAATTTGCTATACACACATTTTTCAGCTTGGTTTAGAACATAACCGCTAGCCAAAACCACTTCATCAAATTTTTGATGCCATTGCTAAGGTGACTGCTTTAGTCCATAAAGAGACTTAATCGGTTTACACACCTTGTTTTCATTGCCGGGCATGATGAAGCCTTGAGGTTGGTTCATATAAACCTCCTCATTCAATTCACCATTCAAGAAAATTTGTTTTCACATCCATCGATGAATAATCGATTGTGAATAGATGCCAAAGCAATCGGCGGTCTTATAGTATCGTCTGAGCCACAAGGGCATAAGTATCAAATTAGTCTATCCACGACTTTTGTTTAAAGCCACGAATGACTAGTCTAGCCTTGAACTTTTCAATAGTTCCATCTACCTTCATTTTCCTTTTGAAAATCCATTTGCAACCCAGAGGTTTGCAACCAGGTGGTAGATCAACCAACACCCAAGTGTTGTTGCCCATGATGGAATCCATCTCATCATTGATTGCTTCTTTCCAGAAATCAACATCCTGGGACTTCATTGATTCTTCAAATGTCTTGGGATCATCCTCAACAATGAGGAAATAGGAGTATTGGTCACAGACCTCATCCCTTGTTCCTTCAATTAAATATAATTGAAACTCAAGTCCAAATGACTTTGGATTCTTGACCCTTTTGCTCTTTCTGAGCATAGGTTCAGGTTGTTGAACCACAACCTCATTAGGGATCACTGATGATTCTTCATCAAGGACCTCTGATACACCAATGTCATGAGTTCCATTAGAAATCCTCTGACTTGGTCTAGGGACTGATGAGAATTTATTCTCATCAAAGTTTGCATCCATTGATTCAATTATGGAGTTAATTGAAACACATTCATTAGGTTCAATAACATAGAACCTAAAAGCCTTGGAATGCTCAGCATATCCAAAAAATGCAATCAATGTCTCTTTCACCCAAAGTTTTCAACTTTGGATCACGGAGTCTTACAGCAGCCCTACATCCCCAAACCCTGCGATAGTTCAGGTTGGGTTTCCTTTTAGTCCAGAGTTCATAAAGGGGTAGTCTTGTTCCTTTTGTTGGGAACCTTATTTAATAAATAGCAAGTTGTTGACATAGCTTCACCCCAGAACCCTTGACTTAGTCCTTAATAGGACAACATGGAATTAGCCATCTCCTTCAGCACCCTGTTTTTCCTTTAAGAAATACCATTTTACAGAGGAGTATAGGGAGCAGTCGTTTCATGGATTATACCAACAGACTAAAAATAAATAGTATCCATGTACTCACCTCCTCTATCAATCCTTAATCTTTTGATCAAAGACCTAAGTTGTAATTCAACTTCAGTTTTAAACACTTTGAATTTATCTAATGCTTCATCCTTAGTATGTAACAGATAGATATAACAAAACCTAGAAGCATCATCAATGAATGTCACAAAGTATTTCTTATTTCCCAAAGAGGGAGTGGCATGCAAGTCACACAGGTCACTGTGTATTAGCTCCAAGAGCTTAGTCTCACGATTAACACCATGAAAAGGTTTCTTAGTTATTTTGGTCAACATGCAAGTTTTACACTTTTCAGTTTCCATGTCAAATGTTGGGATTAACCCATCCTTAGACATACCTTGCATCCTTTTATAGTGTACATGGCCAAGTCTAGCATGCCAAAGGGTAGAGTCAGTCAGGTCAGTGGTGGTCATAAAGGCTAAATTATCACATTCATTAACAATATTAAGCCTGAACATTTGCTTACACAAATAGCCAAAACCAATAAACACACCATGCTTAGATAGAACAAATTTATCAGATTCAATAATTTATTTATATCCATGATTATTCAAAACTGTGGAAAACTAGAAGGGGGGGTTAAATAGTTTTGCCAATTAAAACTTCATTTTAATTTATTTAGATCGAATTATGTCAATCTATTTGGATGTGTGTGTTGGATGTTGATAAACAAGCATATAAAGGTAAGTAATGAAAAGATAAGAGTAAGAAGCACAAAACCACAACGCAGTATTTATAGTGGTTCGGCTACAAGGACACCTTCCTTGCCTACTACACTCCCGAGTCACCTACTCGAGAGTTCGAATCACTACACCAATCTCCTTATGGCGAGAAGCCTTCACAACGTCGCATACCCTTTTTCTGGTGCTAGGCTAACCACCGGGTTCTTTCACTCCAAGGTGAACCACACCTACACAACGTCGCCTACCCTTTATAAGGTACTAGGCTATGTACCTAGTTCTTTCACTCCAAGGTGAAATACACCTTCACAACGTCGCCTACCCTTTATTAGGTACTAGGCTAAGCACCTAGTTCCATTGCAATGGAGGAACTACTACCACACTACACCAACGACTAATCCCAAAGGAGATCTACTCCTTTACAACATCATCAAGGATATCAATATCCTTGGATCTAATACTAGTCTATTTTGTACATTGAAACACACCATATCGAATGTACATCTAAGGCACCTTTCACTAATGCCTTTGACTAGATCTACAAGACACCTTTCACTAATGTCTTGTGTCTTTACTTCTAAGCACCTTTCACTAATGCTTCTAGTCTTGACTTCTAAGCACCTACCACAAGTGCTTATGCTATAGACGATAGATACCCTTCACTAATATCTTCGTCTTGACACTTGAGACATCTTTCACTAATGTCTTCAACACTACACTTCTTTGAAGAAAGAAAGGAATCATCAACAAGAAGACTTGATGGCCTTGATGATGAGGAAGCATGGCAACTCATGGACTTGAGCTTGTTCGACTTCAAAGGTGGTGATCTTGCCTTTAAGAGGATCTTAAAGATCACACAAAAACAAAACTACAAACATAGATCTCTTGGATCTGAGGTTAGTGAGTTTTAACTCGGGGAGAAAGTGTGTTAGAAAGGGTGAGAAATAATGAAGAAATGGCTCACCATTTATGAGGAAAAATCCTCATGTTCCCGGATCCCACGGATCCCTACCACAAGGGATCCGGCTAGCACAAAGCTAGGGATCCGTGGGCATCCTCTTGCCCATGGGTATTTTGGTTATGGGTCATGGGTCATGGGTTGAACCATGGATCTTTTAGCTAGATACAATGTATCTTTTGAGTGCAATGCACTTGGTCATTTGGGTATGGGTTGATCCATGGGTTATGGATATTTTCCATGTGTGATATAAGCATGATGTCATGCAATGGGTTATGGGTCAAGATCCATGGGTTATGGGCTTTAGGTTGTACCCAACTATATTCAATGTATTTGCCCAATGGGTTGTGATACTTAAGTTTCTACCCATTTATATTACCTAATATACTACATACTAGTTATGTGTATATTTTATCCAAATATGTAAACACTAGTTGTTGTACATATGTATTACTAAATCATAAAATCACTTATACTTGTTTTAGTGTTTTATGTGAAAATGTGAATATGTTAGAACTATTAGTTCAAACCATTAACGTATTTTATTTGTTTCGTTAACATGATTTTACGTTTGTTATCGACAAAACATTAGAAGATCGTAAAATATAAATAAATGTTTTTACGGATTATTTGTATTAAAAAAACACTACTTGAAACCAAGTTCTTCCTTATATCAAGAACATGAATAACATTAAACAAAGTTACAATCTTTCCATAATTAAACTTAAGATCTACACAACCACGACCATGCACCAAGGATGTTGACTCATTTCCCATGTGAAGAATAAAACCATCATTCAGTGACTCATAAGTCTTGAACCATCTTCTATCTTTGCACACATGGACAGTAGCTCCAGAGTCAACCCACCACGCAAAATCATCATCCTGCACATAATAAGATTCAGATACATATGTAACATAATAAATCGAAAAGACTCATTAAACATATTCGACCTTTCGGTGAGTTGGTAGAACCACCACTCCTGAACCATTAGTGCACGATCCATTGGCTTTACCACCAACCTTAACACCTTTGCAATTCCTTTTAATGTGACAAGTTTTGCCACATTTCCAACAAGTAGGTGTTGCATTCTTGTTAGGATCGCCTTGTGTTATCATGATATTTACTTTTGCCTTTGTTGTCATTGTACCGGTGGGTTGTTATGCTCCACCATATTGACAATGAGATGCACCGATAAGCATTGCTACTCTTTGGCTTGTCATTATCCCGCACCTGAGAGATTCCTCAATGTGCGGATGACTTCCCAATTCAACCAAAGTCAATTCCTCATTTTATGTTTTAAGGTGTGCTTGAAATCTTTCCAAGCAGGAGGAAGTTTATCAATTATACAAGAGACTGGAATAGCCTCATCCATGTGCATATTGTACTGTGTAAACCTGCAAGTATACCAAGACGTTCATTGTATTGTTCCATAACTGGTCTTGAATCAGTCATTTGTAATTTGTGAAATGACTTTCAAGGAACTTCTTACTTGATGCATCCTCAGCCATATATTTGGAATCCAAGGAATCCCATAGTTCTTTGGAAGATTCAAAATTCTGATAAATGTCAAATAGAGAATCAGACATACCATTGATAATTAAGCCTCTACAAATGTAGTCATCATTCTCCCATTTGCTCCTTCTCCTGATTTGCTCCACAGTAGCATCATCCCCATCATCAGGAGTAGGTGTAGTCAAAACATAGACCACACTCATGCTTGACAGCAATAAGTGCATCTTCTTCTGCCATCTCCTAAAGTCCACCCCTTCAAACTTGTCTAGCTTGACAAAGTTTGAAGCCATGTGATTCATTGCAGCATCAACCATTGATTATCACAAATAGTTTACTTTGATTGTTAGAGATAACAGCCCATAAGCAGGGTAAGATAATCAGTAGCAATGCAATACCACTAGGTGGTTACCGGATAGGGTAAAAGCTATAAATGCTTAACGTAGTTATCCAAAAAAGTCATTCTACATACTATACTTTTTTATTGTTAACATGACTACTCAAGTTCGTATTTTTTTTCCATTAAACTTAATTAAATCTTTCTCTCTCATCTGAAATGACCTAAATGCCCTTAAAGCTTTGACTATGCACCAAGATATGCTTATGCTATATGCTCATGCTATTCATGTATATTATTGTCAAACAAAAGATTATCAGAACGAATCTTTACATTTTATTTTGAACTTCAACTTGCATCTTTTTGCGCTCATACTCCTGTCATATTTTTTTCTTATCCGCCTCCACTAATTGCAACTTCTCAATGTTAAATTCCTGCAAAGTCAAGGAAAAACAAACAAATTCAGTTTCATAACTCCACATAGATCTAAACCTGTTTTTTATACCAACAAAATGCATGCAACCAAAATGCTTAAACATGTCAAGTTGCTTCATTTATTGTAATTTGATTGTTATCACAACATTCAGAAGTCACATTCATATAAAATTTACTAGAAAATGGATAAATTCCTTACTCTATTCATGTAACATAACTTCTTTACCAAATTTAATAATAATTTCTACAAAATAACATGACATACTTCTTCAGCAGATATGGAGATCTCGTTGGCTTTTTCATCGGCTTCTTGACGGATGAATCTCACCATTTGTTGAATTTGCTTTGACACATCACCATCGTTCATCTTTGCAACTCAAAACCAAGGGTCAGAATTACAGTTAAGAAATTTTGGGATCAGAGTGGTGATGGGTGGGTCTGATTTCTTTTTGTTTTTTAAATCAGAACACGTACAAAGATTCTATAAACGATACACGATTAAACGAAGACATAACAAAGATTCACTATAATGCTTGCCGGAAAAAATGATTTGCCGGAGATTCACCAGAAGTGGGTTATAATGGAGCCAAGGAGGTAGAAGATGAAGATGTGAGAAATGTCCAAAGTACCCTTAACAAACCATTTTATTAATGTGTAATGAAAAAAAAAATACCAAATTAAGTAGGCATATTAACAATAAAAAAAGTATAGTATGTAGAATGAATCTTTTAATAAGTACATAGAGCATTTATGGCTTTTACCCTTATCGGATATCACTCGAAATCGTGTTATCACTTTCCAAAGTAAACTATTCGACCCTTGGTTACTGATAAGATTTTAAAAGGTACCATTTTGAGGGTCGTTTAGCCTTATTTGATCACTTTTGTATCCGTTATTGCTTAATATCGTTCCTTTTACTTTTAGGTCTCTTGAAGGCAAAATCTGGAATGACACTTATTTGGACGAAAAGGCGGATATCTGAAGAAAATGGCCAAAGTCAAGAATCAAGACACTCAAGTCTTTGAAATACAAGGGACGGCACATCGCTTAATCTGACGTGACGTCAGAGAACTTTAATGA
Organism: Chrysanthemum lavandulifolium; assembly: GCA_022545495.1. Taxonomy (NCBI): domain Eukaryota; kingdom Viridiplantae; phylum Streptophyta; class Magnoliopsida; order Asterales; family Asteraceae; genus Chrysanthemum; species Chrysanthemum lavandulifolium. The sequence continues at coordinate 30,164,545 of CM040239.1, forward strand.
CTCGAGAGCCAAATTGCCTATTTACACGTGACGCGCCAGCTTTAAAGAGTAGGTCGTCGCAACTCGACGGCCTAGATTTGATCCAGACGGCGCCGAGATTGAAGGGACGGCGTCATAAGCATAAGGTGACGCCGTCAAGTCGATCAAGGCCAAGTAGGCGATATTGTTTTGGCCATAACTTTTGCATACGAACTCGGATTTAGGTGATTCAAAAGCCCACGCGACCGTAACGAGAAAATCTGTTTGGTGAAAAATTCTTGACGCCGTCACTCTTTAGGTGTGACGCCGTTGCTTTTTGCCGACGTAAAATCGCCTATAAATATAACATTATAACTTCACTTTTTGTAGGCTCTAAACCCTAACTCCGATTCTAGGGTTTAGATAGGTGTTTTTCCAGTAACTTTGAAGGTTTCAATCACTCCAAAAATATCTTGTGATGGTTTGTTGATTATATCTTAATCCATATATTCAATTTATCATTATGTCTATCCTATGTTTGATTGATTGTGTGTATGCTTGCATGTTCTCCATGTCCGGCTAATTTACTTGTGTGTTTGCTTAGGGAGTATGAAACTTAATTATTGAATATTGATTGGTTGTTTCTTATCTTAGTTGATTAATGATCTAGTAATGCGATAGGTCATTCGTTGTGTACTTAATGCTTGATTCATCTTTGTGAACCTTAGAATATAATTACCTGAGTAGTTGTAGGCTAAACCATCCAAAGAGTGCCTTAGAGTAAGATTTTATCATCCCTTGTGGGTTTTGTAGACGATACCCTTTGGTAAGTTCAAAGAGTTAGGGAGAAACGCATACCCTACGACTTTAGACACACAACGCGTTAAGAATAAGGACGTGACAATTCAACCATCAATAGGAGATAATTAAGGAGTAATAAAACCTAAGTAAACACATCTTTAAATAATACGAGCACACAACAATAGACATAGACTATCCTTAGCTTAGTTAATTAGATAAGTAGAGTAATCGGTAGAAATACCAACCCCCAAATCCAAACCTCGAGATTCGTACCTTTCCATTTCATAAAATATAAAAATACAAAAACAATCATCCCTCACCTTTAGACTTAAGTCGACATACACTGCAGCCTAACGACACTATTCCCCTAGAGAACGATATCAATACCCGTGGCTTACCCTAATACTACACTACAACGATTAGGTTCATCGCCTGGGGTGTTGAAAACTTGCTCGATGAAAGGAAGTTCCTTTGACCCCGAACGGCGCGTGTAGCGTTATCAAGTTTTGGCGCGGCACGGGGAATAGAATAGCTAGTTAGTAGTCCACCTCGTTTAGGTTCTTTGCTTGATTCCTATCAAGTAAATTTTCTCATTTTAGCTTTCTCTTAGTCTATCCCCTTCTTCGTGACCTTTGTTCGTAATACCCATCACTTTTCATCATGGAAGGTGATAACCAACCACCACTTGATAACCCAACACCAAAAATCAATGTCACTCAAAACCCAACCTAATAACCAACACAACCGTCGAAGCCGCTATGAGTAGAAACACCGACCTTTGATTTGCGAGAAAATATTCGATAGTACAATTAGGGAAGCTGTTGAGAAAGTAGTCGTCACTGCGTAGTTGGCTCTATGATTAGCGAATTCGGACAATGGCATGATAAAGCGACGCGTGGATGTGGAAAATAGTGCTTACTTCAATCTTTACCCCACTAAGGAAGAGATTGCGTACCATCAATACATAATCGATAATCCACGATCACCTATCATTAGGATATGCCCAAAGATTAGGAGAGGAAACTCGGAACCTAAAAATCCCTTGTATGATCGGATATAGGAGTGTCGACCACGCTTACATAGATACGGAATCTCCACCAATGTAATGTCATCTGCTGTCTACAATGACATTATGAATGAGCGACTCAACATTAGGAGAGACCCTAAGTATCCAGGAGGAGTTTGCAACTTTGTGGGAAAAGTCAAGGACGTGCATGTCTTTATAGGAAATTTCACCTACCTAGTTGATTTTATGGTCCTAGAAGATGTAGGATGCATCATTGACTATAGTTTATCCCAAGTAGTGCTAGGGAAACCGTTTGTTGAAACATCTAGAATGAGCCATAACAAGCATGATGGAACAGTTATGTTTAAGGAAGGAACCGATGAGATCACATATAGGATGCCTTGGAAAACAACTGAGTATGGCCACTTGTCCATTTATGATCGAGACAACATCAAAGCTTTTGAGGACAAAAGCAAGGAAGATGTTGAAAAAGGTTATAAATTCATGTGGGAAAGAAGGAAGTATTATTATAAGGATTGCTTGACCCTAGGGCCTAGGTATAGAGTCGATGAAAATTTTGTCAACATGATAGAATTCTCATTAAGGATGCAAAACGAGGCAACATAGGAGCACGACTACGAGTCTAGCTACAAGACTCTTAAATAAAGAAAAGTGCTTCGTGGGAGGCAACCCATGCTTAATTGTTTGCTTGTTAGTGTCATGTATCTTTTATTAATTGTTTATCCCCATGTTTAAATTTGTAAAAATGCTTTATTTTGTTTTTAACCTCGTCTTAATTGCATATAAATGTATTTTACATAAGGGATAAGTGTAGGGAGGATTACACACGTTTTCAAAAGAAACGTAAACATGAGGATAACAATTAACTAAAGGATATGTATGTTTGTTTGTTCGAGTCAAATGCTTGTATCGAGTCATAATGGATGTTTTGCGTAATTTTTTAGATTCTAAAGATGTAAATTTTCAAGAATTTTTTCCAAAATCGCAGACCAGTTTTGTCGGGATAACTTGACGGCGTCCAGAAGGAGTAAAACATCGATTACTTTTTTTCGTTTCGAGCTACTTATAAATTTTTGGAATTTTCCGGTATTAATTTTCTTAGAAATTCATAAACATCCATTCCACAAGCATTATATCCTAGTTTAAATCGAGTCTTATATATATTATTACCGCCGATTTTACGAAGGTTTCGCTTTGTTTTCTTCAAGTGTGCAGTTTAGTTTGTCAAGAATAAGTTACATAAGATTGGAAGGAGCTTTTCACGTAATAATTCTTCTTGGAAAGGATTTAACCACCACTTTACACGGATCCTACCGAGCTAATCGGGAGTATTAGTTTCTTTCGTTTTAATTACCTTCCATTATCATAACTTTGATACTTTGGGAACATTGGGGACAATGTTCGGTTTAAGTGTGGGAGGGAAAATAAAACGGGAACTTTGAAACTATGCTTATCCTTGATTATTTGCTTTGTCCAAGTGCATCTGTGTAATAAACCATGAGAAAATGTCGGTTAGGGTAATTTTGGCACCAAATTTAAATTTTTTTCATGACATATAGGAGTGGGCCATTAGTCTTAACAAAAGCGTCTCATGGATAGGAAGTTGCATGACTAGCACAAAAAACCCTTTACCACTTAAATTCCACCCAAAATGTGAGGATCGCCCTTAGATTAGTAGGAATTAAAGCATTTATCTTCAATGCTTAGAGTGTGAACCGGTAGTATATTAGATTCTAGAACTTGTTTTGTGATGCATTCCGAGATCGCAAGTGAGGCTACACTTGTGTAGTTAGGAATAACTAAATGATAAGAGGCATTAGGATAAACCCTTGTTTGATACCGTAATATAATTACTTCTTCCACATCGGTTGAGTAATTCCCACACCCTTTGCGTTGTACTCATCTTTAGTACACGATACCCTAGTTAACCTCTCGAGCCTATCCTTTTCGCGGTTCTCGTGATGTTTCGGTTTTTCCGAATATCAATGAAGAGCATTGTTTACACCCCACCCCCAAATATACACCCAAATCGCTTTAGCCTACCCTATATGCACTCACTTTTAGTGCATTTTGTTATCACCTAAACCCTTAGTTCAATTATCGGTTGCTTGCATGAGTTGCTAAGTCGAGTCATATCCTTTGTATACGCTTTGGGATGATTGGGATTCATGGGAAAAGTTAAAGTTTATGAAATGACGGAAGGAACGTTAAATTCAAATTCCTTTGTTTGCGTAATAATGTACCCCAAGTGTTTTGATCTTTTCAATTCGGGTCAAATTAGTGTTAGAGTAATAAAAACTCAAGTGTAGGGATGTGCCTATAAACCCTATCATTTTGATGTTACCATAGAGGATGGTAGAGTAAAAGTGTATGAAAAAAAAAAAAAAATCGAAAAAATAGAAAAGAGAAAAAGAAAAAAAATAGTGTCTAAAAAAAAAAAAAAAATACTGCTACCATCCTACATCTATCCTTTAAATTTATGTTTGTTTATTTCGTTACCTAGAGTTTTAGAGTGTCAAGTCTTGGCTTAGCAACGCCATTCTTCGTATGCATTTAACATAGAGATTTTTGACTTGCCACCACTAAATAGCCTATCCCACCAAACCCTTGTTTCCTACCGTAAGCCTAACATTACAACCTTTAAAAGACCTCTTTGATAGTCTTTCCTAGGTGCTTACGCCAAAGCGAGGAGGTTTGATCTATTCTCAAGCCTATGGTAATCTATGTACTAGGACCGGTTAATGAGTGTTTATCTTCCATTTCCTATTTGTTATATTTCATATATACACCCAAGAGAGGCGTGAGTATCCAAACACCCCATGTGAGGTGCTAGTATGTAATTTCCGTGCTTGTTATGACTTTTATGGGCTTATATGTGTTGTGGACCGCTTTGAATCAATGCTTCATGACCCCTAACTTATAAATTAATTGGCTAAAAGAACATTTGCTTGAGGACAAGCAAATAACAAGTGTAGGGATATTTGATAAGGTTTTAAAAGGTACCATTTTGAGAGGTCGTTTTAACCCTTATTTGATCACTTTTGTATCCGTTATTGCTTAATATCGCTCATTTTCACTTTTAGGTCTCTTGAAGGCAAAATGCTGGAATGGCACTTATTTGGACGAAAAGGCGCGGATATCTGAAGAAAATGGCCAAAGTCAAGAATCGAGACACTCAAGCCGCCGAATATAGGGACGGCCATCGCTAAGCGCGACGCCGTCAGAGAACTTTGTGATGGCTCAGTAGCCAAATTGCCTATTTACACGTGACGACGTCAGGCTTTAAAAGAGTAGGTCGTCGCAACTCAGACGGCCTAGATTTGATCCAGACGGCGTCAGAGATTGAAGGGGACGGCGTCACAAGCATAAGGTGACGCCGTCACAAGCTGATCAAGTGCGCGAAGTAGCTGATATTGTTTTGGCCATAACTTTTGCATACGAACTCGGATTTAGGTGATTCAAAAGCCCACGCGACCAGAACGAGAAAATCTACAGTATGGTGAAAAAATTCGTCGCGACGCCGTCACTATTTAGGTGTGACGCCGTCGCTCTTTGCCGACTGAAAATCTGCCTATAAATATAACATTATAACTTCACTTTTTGTAGGCTCTAAACCCTAACTCCGATTCTAGGGTTTAGATAGGCGTTTTTCCAGTAACTTTGAAGGTTTCAATCACTCCAAAAACATCTTGTGATGGTTTGTTGATTATATCTTAATCCATATATTCAATTTATCATTATGTCTATCCTATGTTTGATTGATTGTGTGTATGCTTGCATGTTCTCCATGTCCGGCTAATTTACTTGTGTGTTTGCTTAGGGAGTATGAAACTTAATTATTGAATATTGATTGGTTGTTTCTTATCTTAGTTGATTAATGATCTAGTAACGCGATAGGTCATTCGTTGTGTACTTAATGCTTGATTCATCTTTGTGAACCTTAGAATATAATTACCTGAGTAGTTGTAGGCTAAACCATCCAAAGAGTGCCTTAGAGTAAGAGTTTATCATCCCTTGTGGGTTTTGTAGACGATACCCTTTGGTAAGTTCAAAGAGTTAGGGAGAAATGCATACCCTACGACTTTAGACACACAACGCGTTAAGAATAAGGACGTGACAATTCAACCATCAATAGGAGATAATTAAGGAGTAATAAAACCTAAGTAAACACATCTTTAAATAATACGAGCACACAACAATAGACATAGACTATCCTTAGCTTAGTTAATTAGATAAGTAGAGTAATCGGAGAAATACCAACCCCAAATCCAAACCTCGAGATTCTGACCTTTCCATTTCATAAAATATAAAAATACAAAACAATCATCCTCACCTTTAGACTTAAGTCGACATACACTTCACCTAACGACACTATTCCCTAGAGAACGATATCAATACCGTGGCTTACCCTAATACTACACTACAACGATTAGGTTCATCGCCTAGGGTGTTGAAAAACTTGCTCGACGAAAGGAAGTTCCTTTGACCCCGAACGCGTGTAGCGTTATCGATTACGAATATCTACTTGGGATAAGACTAAATGTTAGTTATTGAATTAGGCACAATCAATAACCCTTGCGCATATAAGTGTTTAAGATTTCTGTTTGTTTCTCCTGGTTTGTATATGTCTCATGCTGATGATGTCAATATCTATATATAGTAGAGAGCACTCACTCCTAGTCAATGGACTTTATGTGTGATTAACGGCCAATTAACCACCCATAATAAGCCTCCATTATCATAGGAACAGTGGTTACATGACCAATTAAACGTGGTCATAAAGCAGTCATAACAGCCACTTAAATGAGTCAAATTGTTACAAATTAATCACTCCAACACTACCAGTAAGAACCGTTACACTAGCAGGAGGAACCAATACACTACCAGTAGGAACCATCAGTCACTACACTAGCAGTAGTAACCAATACACTAGCAGCAGGAAGCAATACACTACCAGTAGGAACCATCGGTTACTACACTAGCAGTAGTAACCAATACACTAGCATTACTAACCACTATTGAGTCAAGGTGTTCGGGGACCTCATGGGTGTACACCCTGTACCTCTTTACCCTAAACCAGGTGTGAACTAATCCCACAAGTGCCCTAAATTTTTCAACACACGCTTTGCATCAAATGCCAAACCAAAATGTCAATTTCGCAAATATAATTATTTTCCGCGATACACCGTCGCTTTGCACGGATATATAAGATGTAAGTTATGAAAATTTTCAGCAGATATCCGATGAATGACTTGGTGATAGGAGAAATGTCTATTAAGGTGGACCTTAAAACCTATAAATGGAGGAAAAAACCCTAAATTAAAAATACCCTAAAACTCATCCTTTTATTTGGTTCAAAATAGATATAATTGATCATAAAGAAACCGAATTAAAGGATTGTTGGTTGTTATAGCAGAAGGAAAGATGACAACAACCGATGAAGATGGAGACATGTGAGTAGTATTTTTTTTATATCAATTAGTTTGTAGTGTTGAGATCAATATATATCTCATATTTGCCATAGATCTAATAAATCAATCTTAACCATCTATTTTTGATTAAAATTAATAAAAGACCATTTCACTCTTTTTCTATAAACAACATATCTTACAAAGGGTAAATCTTCAAAATACAAAAAATACACCATCGCGACGAGAATTAAATTATCTTTTTATAAATATGCACTTTTTTATATTTACGACAAACTTTTTAAAAAAAAAAATTCCACTCTGAAAAATCACATATGATTTGTAGAATCATATATGATTTTCAAAAATCACATGTGATTTGTAAAAATCAAATCACATGTGATTTTTTCAAATCATAAATGATTTTTACAAATCACATATGATTTGCAAAATTCATATATGATTTGTAAAAATTGAATCAAATATGATTTTCACAAGTCATATATAATTTTTCTGAGCCGTAATTTTGAAAAAAAAAATCGTTAAAAATATATAGAAGTGCATATCTATAGAAAAATAATTTAATTCTCGTTGCGATGGTATGATTTTCTTCGCGTAACGATTAACGGTTTGCGACATATTTAATTTTTTTAAAAAAGATGAAAGTTTATTTTTTAATTTTTGATTAAAAATGAATGGCTATGATTGTTTCATTGGATCTATGGTAAATTGAGATCTATATTGAACTTTGCATTAGTTGTAGGGTGAAGCTAAAGATACTAACATAGTTTTCAAAGCAGACGATTCGCAATGAACTTTGAAAATTAGAATTGTCATAAAATACTTTCAAATTTGGAACGACGTACATAATATGACCGGAACTAGTAGGTTACCGGTCACAAAATTGAAAATTAACAAAATGGTCTCTATGGCTTGCGTTGACTTTCACGGTCTTCCTTAACTTTTTTTCGTTAAAAAGTTTCTGATAATGGTCCATATGGTTATTGAATTTCATATTTAGTCCGCTTTTATAGTTTTTCACCCGCTCTCTTACGCTTTTATCCGCTTTTCTTACGTTTGTCCATTTTCTTAAGTTTTATCGGTTTCATCCGTTTCTCTTACCCTTTTTTAGATTTTGTTCGCTTTTATCAACTTTTCTTCACGCTTTGTCTACCTTTATTCGTTTTGCCCGTTTTCATCCGTTTTGTCCATTTTTACATTTTGTCCGTTTTTTACATTTTTCTGTTTTCTTACGTTTTTGTTTGTTTCGCACTATTTCAATATATTGAAAATTTTGAAAATTTTTCCAAGAGAAAAAATTGAAAAATTTATTCAAAATTTTGAAATTTTTTCAAAGAAAAAAATTGAAAAAAATTCCAAAAAAATTGGAATTTTTCGCAAATTTGAAAAAAATACAAAATAATTTTGAAACAAGAAAAATAATTTGGAAAAAAATTTCAAAAAACTGAAAAAATATTAGAAATTTTTGTTTTCAGAATACTTTCTTTTCAAGAAAAAATAAATTGGATTTTTTTTTCTAAATTGTTTTTTTCGAAATTCTTTTTACAAAAATAACTTTTCTGAAATTTTGACAAATGTTTTCAATTTTTTTTTAATTTGTCCAAATTTCTAAAAAAATATTTTTGTAAAAAGAATTTCGATAAAAACAATTTAGAAAATTTTTTTTTTCCATTTTCTATTTTTTTTGAAAAAAAAGTATTTACAAAATTCAATTTTTTTTTTTTTCTGAAATTTTTTTTCCAAGTTTTTTTTCCAAAATTTTTTTGGGTTTTATTTTTTCAAATTTGCGAAAAAATTTCATTTTTTTTAGATTTGAAAAAAAAATTCAAAATTTTCAATATGTGGAATTAGTACAAAAACAAACAAAAACGTAAGAAAAACAGACAAAATGGAAGAAAAACGAACAAAAGTGTAAAAAAAGGGACAAAAACGGATGAAAGCAGGCAAAAACGAATAAAATAGACAAAACGTAAGAAAAATGGATAAAACGGACAAAAGTTTAAAAAAGGGTGAGAAAAACGGATGAAAACCGATAAAAACGTAAGAAAAAACGGTCAAAATGGATAAAACGAAGAGAACGGGTGAAAAGTATAAAACAAAGCTAAATCAGAAGTCAATAACCGTAGGACTATTATCGTAACTTTTTGGCGAAAAAGTTAAGGGATGACTGGTGAAAGTTAACGCAAGCCATAGGGACCATTTATGCCAATTTTCAAACTTTGTGACCTGGTAACCTACTAGTTCCCGGTCATATTACGTTCCAAATTTGAAAGTATATTGCGTACAATGGTAATTTTCAAAGTTTATTTCGTAAATCGTCTGTTTTGAAAAACTATGTTGCTTATCTTTAGCTTTTACCCAAGTTTGTAGCAGTAAATTAATTTCTTCTATTTATTTAGGTTGGAGTATTATTTTAACAATATGGATGATCAAAAAACATCATCATCATCTGATGACAGAAGTAGAAACGGAGGACCAGACGGAGATAAAAAAACCGAAACTAACTCCATTTTCAGACCTAACCGATGACCAACTGTACGTCACTTTACTTCCTTATTGTATACTAATTGGTTGAGGTACTGTATTTCATTTAGAGAAATGTTACTATTATGCTAGCGAAACGAGATTTTTTTTTCTTGGATTTCATGTAAAACTTTCAAATTACTATTGTCAATATTTTTCCTTAAGAACAAATTTGCCATTGAAAATGTACCAAAAAGTATGTTTAGTTGTCTATATATATTTTTTTCTTTCTTAACACTCTACAGTATCTTTATTTTTTAGAAAAAGGAAGAGTTTTCATCTCTAAAAAATGTGGTAGAAACAGAAAACTTTTTTAGATTATACATTTTAGAAAAATGAAAAATGAAAGGGATTTGTAAAAAAACTTCGAAGAAAAATGTTGAGAATTGTGATTAGATGTGCTCAATTTTATAGTTAGAATTTGAAACTTGAACTTTTTACTTTCTTATAAACACCTTTTCAAAAAATTGTAGTTCCCTACTTTTTCACTTGTTTGTGAAATATTTTCTGCAAAAATGCTCTGCTTCTCACCAACTAAACGCAACCTTAATTTGCCATTCCAGAGCACAATAATTGTATATTTGCCACTTAACATTGTTAAATGTTTAACTTAAGTACTTGGTGAGTTAACTTGTAATATATCCTGTTAATCTAATAAAATTATTCCGTCAAATACCGAGTAAAACCCCCAAAATAAAGGATACGCGTTTAACATGTTTGCTGAAAACACTTGTTCAAAAACTCGTAACATCTGTTTCTTAATCATTAAAGTCGTGAATTCATATGTTCCTACAAATCCCGTTCACTTTCTATTTTTCTAAAAAGTATCATCTAAACAAGTTTTGCTCATAACGAGTTTGTAATTTGAAAGCAATAGCATACAGCAATTGTTGTTTTCTGTAGATAGACCTAAACTCAAATTATAATTATTGTTATTAACTTGAATCAGTCTATCTATATTAATATTGGTATCTGTTTATTTATCTATATATCTATCTATGTATCTATCTATACACTTGTGATGGCTTTGCTTATATATAGTCTGTTTGTTTGTTTTTGTTCATGACATATAGGATTTCCATTTTTGGTGAAGGTGCCCCCCTTCGGTTCGAGCTCTGTAGCGTTTTTGTCAATTATGGCAATTATGTTAACGAACTTAACCTCTTTGGGACTCTTCAGGCAGCAGCTGGTGGTTTCTTGCCAGATCCTCTGTTACAACAGATTGGTTTTTCCGATATATTTAACCGTGAATTCAATAATCCTGTACGCGTCCCATGTGTGGCTTATCATCGTCTACCCGATCTCCGTTATTGTTCACTTCCAGTATCCTCTACCTCCGTCGTTCAGATCGCTGCCAAACTCTATATTACCACTGACAAGGTCGATGACATGGAGATATTTCCTGATGATTATGGTCATAAACCTGTAAAATTAAAAGACCTCAACGATTCTGATCTTGTTGAATATAAAGTTATGTTGGAGCTGTTGGCTGATGATTTAAAAAAATCAGAACAGTTACGTTCTAAGTTAGAAGCAGCTTGTACGCTTCAACCTACTGAGAAGAAGAAGCAGGCCGTGAAATACATTGATAACGAAGCGTTTCACATTTGCGATACCCTTGAGTTTATAAACCTCCCAGACAAACCCAATGGCGGTTCCGGTAAGAGTATTATAAAAGGTAAAGATGGCTCTCTAGAGCTGTATTACGTTGCATTAAAGTATGCTGTAGACGCAGATCTAGAAATAGAATTTGAACCAACTTCTAACGAAACAAAAGTTACTGGAACATTAATGGCTCATTATGGTGAAGGCTTTAATTACGACGATCCTGCTGATGATTACCATGTAAAGATCTTTGAAACCAGTTCTCCTGCTTTTGTTGAGCGTGGAAAATTAAACCTGATGCGATCTTTGTTGGCTGTACCGCTAAATCCTCCTCATAATTTACGCAGACTTAGTTGACAGGACCTCTGGTTGTGAGATTTTGTGGGAAGCTTGTGAATTCTCTGTGCCGTGTGATGGTAAAAGCCTCGTTGGTGTTATTGCGACTAAGAATTTCTCATTAAAACTGACAGTGAATTGGAACTTTCCATATTCTCCTGCCCTTCCTCCTCAAACTCATCCGTCATTCGTCGATAAAGGTAAACATATGGTATATGTCAGATTGAATAAATTTACAAAAATAAGAAATGCAATTGATTTGTGTAAAATTAGCTCAAGCTCTTGCTATCCTTCCTGGTGCTAATCTACATACTATTTGTTACTGCAAAACTAGACCAAAAGAAGAAAATTTGGAGCCCATTTTACATCGACCATGGTAGATTCTGATGTAAGTCTATTAACATGTGACACACGTCAACTATTGATTCAGAAGCTTAATATATAAAAATCTAGAGGACAGTTAAGAAGATTTTTGTATTGTAATACAGAAAGTAATAGATGGAGCCTTCAAGAAGAAATTGCAAAGGTATTTAACACCTCACTGAAACATACTTTCAATCCTCGAAAGTCGTATCTTATAGTATTTCTACTTGCATCAATGAGGACGGTGGTGATTACCTATGGTATATATGTTCTTTCTCATACTTGTGAACTCTTACTTTCTTTGGTGTGTATTTCTTTTTTTCTGAATGATGACGGTGGTGATTACCTATGGTATATATGTTCTTTCTCATACTTGTGAACCCTTTGTTTGCGTAATAATGTACCCCAAGTGTTTTGATCTTTTCAATTCGGGTCAAATTAGTGTTAGAGTAATAAAAACTCAAGTGTAGGGATGTGCCTATAAATCCCTATCATTTTGATGTTACCATAGAGGATGGTAGAGTAAAAGTGTATGAAAAAAAAAAAAAAATCGAAAAAAATAGAAAAAGAGAAAAAGAAAAAAAAAATAGTGTCTAAAAAAAAAAAAAAAATACGGGCTACCATCCTACATCTATCCTTTAAATTTATGTTTGTTTATTTCCGTTACCTAGAGTTTTAGAGTGTCAAGTCTTGGCTTAGCAACGCCATTCTTCGTATGCATTTAACATAGAGATTTTTGACTTGCCACCACTAAATAGCCTATCCCACCAAACCCTTGTTTCCCTACCGTAAGCCTAACATTACAACCTTTTAAAAGACCTCTTTGATAGTCTTTCCTAGGTGCTTACGCCAAAGCGAGGGAGGTTTGATCTATTCTCAAGCCTATGGTAATCTATGTACTAGGACCGTTAATGAGTGTTTATCTTCCATTTCCTATTTGTTATATTTCATATATACACCCAGAGAGACGTGAGTATCCAAACACCCCATGTGAGGTGCTAGTATGTAATTTCCGTGCTTGTTATGACTTTTTGGGGCTTATATGTGTTGTGGACCGCTTTGAATCAATGCTTCATGACCCTAACTTATAAATTAATTGGCTAAAGAACATTTGCTTGAGGACAAGCAAATAACAAGTGTAGGGATATTTGATAAGGTTTTAAAAGGTACCATTTTGAGAGGTCGTTTAACCCTTATTTGATCACTTTGTATCCGTTATTGCTTAATATCGTTCATTTTCACTTTTAGGTCTCTTGAAGGCAAAATCTGGAATGGCACTTATTTGGACGAAAAGCGCGGATATCTGAAGAAAATGGCCAAAGTCAAGAATCGAGACACTCAAGTCAGCTGAATATAGGGACGGCGCCATCGCTTAACGCGACGCCGTCGAGAACTTTGTGATGGCTCAGAGCTAAATTGCCTATTTACACGTGACGACGCCAGCTTTAAAAGAGTAGGTCGTCGCAACTCGACGGCCTAGATTTGATCCAGACGGCGCCGAGATTGAAGGGACGGCGTCGCAAGCATAAGGTGACGCCGCACAAGTGATCAAGTCTGCCAAGTAGTCGATATTGTTTTGGCCATAACTTTTGCATACGAACTCGGATTTAGGTGATTCAAAAGCCCACGCCGACCGTAACGAGAAAATCTACAAGATGGTGAAAATTACGTCGACGCCGTCACTATTTAGGTGTGACGCCGTCGCTCTTTGCCGATCGAAAATCGCCTATAAATATAACATTATAACTTCACTTTTGTAGGCTCTAAACCCTAACTCCGATTCTAGGGTTTAGATAGCGTTTTCAAAGAACTTTGAAGGTTTCAATCACTCCAAAACATCTTGTGATGGTTTGTTGATTATATCTTAATCCATATATTCAATTTATCATTATGTCTATCCTATGTTTGATTGATTGTGTGTATGCTTGCATGTTCTCCATGTCCGCTAATTTACTTGTGTGTTTGCTTAGGAGTATGAAACTTAATTATTGAATATTGATTGGTTGTTTCTTATCTTAGTTGATTAATGATCTAGTAACGCGATAGGTCATTCGTTGTGTACTTAATGCTTGATTCATCTTTGTGAACCTTAGAATATAATTACCTGAGTAGTTGTAGGCTAAACCATCCAAAGAGTGCCTTAGAGTAAGAGTTTATCATCCCTTGGGTTTTGTAGACGATACCCTTTGGTAAGTTCAAAGAGTTGGGAGAAATGCATACCCTACGACTTTAGACACACAACGCGTTAAGAATAAGGACGTGACAATTCAACCATCAATAGGAGATAATTAAGGAGTAATAAAACCTAAGTAAACACATCTTTAAATAATACGAGCACACAACAATAGACATAGACTATCCTTAGCTTAGTTAATTAGATAAGTAGAGTAATCGTAGAAATACCAACCCCAAATCCAAACCTCGAGATTCGTACCTTTCCATTTCATAAAATATAAAAATACAAAACAATCATCCTCACCTTTAGACTTAAGTCGACATACACTTCAGCCTAACGACACTATTCCCCTAGAGAACGATATCAATACCCGTGGCTTACCCTAATACTACACTACAACGATTAGGTTCACTGCCTAGGGTGTTGAAAAACTTGCTCGACGAAAAGGAAGTTCCTTTGACCCCGAACGACGCGTGTAGCGTTATCAGTTACACGAATATCTACTTGGGATAAGACTAAATGTTAGTTATTGAATTAGGCACAATCAATAACCCTTGCGCATATAAGTGTTTAAGATTTCTGTTTGTTTCTCCTGGTTTGTATATGTCTCATGCTGATGATGTCAATATCTATATATAGTAGAGAGCACTCACTCCTAGTCAATGGACTTTATGTGTGATTAACGGCCAATTAACCACCCATAATAAGCCTCCATTATCATAGGAACAGTGGTTACATGACCAATTAAACGTGGTCATAAAGCAGTCATAACAGCCACTTAAATGAGTCAAATTGTTACAAATTAATCACTCCAACACTACCAGTAAGAACCGTTACACTAGCAGGAGGAACCAATACACTACCAGTAGGAACCATCAGTCACTACACTAGCAGTAGTAACCAATACACTAGCAGCAGGAAGCAATACACTACCAGTAGGAACCATCGGTTACTACACTAGCAGTAGTAACCAATACACTAGCATTACTAACCACTATTGAGTCAAGGTGTTCAGGGACCTCATGGGTGTACACCCCGTACCTCTTTACCCTAAACCAGGTGTGAACTAATCCCACAAGTGCCCTAAATTTTTCAACACACGCTTTGCATCAAATGCCAAACCAAAATGTCAATTTCGCAAATATAATTATTTTCCGCGATACACCGTCGCTTTGCACGGATATATAAGATGTAAGTTATGAAAATTTTCAGCAGATATCCGATGAATGACTTGGTGATAGGAGAAATGTCTATTAAGGTGGACCTTAAAACCTATAAATGGAGGAAAAAACCCTAAATTAAAAATACCCTAAAACTCATCCTTTTATTTGGTTCAAAATAGATATAATTGATCATAAAGAAACCGAATTAAAGGATTGTTGGTTGTTATAGCAGAAGGAAAGATGACAACAACCGATGAAGATGGAGACATGTGAGTAGTATTTTTTATATCAATTAGTTTGTAGTGTTGAGATCAATATATATCTCATATTTGCCATAGATCTAATAAATCAATCTTAACCATCTATTTTGATTAAAATTAATAAAAGACCATTTCACTCTTTTTCTATAAACAACATATCTTACAAAGGGTAAATCTTCAAAATACAAAAAATACACCATCGCGACGAGAATTAAATTATCTTTTTATAAATATGCACTTTTTTATATTTACGACAAACTTTTTAAAAAAAAAAATTCCACTCTGAAAAATCACATATGATTTGTAGAATCATATATGATTTTCAAAATCACATGTGATTTGTAAAATCAAATCACATGTGATTTTTTCAAATCATAAATGATTTTACAAATCACATATGATTTGCAAAATTCATATATGATTTGTAAAATTGAATCAAATATGATTTTCACAAGTCATATATAATTTTTCCGAGTAGTAATTTTGAAAAAAAATCGTTAAAATATATAGAAGTGCATATCTATAGAAAAATAATTTAATTCTCGTTGCGATGGTATGATTTTCTTCGCGTAACGATTAACGGTTTGCGACATATTTAATTTTTTTAAAAAAGATGAAAGTTTATTTTTTAATTTTTGATTAAAAAATGAATGGCTATGATTGTTTCATTGGATCTATGGTAAATTTGAGATCTATATTGAACTTTTGCATTAGTTTGTAGGGTGAAAGCTAAAGATACGCAACATAGTTTTTCAAAACAGACGATTTACGCAATGAACTTTGAAAATTAGAATTGTACGCAAAATACTTTCAAATTTGGAACGATGTACATAATATGACCGGGAACTAGTAGGTTACCAGGTCACAAAATTTGAAAATTAACAAAAATGGTCTCTATGGCTTGCGTTGACTTTCACCGGTCTTCCCTTAACTTTTTTTTTTCAGTTAAAAAGTTTACAGTAATGGTCCATATGGTTATTGAATTTCATATTTAGTCCGCTTTTTATAGTTTTTCACCCGTTCTCTTACGTTTTTATCCGTTTTTCTTACGTTTTGTCCATTTTTCTTAAGTTTTTATCAGTTTTCATCCGTTTCTCTTACCCCTTTTTTTAGATTTTTGTTCGTTTTTATCAACTTTTCTTACGTTTTGTCTACCTTTATTCGTTTTTGCCCGTTTTCATCCGTTTTTGTCCATTTTTTACATTTTGTCCGTTTTTCTTACATTTTGTCTGTTTTTCTTACGTTTTTGTTTGTTTTCGTACTATTTCAATATATTGAAAATTTTGAAAATTTTTTTCCAAGAGAAAAAAATTGAAAAAATTTATTCAAAATTTTGAAATTTTTTTCAAAGAGAAAAAAAAATTGAAAAAAAAAATTCCAAAAAAAAATTGGAATTTTTTCGCAAATTTGAAAAAAAATACAAAATAATTTTGAAACAAGAAAAAATAATTTGGAAAAAAAAATTTCTGAAAAAAAAACTGAAAAAAATATTAGAAATTTTTTGTTTTCGTAAATACTTTCTTTTTCAAGAAAAAAAATAAATTGGATTTTTTTTTTCTAAATTGTTTTTTCAAATTCTTTTACAAAAATAACTTTTCGAAATTTTGACAAATGTTTTCAATTTTTTTAATTTGTCCAAATTTCTAAAAATATTTTGTAAAAAGAATTTCGATAAAACAATTTAGAAAATTTTTTTCCATTTTCTATTTTTTGAAAAAGTATTTACAAAATTCAATTTTTTTTTTTTCTAAATTTTTTTCCAAGTTTTTTTCCAAAATTTTTTGGGTTTTATTTTTCAATTTATAAAAAATTTCATTTTTTTTAGATTTGAAAAAAAAATTCAAAATTTTCAATATGTGGAATTAGTACAAAACAAACAAAACGTAAGAAAAGCAGATAAAATGGAAGAAAACGAACAAAAGTGTAAAAAGGGACAAAACGGATGAAAGCAGCAAAACGAATAAAATAGACAAACGTAAGAAAATGGATAAAACGGACAAAAGTTTAAAAAGGGTGAGAAAAACGGATGAAAACCGATAAAAACGTAAGAAAAACGGTCAAAAATGGATAAAACGTAAGAGAACGGTGAAAAGTATAAAACAAAGCTAAATCTGTAAGTCAATAACCGAAGGACCATTATCAGAACTTTTTAATCGAAAAAGTTAAGGGATGACTGTGAAAGTTAACGCAAGCCATAGGGACCATTTATGCCAATTTTAAACTTTGTGACCGGTAACCTACTAGTTCCCGGTCATATTACGCTCCAAATTGAAAGATATCATGTGATAATGGTAATTTTCAAAGTTTATTTCAGAATCGTCTGTTTTGAAAAACTATGTTGCTTATCTTTAGCTTTTACCCAAGTTTGTAGCAGTAAATTAATTTCTTCTATTTATTTAGGTTGGAGTATTATTTTAACAATATGGATGATCAAAAAACATCATCATCATCTGATGACAGAAGTAGAAACGGAGGACCAGACGGAGATAAAAAAACCGAAACTAACTCCATTTTCAGACCTAACTGATGACCAACTGTACGTCACTTTACTTCCTTATTGTATACTAATTGGTTGAGGTACTGTATTTCATTTAGAGAAATGTTACTATTATGCTAGCGAAACGAGATTTTTTTCTTGGATTTCATGTAAAACTTTCAAATTACTATTGTCAATATTTTTCCTTAAGAACAAATTTGCCATTGAAAATGTACCAAAAGTATGTTTAGTTGTCTATATATTTTTCTTTCTTAACACTCTACAGTATCTTTATTTTTAGAAAAGGAAGAGTTTTCATCTCTAAAAATGTGGTAGAAACAGAAAACTTTTTAGATTATACATTTTAGAAAAATGAAAATGAAAGGGATTTGTAAAAACTTCAAGAAAAATGTTGAGAATTGTGATTAGATGTGCTCAATTTTATAGTTAGAATTTGAAACTTGAACTTTTACTTATAAACACCTTTTCAAAAATTGTAGTTCCCTACTTTTCACTTGTTTGTGAAATATTTTCTGCAAAATGCTCTGCTTCTCACCAACTAAACGCAACCTTAATTTGCCATTCCAGAGCACAATAATTGTATATTTGCCACTTAACATTGTTAAATGTTTAACTTAAGTACTTGGTGAGTTAACTTGTAATATATCCTGTTAATCTAATAAAATTATTCCGTCAAATACCGAGTAAAACCCCCAAAATAAAGGATACGCGTTTAACATGTTTGCTGAAAACACTTGTTCAAAAACTCGTAACATCTGTTTCTTAATCATTAAAGTCGTGAATTCATATGTTCCTACAAACCTGTTCACTTTCTATTTTTCTAAAAAGTATCATCTAAACAAGTTTTGCTCATAACGAGTTTGTAATTTGAAAGCAATAGCATACAGCAATTGTTGTTTTCTGTAGATAGACCTAAACTCAAATTATAATTATTGTTATTAACTTGAATCAGTCTATCTATATTAATATTGGTATCTGTTTATTTATCTATATATCTATCTATGTATCTATCTATACACTTGTGATGGCTTTGCTTATATATAGTCTGTTTGTTTGTTTTGTTCATGACATATAGGATTTCCATTTTGGTGAAGGTGCCCCTTCGGTTCGAGCTCTGTAGCGTTTTTGTCAATTATGGCAATTATGTTAACGAACTTAACCTCTTTGGGACTCTTCAGGCAGCAGCTGGTGGTTTCTTGCCAGATCCTCTGTTACAACAGATTGGTTTTCCGATATATTTAACCGTGAATTCAATAATCCTGTACGCGTCCCATGTGTGGCTTATCATCGCTCACCCGATCTCCGTTATTGTTCACTTCCAGTATCCTCTACCTCCGTCGTTCAGATCGCTGCCAAACTCTATATTACCACTGACAAGGTCGATGACATGGAGATATTTCCTGATGATTATGGTCATAAACCTGTAAAATTAAAAGACCTCAACGATTCTGATCTTGTTGAATATAAAGTTATGTTGGAGCTGTTGGCTGATGATTTAAAAAAATCAGAACAGTTACGTTCTAAGTTAGAAGCAGCTTGTACGCTTCAACCTACTGAGAAGAAGAAGCAGGCCGTGAAATACATTGATAACGGCGTTTCACATTTGCGATACCCTTGAGTTTATAAACCTCCCAGACAAACCCAATGGCGGTTCCGTAAGAGTATTATAAAGGTAAAGATGGCTCTCTAGAGCTGTATTACGTTGCATTAAAGTATGCTGTAGACGCAGATCTAGAAATAGAATTTGAACCAACTTCTAACGAAACAAAAGTTACTGGAACATTAATGGCTCATTATGGTGAAGGCTTTAATTACGACGATCCTGCTGATGATTACCATGTAAAGATCTTTGAAACCAGTTCTCCTGCTTTTGTTGAGCGTGGAAAATTAAACCTGATGCGATCTTTGTTGGCTGTACCGGCTAAATCCTCCCTCATAATTTACGCAGACTTAGTTGACAGGACCTCTGGTTGTGAGATTTTGTGGGAAGCTTGTGAATTCTCTGTGCCGTGTGATGGTAAAAGCCTCGTTGGTGTTATTGCGACTAAGAATTTCTCATTAAAACTGACAGTGAATTGGAACTTTCCATATTCTCCTGCCCCTTCCTCCTCAAACTCATCCGTCAGTCGTCTGATAAAGGTAAACATATGGTATATGTCAGATTGAATAAATTTACAAAAATAAGAAATGCAATTGATTTGTGTAAAATTAGCTCAAGCTCTTGCTATCCCTTCCTGGTGCTAATCTACATACTATTTGTTACTGCAAAACTAGACCAAAAGAAGAAAATTTGGAGCCCATTTTACATCGACCATGGTAGATTCTGATGTAAGTCTATTAACATGTGACACACGTCAACTATTGATTCAGAAGCTTAATATATAAAAATCTAGAGGACAGTTAAGAAGATTTTTTTGTATTGTAATACAGGAAAGTAATAGATGGAGCCTTCAAGAAGAAATTGCAAAGGTATTTAACACCTCACTGAAACATACTTTCAATCCTCAGAAAGCCGTATCTTATAGTATTTCTACTTGCATCAATGAGGACGGTGGTGATTACCTATGGTATATATGTTCTTTCTCATACTTGTGAACTCTTACTTTCTTTGGTGTGTATTTCTTTTTTTCTGAATGATGAGTACTGATCGAGAAATTTTTCATTTGGTAATAGCTCGAGTGTCATGCACATATGGCCTGAAATAAAGGAAACTCACAAGTGTAAAGGACCAAAACATGCTGGAGTGGTAATACTTTTTTGTGAGTGAAATATCATGTATTTTCAATATACTGCCAAGGATCTTTACTCTTTTCTTTTCATAGTTCTTGAAGGATAATATCATGGGATCTGATTATAAGGACGTGATGGAAAGATGCGTCGTATGTGGTCCTGGTTTTGTAAAGTTTAAGTTATCTAGGAAATGGATCGCTAAGGTAATTTTATTTATTTTCTTTCCAACTGTTGTAAAACACACATTACAATGCTGACCTTAATTCTTGTCTACTTCAATATCGTCACTTTTTCGATCTTTTCTTGCGAGTATTCATAAGATGCTAACGGATGGCATAGACACATGGGCACCCAAAGTTTCTGTGAAAAATCAGTTGTATACTTTTGTCACGAAATATAACAGAGGAAATGCATATGGGTCATTTTCGATCCACTTTAATTGGTGAAACGTTAGCTCGCATGCTCGAGTATTCTGGAGTTGTTGTGTTCCGAAAAAGAATCCATGATGAGGATCATCTGGACATTGAGGTACATGCAGTTGGTCTTGCTGTTTGAATGTCTCTTAAATATAATCGTATTATACTTGTGCATCATATAAAATATAAAAGAAGTAAAGCTGTTTGAATGTCATCAAATATAAAATAGGAATATACCTCTTATGTTTTGTTGTTTTTAGTCTAATTCCATATTTTTCAGGGTAAAAGCTCTTATGATCTCTACATTAGCGATACTCTTGATTTATTGAGGGAAAAGGGTTTGACTATAGTCAGCGAAGGGATGGGCGGTATATATCGAGGACTAAAATTACCTCTTGTGTATCTCACAGCTTTGCGGTTAGTTTACTTGCTATAAATGCTGATTTTGTCAAACGTATTTCAATTGGCTAGTAATACATTTTCTGCATATGTAGGCATGCACTTGATGTGGAAAAAGCAGATTGGATACTGCATGTGACTGATGTAGGGCAACGAGACTATACTGAAATGTGTATCACTGTAAGCAACTGATAACATCTTCCAAAAAAAAGATCAAGAAATCGAATTGAATACTTGTTGAGCTTTACTGCTTTGCATATGTAGGCTACTAAACGTGTTGGGTTGATCACAGAGGATCATTCTATTTACCCTTTAAGTCATGTTGGATTTGGTCATGTTCAAGCTGATGATTTTGAGAGATTCCAAACTTTTAACACCAAACTGGTTAGTTTGGTTAATTTGCTTGACGAAGCCAAAAGTCGTTGTAAAGTGCTCCTTGCGGGACAAGGTATACCACATTTATTCATTTTGGCTTTCAACCCGCTTGACCTGTTTCGCATTTAGTTAAGGGGTCGATTTAAATAACTACTCATGCTTTTTTTAGCTGGCATGGCTGATGAGTGGACTGCTGAGGATCTTGAGCATGCTGCTGAAGCACTTGGATATGGTGCCATTAAGTAGGATTCTTTTGCTTTATCATAAATATTACGAGTATTGTAGTTATGCTCTCAATACCAAAAATATGAGTAGAGAAGTAAATTTTAATTTCCGAAGAACTTGCTGTAATCAAATTTTTTATTTTGAAAAAGAAGTGTAAATAAACAAATTTAAAAATTTATTTATATTGAATTAAACAATGCTTACGGGCTATTTCCTTCGTTTCATAACACAAGATACCTTACTTTTTGGTCAAGTTTCGTGCTTATTCATATTCTATGCTTGTGTTCTTAATAATAGGTATGCGACTTGCGAACAATGTATTGACCGATTATACATTCAGTTTTGATCGATGCTTAATGAAAAGGTACGTAGTCTTTATGATGTTATGCAATTGTTTATAGTATTCCTTATTGATTTGAAATTTTACATCGACCTTGTTTCTTATTTGCTCACATTCCTTTATAACTAGGAAAATACTGCTGTATATCTACATTATACACATCATCAAGTTTGTTCAATTATCAGGAGTTCTAGTAAAGACATCAAGGAGTTAAAGGTAAGAATTTCTTTTCGTTTCAATATTTTTTCATAGACAAGCACAAACACTATATATGTAGGGTTAAGATTCGGTACTTAAAAAAAATCTTTTTAATTTTAGTGTGAAGTGGGGTTTGTTTTTTTTGTTTTTTAATTGAGGTGAAGCATATTATGAAAAAACAAGTTTGCTTGCATGTGTGTTTAAGATTAAGGTAAAAGAGCCGATTTCATATATTAAGATGATATTATAATTGTTTGCGCCAGGCTGAAAAGTTAATATCGATGAACGATGATGAGCGTGAGTTGGGATTACATTTACTCCGGTTTACCGAGGTAAGATAATGGTTGTTTAAATTTCCAGTATTAAAATAAAGACGTGGAACTGTTTAAATGGCATCTTAATGTTGATTAACAGAATATTAATTTTTAGGTCACCATTGTTCTTATATGCAGTACATTTTTTTGCCATTAAAATTTCTATAATTAATTCTAAGTCTCTATCTTCCTCCTATGATGCACAAGTGTTGTGTTGTAATGACTCTAGGAATTGTCTTACGATATGATCTTGTTTTAGATACTCATGTGCTCTCCCTCAAACTGTCGGCTCACGCTTTCTCTAGGATTCTGTTGTGTTTATATTAAGTTACAGCTTTTTTTATTTTTTAATTTTTATTTTTTTATTTTTGGAACGGCGAATTACGTTACAGATTAGGTATACCATGGGTATTTGAAGAGGAGTATCTCAGACCACGTCCATCTCCTCACAAAATTCTTATGGTTCTTCATAATTATCGTTATAACCTGGGTTTTACATAAAGCATAGTTGTTGGAATTGAATACTTTAGTAGTTTAATGAATAATTAAAACACATATCAAGATGTTTTCAGTTTTGATCAGTTAACAATAAAATTTATAAATAATAGTAGTTGTATATGATTACGTAGATTTTATTATACCATTAATAATCTAACTTTTCTTTTTAGGTTCTTGAGAGGCTTGCACAATTCTTGCGCCGCATATCTTAAAGAGTACCTTTATGAATTATGCGAGAAGTTTACTGGTTTACGCTCTTCTGTGTGGCAGGTATATTTACTTACATATACGCTTTTTCTCATACGTGCTGAATTTAGTCCCTGCTTATCTTAAACCAACGCTATTTTTATAAATGTTTATTTGATTTATAGAAAAGGCAAACCTGATGATTCTTGTCAGGATTTAACGTAACTTTGAATGTTTTGGCAGCTTGTTGGGTCTAGTGAGAAGACGAGCAAATTATTATTGTGTGAGGCAATTGAAGTGGTTATGAGGAAATGCTTTGATCTTTTGGGGATCACTCCTATCTGTAAAATCTGATCGTTAATGTTACCATCTTCTTGATTACTGAGAGTCATCATTTGGGAATCTGAAAAGTGGTCTGGAAGCTGCCATTTGGAGCTTAACTATGGCAATATATGCCCTTTGTTTCATTCGGGTTATCATATTGAAAGTTTGTCAAAACTGTTTGTGTACAAGTTTCTCTGCGTTTCCAAATTGTTTGGTTTGTTTTATGTCTTTTACAGATTCTTATATTTGATATCAAGTTGGTCCATTTAGTCAATGTTGTTAAAATCAGTTTAGGGATTAGCGAGTACTGCATGGTGCCATTGTGTTTAGTACTTTAGTGTGATGCCAAGGCGGTCCCGTGGATTTCGGGGTCATGTGTTGTGTTAAAAATGATTGTCTAAATATGAAACTGCGGTCGTAAATACTTAAAAAATGGTAAACAACGGCAAAATAAAATACATGTTACATATTATATTGGTAGCATTAATTTCTAAATCTTAAAATCAGTTTACATCGAAGTTGAATTGTAATCTATTCATTCAATTTCTTAAAACCATCATACATCAACATTGTAAATTGAAATTTAAACAAACATAGTAAAAGTAATTAAGAGGAGGAAACAAACAAAGAGAAATTTACCAAGAATATTTATTTATTGAGCAAAATGAAAAAAAGAAAAAAAGACAAAGAAATGAAAAAAAAGTAGGGATGGACAATTATAGTGCTTGTTGGGCTGCAGATAATACACGGACTCAAAATAGACAAAGTGGATTGAAATATATTTATATATTGGGCTTTTCTTTAAAATGTGGGCCAAATGGATTAGGGGGCACAGTTAGGCATAGCTGCACAGACCCAAATCCAAAATAAATTAAGTTTTGGTTGGAGCTGAATACCGAAGTGGTAGTTCTGGAGATTGGGATGCTAAAGATGCAATGCTACAGGTGTTCAAATACACCTTCAAACTTAATTAGATTAAGTCTAGGGGCCTTTCTAGACATTTCTATTCTTCTTTGTTGATATAATGGTGTTGACGTGTTGTATATAAGATGTGACAAAGTTGGATCTCATACAACTAATTCTCACTTTCTCTCTCAAGATTATAATTCTCCCTTCCCCCTCTGTCTAGCACTACTACAACAAGAACATAAACTCTCTCTCTCTCTCTCTCTCTCTCTGTGTGTGTGTGTGTGTGCGCGCGCGCAATTAGGCCAAAAGTTAACCTCAAGTTTCAATTAAGCCTCAAAGTAACTTTACATACATTACATATATCCGAAATCTAACTCTTAAAATTAACACATATACATACATAACATATTAACCTAAAATTAGGACTTGACAAAAGCAAACATACATTAACCCTAAAAGTAACACATACATATTTATACATTAGCCTAGAACAAACACAGACATAAAGATTAACCCTAAATTTTTATTAAATATACAACGAGGAAAAGGGGGATGATTCACTATTAGCTAGGAAGCGGTGATATAATGAAAGGAAGAAAAATGGTGAAGGGAGGGAGGAAGGGCGGCTAATTAAGTGTGTGTGGTTTTGTTTGAGGTAGGGTATCGAAGAAATTGAAATAATTCCGCCCAAAGAATAGGCCCGTTTTTAATTATAGGACAAGGCTCTATTAGAAATACATGATAAAGCCATGTTATATACTAGAGAACCGGCTTTATTAGTCATCGAATCCGAAAGCTTATAGAGCCGCCTTTTCAGTATAAAAGGGCTTTATTTGGGGGCTCTATTCTACCTTTATAGTAGTGTAGCCTTGTCAAAAGACTCATCAAGAAGACCCATGAGCAAGGCACATCATCAGGGTCATCAACAAGCTCCATCCGCAACACCCATCAACAAGACGTGTCAAGAAGGCTCATCACCGTGTTCTATCGCAAGCATGCCGCATATTTGAAAAATGGTCTTCCATGTATAACATGCCGATAAAATGGTCTTTGAGGTGTTGTTGATAAAGATGATGATATTTTCACTAATGTACAAGAAAAAGGGAATAATTTTTTTCTGTATGCATTTCTTTTAACAGCATACCTTGAAAATTATAATAAGTATCATTATCCGAAAAAAAACACAACTATTTATGAGGTGAAGTAGTTTTCATCAATGTGCTTTTAAACACAATAACAAACATATTTTAGTTGGATAGAGCGACTTGGAAAGATACATGTTAAGATTCAAAAGAATAAATAAGATAAACACAATAAAGTTACAAAAAAAGTAGGAAAGTCTCTTTTTTTTTTTAATTTTTTATCATACATTTTAGAAATTTATACTACTATCTTTACAAGTTGAATATATTCTAAAATATTTCATTATTAGAAATAATTCATATTTTCGAGCCCAAACCATTGATCGTGGTGGCGAAACCAATCTTATTGAGGAATGGGGTCGATACAACTGACATCGACTCCCACTTGAAAAAGCAATACCAATTCGTGAGCCTTTAACTGTCTTTAACCCAATGCACCATTTAACATTCTCACCACCAAAACGAGCGTGTGTATGTGTTGCCGCTTTGTGAGTTAGTAGGCGGCAACATGGTCGATGCTATTGTTGCAACGTCGACTATTCATCTCATGCATGCAAATATGTATGTGCATGAGCATATGTTGTTAATCGATGTGGTTGAACTCCAACCCACAATCCCATACAAGTTTGAACCGAAAATCGAGCATATGTGCATGAGCATATATATGGTGACGGTATTATGCCATTTGGGTTTGAGTTACTAGTCGGTCTATGAACCCGGCTAGTATCAACACCGACAAAATATTAAGAGTAATAGTTGAGATCTCCAGCTATATGCTCAAGGCCATGGTTAGTGATCAAGATTATGAAGCTAATATCAACACGTATATATGAATTTTTATATATAATAGTTTCCAAAAAAAAAAAACAAAAACATTTAATAAGTACACGCCAAACACATTTTTTATTTTATTTGTTTAATCATTTTATTTGTTTAATCATTTATTTTATTTTAATATGTATATGATCTTTTTCGTAATTTTACAATTTATAATTACTGCTACAACTACGTTACCAAACACATTTTAAAACCAACAACTACATCTTATCGCTATCGCATCGCTTACTACTTCATCGCTATCGCTACCGCATATAGCCATAAGGTGTAAGTTATGAAAATTTTCAGCAGCTATCCGATGAATGAATTGGTGATAGGAGAAATGTCTGTTAAGGTGGACCTTAAAACCTATAAATGGAGGAAAAAACCCTAAATCAAAAATACCCTAAAACTCATCCTTTTATTTGGTTTCAAAATAGATATAATTGATCATAAATAAACCGAATTAAAGGATTGTTGGCTGTTATAGCAGAAAGAAAGATGACAACAACAACCGATGAAGATGGAGATATGTGAGTAGTATTTTTATTTTATTTTTTAATATCAATTAGTTTGTACTATAGTAAATTAATTTCTTCTATTTATTTAGGTTTAATTTATTGTTATTATTATTATTTTAACCAATAAGCAGGAATATGGATGATCAAAAACATCATCATCATCTGATGACAGAAGTAGAAAAGGAGGACCAGACGGAGATAAAAAAACCGAAACTAACTCCATTTTCAGACCTAACCGATGACCAACTGTACGTCACTTTACTTCCTTATTGTATACTAATTGGTTGAGGTACTGTATTTCATTAAGAGAAATGTTACTACGAGGCTTTTTTTTTTTTTTTTTTTTTTTTTTTTTTTTTGATTTCATGTAAAACTTTCAAATTTTAACTAAGAGCTATTTACTCTTGTCAACATTTTCCTTAAGAAAAAATTTGCCATTGAAAATGTACCAAAAGTATGTTTAGTTGCAGATTTTTTTTCCGTAACACTCTATCTTGATTTTTAGAAAAGGAAGAGTTTTCATCTCTAAAAATGTGATAGAAATAGAAAACGTTTTAGATTATACATTTTAGAAAATGAAAATGAAAGGGATTTGTAAAAACTTCAAAGAAAAATGTTGAGAATTGTGATTAGATGTGCTCAATTTTATAGTTAGAATTTGAAACTTGAACTTTTTACTTTCTTATAAAAACCTTTTCAAAAAATTGTGACTAAACAAGTTTCCTACTTTTTCAGGTTGTTTGTGAAATATTTTCTGGAAAAATGCTCTGTTTCTCACCAACTAAACGCAACCTTAATTTGCCACTTATCTTTTCATCAACCCTTATTTGCCATTCCAGAACACAATAATTGTATATTTGCCACTTAACATTGTTAAATGTTTAACTTAAGTACTTGGTGAGTTAACTTGTAATATATCCTGTTAATCTAATAAAATTATTCCGTCAAATACCGAGTAAAACCCCCAAAATAAAGGATACGCGTTTAACATGTTTGCTGAAAACACTTGTTCAAAAACTCGTAACATCTGTTTCTTAATCATTAAAGTCGTGAATTCATATGTTCCTACAAATCCTTCACTTTCTATTTTTCTAAAAAGTATCATCTAAACAAGTTTTGCTCATAACGAGTTTGTAATTTGAAAGCAATAGCATACAACAATTGTTGTTTTCTGTAGATAGGCCTAAACTCAAATTATAATTATTGTTATTAACTTGAATCAATCTATCTATATTAATATTGGTATCTGTTTATTTATCTATATGTCTATCTATGTATCTATCTATACACTTGTGATGGCTTTGCTTATATATAGTCTGTTTGTTTGTTTTTGTTCATGACATATAGGATTTCCATTTTTGGTGAAGGTGCCCCCTTCGGTTCGAGCTCTGTAGCGTTTTGTCAATTATGGCAATTATGTTAACGAACTTAACCTCTTTGGGACTCTTCAGGCAGCAGCTGGTGGTTTCTTGCCAGATCCTCTGTTACAACAGATTGGTTTTCCGATATATTTAACCGTGAATTCAATAATCCTGTACGCTTCCCATGTGTGGCTTATCATCGCTCACCCGATCTCCGTTATTGTTCACTTCCAGTATCCTCTACCTCCGTCGCTCAGATCGCTGCCAAACTCTATATTACCACTGACAAGGTCGATGACATGGAGATATTTCCTGATGATTATGGTCATAAACCTGTAAAATTAAAAGACCTCAACGATTCTGATCTTGCTGAATATAAAGTTATGTTGGAGCTGTTGGCTGATGATTTAAAAAATCAGAACAGTTCGTTCTAAGTTAGAAGCAGCTTGTACGCTTCAACCTACTGAGAAGAAGAAGCAGGCCGTGAAATACATTGATAACGCGTTTCACATTTGCGATACCCTTGAGTTTATAAACCTCCCAGACAAACCCAATGGCGGTTCCGTAAGAGTATTATAAAGGTAAAGATGGCTCTCTAGAGCTGTATTACGTTGCATTAAAGTATGCTGTAGACGCAGTTCTAGAAATAGAATTTGAACCAACTTCTAACGAAACAAAAGTTACTGGAACATTAATGGCTCATTATGGTGAAGGCTTTAATTACGACGATCCTGCTGATGATTACCATGTAAAGATCTTTGAAACCAGTTATCCTGCTTTTGTTGAGCGTGGAAAATTAAACCTGATGCGATCTTTGTTGGCTGTACCAGCTAAATCCTCTCTCATAATTTACGCAGACTTAGTTGACAGGACCTCTGGTTGTGAAATTTTGTGGGAAGCTTGTGAATTCTCTGTGCCGTGTGATGGTAAAAGCCTCGTCGGTGTTATTGCGACTAAGAATTTCTCATTAAAACTGACAGTGAATTGGAACTTTCCATATTCTCCTGCCCCTTCCTCCTCAAACTCATCCGTCAGTCGTCTGATAAAGGTAAAAGTATGGTATATGTCAGATTGAATAAATTTACAAAAATAAGAAATGCAATTGATTTGTGTAAAATTAGCTCAAGCTCTTGCTATCCCTTCCTGGTGCTAATCTACATACTATTTGTTACTGCAAAACTAGACCAAAAGAAGAAAATTTGGAGCCCATTTTACATCGACCATGGTAGATTCTGATGTAAGTCTATTAACATGTGACACACGTCAACTATTGATTCAGAAGCTTAATATATAAAAATCTAGAGGACAGTTAAGAAGATTGTTTTGTATTGTAATACAGGAAAGTAATAGATGGAGCCTTCAAGAAGAAATTGTAAAGGTATTTAACACCTCACTGAAACATACTTTCAATCCTCAGAAAGCCGTATCTTATAGTATTTCTACTTGCATCAAAGAGGACGGTGGTGATTACCTATGGTATATATGTTCTTTCTCATACTTGTGAACTCTTACTTTCTTTGGTGTGTATTTCTTTTCTTCTGAATGATGAGTACTAATCCAGAAAATTTTCATTTGGTAATAGCTCGAGTGTCATGCACATATGGCCTGAAATAAAGGAAACTCACAAGTATAAAGGACCAAAACATGCTGGAGTGGTAATATTTTTTTGTGAGTGAAATATCATGTATTTTCAATATACTGCCTAGGATCTTTACTCTTTTCTTTTCATAGTTCTTGAAGGATAATATCATGGGTTCTGATTATAAGGATGTGATGGAAAGATGCGTCGTATGTGGTCCTGGTTTTGTAAAGTTTAAGTTATCTAGGAAATGGATCGCTAAGGTAATTTTATTTATTTTCTTTTCCAACTGTTGTAAAACACACATTACAATGCTGACCTTAATTATTGTCTACTTCAATATCGTCACTTTTTCTGATCTTTTCTTGCAGAGTATTCATAAGATGCTAACGGATGGCATAGACACATGGGCACCCAAAGTTTCTGTGAAAAAATCAGTTGTATACTTTTTGTCACGAAATATAACCGAGGAAATGCATATGGGTCATTTCCGATCCACTTTAATTGGTGAAACGTTAGCTCGCATGCTCGAGTATTCTGGAGTTGTTGTGCTCCGAAAAAGAATCCATGATGAGGATCATCTGGACATTGAGGTACATGCAGTTGGTCTTGCTGTTTGAATGTCTGTTAAATATAATCGTATTATACTTGTGCATCATATAAAATATAAAACAAGTAAAGCTGTTTGAATGTCTGTCAAATATAAAATAGGAATATACCTCTTATGTTTTGTTGTTTTTTAGTCTAATTCCATATTTTTTCAGGGTAAACGCTCTTATGATCTCTACATTAGTGATACTCTTGATTTATTGAGGGAAAAGGGTTTGACTATAGTCAGCGAAGGGGATGGGGCGGTATGTATCGAGGGACAAAAATTACCTCTTGTGTATCTCACAGCTTTGCGGTTAGTTTACTTGCTATAAATGCTGATTTTGTCAAAACGTATTTCAATTGGCTAGTAATACATTTTCTGCATATGTAGGCATGCACTTGATGTGGAAAAAGCAGACTGGATACTGCATGTGACTGATGTAGGGCAACGAGACTATACTGAAATGTGTATCACTGTAAGCAACTGATAACATCTTCCAAAAAAAAGATCAAGAAATCGAATTGAATACTTATTGAGCTTTACTGTTTTGCATATGTAGGCTGCTAAACGTGTTGGGTTGATCACAGATGATCATTCTATTTACCCTTTAAGTCATGTTGGATTTGGTCATGTCCAAGGTGATGATTTTGAGAGATTCCAAACTTTTAACACCAAACTGGTTTGTTTGGGTAATTTGCTTGACGAAGCCAAAAGTCGTTGTAAAGTGCTCCTTGCGGGACAAGGTATACCACATTTATTCATTTTGGCTTTCAACCCGCTTGACCTGTTTCGCATTTAGTTAAGGGGTCGATTTAAATAACTACTCATGCTTTTTTTAGCTGGCATGGCTGATGAGTGGACTGCTGAGGATCTTGAGCATGCTGCTGAAGCACTTGGATATGGTGCCATTAAGTAAGATTCTTTTACTTTATCATAAATATTACGATTATTGTAGTTATGCTCTCAATACCAATAATATGAGTAGAGAAGTAAATTTTAATTTCCGAAGAACTTGCTGTAATCAAATTTTTTATTTTGAAAAGGAAGTGTAAATAAACAAATTTACAGATTTATTTATATTGAATTAAACAATGCTTACGGGCTATTTCCTTCGTTTCATAACACAAGATACCTTACTTTTTGGTCAAGTTTCGTGCTTATTCATATTCTATGCTTGTGTTCTTAATAATAGGTATGCAGACTTGAAGAACAACAGATTGACTGATTATACATTCAGTTTTGATCAGATGCTTAATGAAAAGGTACTTAGTCTTTATGATGTTATGCAATTGTTGTATTCCCTTATTGATTTGAAATCTTTACATCGACCTTGTTTCTTATTTGCTCACGTTCGTTTATAACTAGGAAAATACTGCTGTATATCTACATTATACACATCATCAAGTTTGTTCAATTATCAGGAGTTCTAGTAAAGACATCAAGGAGTTAAAGGTAAGAATTTCTTTTCGTTTCAATATTTTTTCATAGATCGACAAGCACAAACACTATATATGTAGGGTTAAGATTCGGTACTTAAAAAAAATCTTTTAATTTTAGTGTGAAGTGGGGTTTGTTTTTTTTGTTTTTTAATTGAAGTGAAGCATATTATGAAAAAGCAAGTTTGCTTGCATGTGTGTTTAAGATTAAGGTAAAAGAGCCGATTTCATATATTAAGATGATATTATAATTGTTTGCGCCAGGCTGAAAAGTTAATATCGATGAACGATGATGAGCGTGAGTTGGGATTACATTTACTCCGGTTTACCGAGGTAAGATAATGGTTGTTTAAATTTCCAGTATTAAAATAAAGATGCGGAACTGTTTAAATGGCATCTTAATGTTGATTAACAGAATATAGTTTTTAGGTCACCATTGTTCTTATATGCAATACATTTTTTTGCCATTAAAATTTCTATAATTACTTCTAAGTCTCTATCTTCCTCCTATGATGCACAAGTGTTGTGTTGTAATGACTCTAGGAATTGTCTTACGATATGATCTTGTTTTGGAGACTCATATGCTCTCCCTCAAACTGTCGACTCACGCTTTCTCTAGGATTCTACTGTGTTTGAATTACGTTACAGATTTTTTATTTTTTTATTTTTATTATTTTTATTTTTTGGAACGGCGAATTACGTTACAGATTAGGTATACCATGGGTATTTGAAGAGGAGTGGGTAGGAGGATCGAGCTATACTGGATCGTATCTCAGACCACGTCCATCTCCTCACAAAATTCTTATGGTTTAAATGGATCGACTATCGAGTCATACTGGATCGTATCTCAGACCACGTCCATCTCCTCACAAAATTCTTATGGTTCTTAATAATTATCGTTATAACCTGGGTTTTACATAAAGCATAGTTGTTGGAATTGAATACTTTAGTAGTTTAATGAATAATTAAAACACATATCAAGATGTTTTCAGTTTTTGATCAGTTAACAATAAAATTTATAAATAATAGTAGTTGTATATGATTACGTAGATTTTATTATACCATTAATAATCTAACTTTTCTTTTTTAGGTTCTTGGAGAGGCTTGCACAATTCTTGCGCCGCATATCTTGTGCGAGTACCTTTATCAATTATGCGAGAAGTTTACTGGTTTACGCTCTTCTGTGTGGCAGGTATATTTACTTACATATACGCTTTTTCTCATACGTGTTGAATTTAGTCCCTGCTTATCTTAAACCAACGCTATTTTTATAAATGTTTATTTGATTTATAGAAAAGGCAAACCTGATGATTCTTGTCAGGATTTAACGTAACTTTGAATGTTTTGGCAGCTTGTTGGGCCTAGTGAGAAGACGAGCAAATTATTATTGTGTGAGGCAATTGAAGTGGTTATGAGGAAATGCTTTGATCTTTTGGGGATCACTCCTATCTGTAAAATCTGATCGTTAATGTTACCATCTTCTTGATTACTGAGTGATCATTTGGGATTCTGAAAAGTGGTCTGCAAGCTGCCATTTGGAGCTTAACTATGGCAGTATGTTGCCCTTTGTTTCATTCTGGTTATGATATGATGATATGTTATGATGGCTTGACAATCTTATCATATTGAAAGTTTGTCAAAGTGTTCTGTACAAGTTTCTCTGCGTTTTCCAATTGTTAGGGGCTTGTTTTATGTCTTTTACAGATTCTTATATCAAGTTGGTCCATTTAGTCAATGTTGTTAAAAATCAGTTTAGGTGTTAGCGGAGTACTGCATGTTGCCATTGTGTTTAGTACTTTAGTGTGATGCCAGGGTGGTCCTGTCGATTTCGGGGTCCTGTGTCGTGTTAAAAATGATTGTTTAAATATGAAACTGCGGTCATAAATACTTAAAAGAATGGTAAACAATGGCAAGATAAAATACATTTTACATATTATATTGGTAGCATTAATTCCTAAATCTTAAAATCAGTTTACATCACAGTTGAATTGTAATCTATTCATTCAGGGTGTGTTTGGTACACCACTATCGGAATTAATGAATGACAATGCTTGTCATTTTAAATGTTTGGTTGCTAAGTTCGAGAATCAAACTATCACTTGATACCCATAGACTCATAGTAGGGGAAGTAGACACCTTTTCTAATTGATTCCCATTGGCCTCCTTTTCTTTGTTCATTTTTATGTTGAAACAATGGATACCCATTTGTAAACCAAACAATGTTAATGGAATTGTCATATATATTCCGATTCACTTGCACTATCAAATCCATACCTATAGTGATTCTTTGCAACAAACCAAACGCACCCTCAGTTTCTAAAAACCATCATACCAATGACATTGTAAATTAAAATTTAAACAAACTTAGCAAAAGTAATTAAGAGGAGGAAACAAGCAGGTAAGAGAAACCTACCAAGAATATATATTTAGTGAAAAAAAGAAAAGAAAATAAAAGAAGACACATAAATGAAAAGAAATAAGGATGAACAATTATTGTGCTTGTTGGTCTGCAGATAATACACAGGCTCAAAATAGACAAAGTGGATTGAAATATATTTATATACTGGGCTTTTCTTTAAAATGTGGCCCAAATGGATTAGGGGGCCCAGTTAGGCAGTTGCACAGACCCAAATCCGAAATAAATTAAGTTTTGGTACAAAAGTGGTAGTTCTCGAGATTGGGATGCTTAAGGTCCAATGCTACAGGTGTTGAAATACACCTTCAAACTTAATTGGATTAAGTCCAGGGGCCTTTATGGACATTTCTATTTTTCTTTTATATTTAATCCCTTGTAAGGGACTTATTTGTATTTTGTTAGTTGTGCAGGGACTTGTTGATAGAGCGGTGTTGTGAATAGGATGTGACAAAGCTGGATCTCATACAACTAATTCTCACTTTCGCTTTCAAGATCATAATTCTCCTCCCCCCCTCTAGTACTACTACAACAAGAACATCTCTCTCTCTCTCTCTCTCTCTCTCTCTCTCTCTCTCTCTCTCGTGCGCGCGCGAACATAAACTAGCAAGATTAATAATCTTATGTAACATTACGATTTCTTTTATAAAAGACTATATAATAGGCAAACAGTTGCTATATATGAAACACATTAGTGGCCGAGATGAATGCAATTAGGCCAAAAGTTAACCCCAAGTTTTAATTAAGCCTCAAAGTAACCCTACTTACATTACATAAATCCGAAATCTAACTCTTAAAATTAACACATATAGATACATATACATACACTAACATTTTAACCTAAAGTTAAGACTTGACAAAAGCAAATATACATTAACCCTAAAAAAACCACTGGGACATGACTCGCTTAAGAAAACCATAGGGACAAGATCCGTAATTTTTTCCAAACCACAAGTTCGATTTTCTTGAATCAATTCCGCACGAAGAATAGGGCTCGGTCTTTAATTAAAAGACAAGGCTCTATTAGAAATACATGATAAAGCCATGTTATATACTAGAGAATAGGGCTTTATTAGTAATTAGAAATCCGAAAAAGCTTATAGAGCCGCCTTTTCTATAAAAAAGGGCTTAATTTGAGGGAGGGGGGCTATATTCTATTTTTTGTAGCAGTGTAGCCTCGTCAGAAAGACTCATCATCAAGACCCATGATTCTATTTTATGTAGCAGTGTAGCCTCGTCAGAAAGACTCATCATCAAGACCCATGATCAAGGCACATCAACAAGGGTCATCGACAAGCTTCATCTGCAACACCCATCAAAGAGACGTATCAGTAAGGCTCATCACCAGGTTCTATCAGCAAGACCGATCAACAAGACTCATCAGCAATCATGCTGCACATGCTGATAAAATTGGTCTTCCATGTACTATATGCTGATAAAAATGGTCTTTGAGGTGTTGTTGATAAAGATGATAATATTTTCACTAATGTACAAGAAAAAAGGGAATAATTTTTTTATGTATGCATTTCTTTTAACAACATACCTTGAAAATTATAATAAGTATCCTTATAAAAAAAACACAACTATTTATGAAGTAAAGTACTTTTCATCAACGTGCTTTTAAATACAATAACAAACTTATTTGTAGTTGGACAGAGCGACTTAGAAAGATATCTGTTAAGATTAAAAAAAAAAAAAAAAGATAAACACAATAAAGTTACAAATAATTATATTTTCTTACTTATACATAAGGTTATCTATACTTTTATATCTCAAAACCAATTTCATTTTTCCATTGTGTTCTTTCTACCTACTGTACGAACCAAACATCACCCAACACTTTATGCATTTCGCCTTTGCTTTTACGTGTGTCAAAGACACTAATCAATTCCCTAAGCCACCCCTTTTGACATCACTTTTGACATGTATATCTATTGGGTAAAGTGTTCCCTCTCCCAAGACATAAATCCTCAACACATGACAAGACTTTTCATATCTCTCTTTTCTTTTGTGTCCTTCGAATGTGAGACCAAGCTAGGAGACAATGAGTGCAAGTTTCCATCTCACCAAGTTTTCAAGCAAGACACTAGTAACCTTTTGATATATGTCTTTTTAACCAAAAACGTGATTTGACACTTCCTAAGCATGCCCTAAATCCCAGGTGAAACCATACATGCTCGATCATCCAAAAATTTCATTCTCCACTTTATTTTGAATCCTAGGCAACTTAAAAATAAAGAAGTATAGAGGATGACATTGAGAGGAGAGGAGTTATTTTATGAAGATGAATGAACAAGATGAAGATTTAAATAGGGAATGAGGGTTCTAATTTTGGCATGCTTTAAAATTCCTATAAATTCAAATTATGATTGGGTATGCAGAGAAATATAGGTTTAGCTAGAAGCCTAGAAGGGTGGTGCAGAAAAAGAAATTTAAAATATAAAAGTGACTGTCAATCTTGGGACAGGTCCCGTAAATGACCATACGGTCCTTTAAATATGGGGAACCTTTCTTTGATTAGGGGACTGTCACCAGAAGGGTCAAGATTTCGTCCAGGGAAAATGTTTCTAGTGTGTGTCTACATGCAACATATGTGGAGATGCGATTATCTTGACTCTATAGAAAAGAAAACCTACGAGATAATCTAAAGTCTCCTTAGTTCAATTTTATTTGATTAACCATGTCAAATTATATATTAGTTACATTATCCAACCGAGGATAGTGAGATCATTATGTATGCATGAGAAAAACGTTTGTGACTTGTATTAATAATGCAAGAAAATGATTTTCTTAAACATGAGAAGTTTTGAGAAAATAAATTGGGGTCTTTCTTGTAATCAAAGAGTTTCAGGAGATGGTTTTAAGCATGCAATGGTTATATCTACGGAAAGTATAATAAAGAAAATCCCAATTTTCATTTTGTGCTCAGTAGAATCGCACACTCAGATTAGAAGGAAGAGACTTACTATGTGTTTTAAGAAGAATTTAAGGGATGTGCTCCATCATTACTAAGCCCAAACGAAGATAGTAAAATCATGTTTAAGGGGTTTAGTGAAGATATCCGCTATTTTTTCTTTGGTTTGAATCTTTTTAATAGATATGTTTCCTTTTTGGACATTATCTCTAAGAAAGTGGTGGCAAATATCTATGTGTTTTGTGCGAGAGTGTTGCACGAGGTTCTTACTTAAGTCAATGGATCCTTTATTGTCACACTTAAGTCAACAATTACCACTGTCAACAACCACCATTGATTTTTTTGTTCTTTACTATTACTATATATCACCGTAAATTATTCTTATTTAATGTGTTTTTTTCTTCCTTTACCGCAATATTGCGCGGGTACTATGCTGTTAAATCTTAATACTTTTGTTGAAGGCTTCATAAGACTAATACTTAATTAATCATTAATCAATAGGTACATGATATATTATTCAAGTTATTTGCATAAAATCATATTTTGAAATAAAAATAATAATAAATGAGAAATGACACAGATTTGATAAAACATCGGACTCAAAGAAAACAACGGGATAAGACCAACCTCAAACGAGAAATGGGTCGGGTTTAGAGAAGCATCTTGTCTATTTTGACTAGTATCTTGTTCAACTCAAATTAAAAAGGGTTATGGTACAAAAAGTCACTAAAGTTTTCTAAAAATTTGTCATAAGTTACTAAAGTTTCATTTTCTTCACTCAGGTTACTAAACTTTGAAGCTTTGTTCATTCAGGTTAATGAACTTATAAAAATATACGTTCAGGTTACTAAACTTTGAAACTTTGTTTACTCAGGTTACTAAACTTATCAAAAAATATACACTCGGGTTACTCGGACTAACACTGAAATTATCGAAGTGTATGCTTTCAAAAGTTTAGTAGCTTAAGTAAACAAAATGAAACTTTAACAACTTAGGACAAATTTTATGAAACTTTAGTAACTTTTTGTTTAAAAATAATAAATGAATACTCATTGGACAAAGAAACAAACAAAACTCAAGGAAGGAATCAGAAAGTTGAAGAAAACCCTAAAACTAGTTAGGTTCACTCTCTATCTCTAGTTTTTTTTTTTTTTTTTTTTTTACATCAATTGGATGGCTAATGGCTGTTAATTAATTTTATTATTATTTAATTTTACCGTATAGGAGAAAGAAAGAAATTAGATGATGACAAAAACAACAACAACTGATGATGTAGAAGAAGAAGATATGTAAGTATTATAAACACGTAAAGGAAGCATGCGTAATGAGTTGGTACATTAAGTATTTATATAAGTTTACCCTTAGGTTTCGTTTATTTTGGCTAATTGTTATTCACTGCCAGGAATATGGATGAAATCCTACAAAAACATCACCTGACACAAGTAGAAAACGAGCAGGCGGAAATAAAAAAACCGAAATTTACACCGTTTACAGATCTATCCGAGGACCAACTGTACGTGAGTTTACTTTTCAGAACACGTTTGTAATGTTGAGAAAAGACTAGCTTATTTAATTTTAATCTTTAGAGAAATGTTATTATGCAAAACTATGTTTTGCTCCTAGTATTGTTTCTTGTAGATAGGCCTAAACTTATGTTATTATTATTAATACCACAATCAATCTATACACCTTTAGCTAGTTTACTTTGCTTATAGTTGGTTGGTTTCATGATATATAGGATGTCCATTTTTGGTGAAGGTCCCCCCTTTCGGTTCGAGTTGTGCAACGTTTTTCTTACATATGACAAGATTCCTCACGACCTTAAGCTATTTGGGACCATTAAGGCAGCAGTTGATCATTTCTCACCAGATCCGCTGTTACAGAATGTTTCTTTCGACGTATTCAACCGTGAATTCAGAAATCCCATACGCGTCTCAACTGGGGGTTTTCATCATCAATACGATCTTTGTTATTGTTCACTTCCAGTCTCCTCTACCTCCGTCGTTCAGATCGCTGCCAAACTCTATGTTACCACTGACAAGGTCGATGACATGGATATATTTCCTGAAGATTATGATAATGAACCTGTAAGATTAATAGAGGTCGACAGTTCTGTTAAATTAGAACATGAAGCTCTGATGGAGATGCTCGCTGAATTTAAAAATGACTATTATGAAAATTTAGAAGAGTTGGGTTGTAACTTAAAAGCTACTTGTACACTTCAAACTACTGGGGACAAGGAATACTTTGATCATGAAGCGTTTCAAGTTTGTGATACCCATGCGATGATAAGCCTTCCAGACAAACCCAATGGTGGTTCGGTAAGAATATTACAACAGGTAAAGATGGCTCTATAGAGCTGTGTTACGTTGCATTAAAGTATGCAGTAGACGCAGATCTGGAAATAGAATTTGAACCAACTTCTTCGGAAACAAAAGTTAATGGAAGGGTAATGGCTTATTATGGTAAAGGCTATGATTATGACCATCCTGCTGATGATTACTATGTAATGCTCTTTGAAACCAAGCGTCCTAAATTGTTTAACCGGGGAAAGTTAAACCTGATGCGATCTGCATTGGCTGTACCAGCCAAATTCTCTCTCATAATTGAGGCAGAGTTATATGACTACACCACTACGTGTGAAATTTTGTCGGCACGTATGAATTCCCTGTGTCAGGTGATGGTCAAGCTACACTGGTTCTATAAAGAATAAGGATTGCTCTTTAAACCTGAAAGTTAACTGGAAGCTGCCGTGTGAAAACTAAAATCTCTTCATCCTCAAACTCATCCGCAGTCGTCTGGTGAGTAATTTACAGCGCTCTATTCATCCATATTGTCTGTATGTTTAAATTGCGATTTTAGTTATCACTCTGTCACTTCCATTCGTTTCATTAGGCTCCATATGCTCTAGCATTTTTATCATCTTATTCTTGTAAAGTTAAAAGTCAGAATATCTCAGATTGAATAAAATAATAAAAATAAGAACTGCAACTGATTTGTGTAGTGTGTACATATTATTTTGGCAAAGTTAGCCCGAGTTCTTGCCATCAAAATTGCTCCTTTCTTCGTGCTAATCTAACTAATATTTGTTACTGCAAAACTAGACTGAAAGAAGAAAATTGGAGCCCATTCTACATCAACTATGGCGGATCCTGATGTAAGTCTATTAACGTGAACTTTAGATTCAGAAGCTTAACATATAAAAAAACTAGAGGATATATTAATTAACAGTTACGAAGATGGTTTTGTATTGTTATACAGGAACGTAATAGATGGAGCCTTCAAGAAGAAATTGCAAAGGTATTTAAAACGTCACTGGAACATACTTTCAATCCTCGAAAAGCCGTATCTTGTAGTATTTCTACTTGCACCAAAGAGGACGGTGGTGATTACCTATGGTAAATATGTTCATTCTCATACTTGTGCAGTTTTACTTTCTTTAACATGTATTATTATTATTATTTTTTTTTTTCTGAATGATGAGTACTAACCCAGAAAATTTTCATTTGCTAATAGCTCGAGTGTCATGCACATATGGCCTGAAATAAAGGAAACTCGCAAGTATAAAGGACCAAAACATGCTGGAGTGGTAATATATTTTTTTTGAGTGAAATATCATGTATTTTGAATGTACTGCCTAGGATCTTTACTCTTTTTTTACATAGTTCTTGAAGGATAATATCATGGGTTCTGACTATAAGGACATGATGGAAAGATGCGTCGTATGTGGTCCTGGTTTTGTGAAGTTTAAGTTATGCGGAAATGGATAGCTAAGGTAATTTTATTTTATTTTCTTTTCCAACTGTTGATTAGACACATTACAATTCTGACCTTAATTCCGTTCTTTTCTTGCGAGTATTCATAAGATGCTAACGGATGGGATAGACACATGGGCACCCAAAGTTTCAGTGAAAAAATCAGTTGTGTACTTTTTGTCACGAAATATAAACGAGGAAATGCATACGGGTCATTTACGATCCACTTTTATCGGAGAAACTTTAGCTCGTATGCTCGAGTATTCTGGAGTTGCTGTGCTCCGAAAAAAAATACATGATGAGGATCATCTGGACATTGAGGTACATGCAGTTGGTCTTGCTGTTTGAATGTCTTATTTTTGTTGTTTTTTGAGTTTAATTCCATTATTTTTGTTGTTTTTGAGTTTAATTCCATATATTTTCAGGGTAAACGTTCTTATGATCTCTACATTAGCGATACTCTTGATTTATTGAGGGTAAAGGGTTTGAATGTAGTCGGTGAAGGGGATGAGGCGGTATATATCGAGGGACAAAAATTACCTCTTGTGTATCTCACAGCTTTGCGGTTAGCTTACTGGCTATAAATGTTGATTTGGTCAAAACATATTTCAATTGGCTTGTAATACATTTTCTGCATATGTAGGCATGCACTTGTTGTGGAAAAGCAGACTGGATACTGCATGTGACTGATATAGGCAACGGGACTATATTGAAATGTGCATCAGTGTAAGCAACTGATAACATCTTCCAAAAAAAGATCAAGAAATCGAATTGAATACTTATTGAGCTCTACTGTTTGCATATGTAGGCTGCTAAACGTGTTGGGTTGATCACAGATGATCATCACCCTTTAAGTCATGTTGGATTTGGTCATGTTCAAGGTGATGATTTTGAGAGATTCCAAACTTTTAATAAACTGGTTAGTTTGGTTTATTTGCTTGACGAAGCCAAAAGTCGATGTAAAGTGCTACTTGCGGGACAAGGTATACCACATATATCCATTTTGGCTTTCAACCCGCTTGACCTGTTTCACATTTAGTTAATTGGTCGATTTAAAATGACTACGCATGCATTTTTTTTAGCTGGCATGGCTGATAAGTGGACTGCTGAGGAGCTTGAGCATGCTGCTGAAGCACTTGGATATGGTGCCGTTAAGTAAGATTTTTTTGCTTTATCATAAATATTACGACTATTGTAGTTATGCTCTCAGTACCAATAATATGAGTAGAGAAGTAAATTTTAATTTCTGAAGAACTTGCTGTAATCAAATTTTTTATTTTGAAAAAGAAGTGTAAATAAACAAATTTACAAATTTATTTATATTGAATTAAACAATGCTTACGGGATATTCCCTTTGTTTAATAACACAAGATACCTTACTTTTTGATCAAGTTTCGTGCTTATTCATATTATATGCCTGTGTTCTTAACAGGTATGCAGACTTGAAGAACAACAGATTGACTGATTATACATTCAGTTTTGATCAGATGCTTAATGAAAAGGTAGTCTTTATGATGTTATGCAATTGTTTACTGTATTCCCTTATTGATTTGAAAATTTTATTTCGACCTTGTTTCTTATTTGCTAACATTTGTTTATAACTAGGAAAATACTGCTATATATCTACATTATACACATCATCAAGTTTGTTCAATTATCAGGAGTTCTAGTAAAGTCATCAAGGAGTTAACGGTAAGAATTTCTTTTTGTTTTAATATTATTTTATAGGCAAACACAAACACTATATATCTGGGGTTAGGATTCGGTACATTAAAAAAAACTCACAGTTAATTTTTGTGTGAAGTTCCTTTTTTCTTTAAAAAAAAAAAAAAATTGAAGTGAAAAACATATTATGAAAAAGCAAGTTTGCTTGCATGTGTGTGTAAGATTAAGGTAAAGAGCCGATTTCATATATTAAGACGATATTATAATTGTTTGTGTCAGGCTGAAGAGTTAATATTGATGAACGATGATGAGCGTGAGTTGGGATTACATTTACTCAAGTTATCGAGGTAAGATGATGACCGGTTAAATTTCCTGTATGCTCTAAATATAAATTACGGAGTATTAATAAAACTGAAATCTTTACATTCCAACTGAACAATTGTTATGAAGACGTGGAACTGTTTAAATGGCATCTTAATGTTGATTAACAGAATATTAATTTTTCGGTCACCATTATAATTACTTGTAAGTCTTTATCTTTATCTTTTGATGCACAAGTGTTGTGTTGTAATGACTCTAGGAATAGTCCTTTTATTTATAAAAAAAATTCTATGTTCAGACAATGAAAACGAATTTCGATCAAAATGTAACGCTACAATAGAAACTCAACTAGTCAACCACTCCTAGGTTCCTGTTAAACACATGGTTTAAACTGATGGAGAACAGAAACTGTCTTACGATCTGATCTTGTTTTCGAGACTGATCATATGCTCTCCCTCAAACTGTCGGCTCACGCTTTCTTTAGGATTCTACTGTGTTTGAGTTATGTTACAGATTAGGTGTAACGTGGGTATTTGTAGAGTAGTGGGCATGGAAATCTAGAAGGATCGAGTCATACGGTATCGTATCTCAGACTATGTCCATCTCCTTACAAAATTCATATGGTTCTTCATGATTATCGTTATAACATGGGTGTTACATAAAGCATAGTTGTTGGAATTGAATACTTAGTAGTTTAACGAATAATTAAAACACAAATCAAGATATTTTCAGTTTTTGATCCGGTAAGAAAAAAAAATTACAAATAATAATAATCCAACTTTCCTTTTCTAGGTTCTCGGAGAGGCTTGCGCAATTCTTGCGCCGCATATCTTGTGTGAATACCTTTATGAATTATGTGAGAAGTTTACTGGTTTATGCACTTCCATGTGGCAGGTATATTTACTTACATGGTTACATATTTCTCATACGTGTCCCCCACTTATCTTAAACCAAAGCTAATTTTATAAATGTTTATCCGATTTATAGAA
The DNA here is from genome assembly GCA_022545495.1 of Chrysanthemum lavandulifolium. Taxonomy (NCBI): domain Eukaryota; kingdom Viridiplantae; phylum Streptophyta; class Magnoliopsida; order Asterales; family Asteraceae; genus Chrysanthemum; species Chrysanthemum lavandulifolium. The sequence continues at coordinate 30,209,101 of CM040239.1, forward strand.
AAGGCAAACCTGATGATTCTTGTCAGGATTTAATGTAACTTTGAATGTATTGGCAGGTTGTTGGGTCTAGTGAGAATACGGGCAAATTATTATTGTGTGAGGCAATTGAAGTGGTTATGAGGAAATGCTTTGATCTTTGGGGATCACTCCTATCTGTAAAATCTGATCGTTAATATTACCATCTTCTTGATTACTGAGTGATCATTTGGGAATCTGAAAAGTGGTCTGGAAGCTGCCATTAGGAGCTTAACTATGGCAGTATATGCCCTTTGTTTCATTCTGGTTATGATATGATGATATGTTATGATGGCTTGACAATCTTATCATATTGAAAGTTTGTCAAAGTGTTCTGTACAAGTTTCTCTGCGTTTCCAATTGTTATGCTTGTTTTATGTCTTTTACAGATTCTTATATTCGATATCAAGTTGGTTCATTTAGTCAATGTTGTTAAAATCAGTTTAGGTGTTAGCGGAGTACTGCATGTTGCCATTGTGTTTAGTGCTTTAGTGTGATGCCAGGGCGGTCCCGTGGATTTCGGGGTCCTGTGTCGTGTTAAAAATGATTGTTTAACTATTAAACTGTGGTCATAAATACTTGAAAAATGGTAAGCAACGGCAAAATAAAATACATGTTACATATTATATTGGTAGCATGACCCGGCCGATGGCCGGGCGAGTCTCAAATGATATCTTATTAAACACTTCTAATTTATGTAGCTAATATTATTATTAGTATGATTTAAATGTATTTTTTGTTCATAGAGCTTTGGTATTGAAATAATAATATATAGCTTCATGTTATCGGGTTGACAACATGTTGGATGTTATGGAGGTACAGAATTGATGACATTTGATTCCGTAGAATGTTCAAACGTGATCTAGTAGATAATATTATCTTGTATTCTTTCTTCTGGTTTAAGCATCGAAACTCAAAGAGTAATATCTCTTGGGTTGAATGGCTTAAACATCCTTTGTACTGTTGTTTAGTCTAGCGTTTTGCTAGACTTTTCTCTCGTTTTAATCTAATGTTGTTCAAAAAATATATATATAGCTTCATGACCCTCATGATGAACGGCTAACTTCATGTGTACTATTGATTAAAATTGTCGAACATGAATTGAGTGTAATAGTTATATGCTTGTCTTTGTATTTTTGAAGACAATCAATTGCATATGTGATCAGATACAAACTTGATTATTATAACTAATCCAACACACAGATATTAAATCGTACATTATGGTGGGAACATTAGTATGTTTGTGGAGGACTCCATTATTTAGGGTATTAATTTATCAAACTCAATTAAATTGTATGCAACTTAAATAATTGTAATATGTTGAGGTACACCCTTTTACAGATCTGGAATCCAGGGCAATCATGCAACAGTAACATGTATCCCATCATGGTATGCAAGGATAAATAAAACTAAAACAAACATAATCTTCATGAGTAATTGCTATATATCTTCGCATGAGTAATTGATGCTCTGCCCTATGATTCGTAGTTCTTCAACCCGGCAATTGGATTAGCTATCTCATCCTACTCACCCATGTTCTAAGAAACATTAGCTACATGATGAGACTGATTATAAAGGGTGTTTGGGTCAACTGTTTCTATTCCAGCTTGTTATGCATCAGCAGCATACATTCGCACATTATAATTAACATGAGAAAGTACCTTGAAGAGTCTCGAATAATCAGTCCCAAGCTCATGATCAAAGCGAACACACAATCCTCGCCACTTCAGCAACTGAATCTGTGCATTCAATAAGTATTAGATGCAAATGTAAGTAGATTATATAACATGTGTGTTAGATATATACGAAGGTAAAATAGATAATTTACTGATTTTAACTATAAGTCAAAAACATATAAATCTGTCTAAACTGCATATTTCAAACTTTCTCGAAGATATGTAAGATGGCATAAACTTTTGTCAAAAGACTTACAATGGATGTCAATTATCGGCTCTCGGAGTTTTCATCACAATAGCTTCAGTTCGTGTACAGGCTTCTTTTCTTGATATTAACTGGAAAAAGACGAAATGATATAGTATGAGTGTCCATACCATGTCAGAAATGAAAATTGACAAGTTTAAGTAGGAAATATGTATATACAACTTACTCTGGAGCTATTTTATAGGTTTTCGTTTAACTTTTCCACTATATTAATGATTTTTTATGATTTTGATTTAGCCTTGAGTGATCGAAACTGAAAGTTTGTTACAAATTAAAGATGCTCCCTTAGTGACATGTTGATAGCTTTTCTTATTTATATAACTATATAAGCACCTTTCGGTAAATCTGGAATGTATATAGGTTGGTCCGTAAGACATAAGATATTTAGATATACCTTTCATGAATGTTTTAAGGCACAACTCTGCTCCATCTACTTTTGATTCGATATTTAGTGCAGCTCCGCAAGTTCACTCTCACATTCACGAAGAGCCTTAGTAAAAATTGTTGCAACCTTCAGGAAAAATATCAAAAATTAAGTATTTAAATACATTGAGAATACTTACTTTTATAACTATTACAATTACTATAATAGTGGAATAACTATCTCATAAGAAAGTCTAATGCAAATGCGAATTTCCAGCTATCTAATGTAACCTAAAATCATTATATCTTGTGCCCTATAGTTTATCGTCTTTGGGCATTCAAGTTTATTCTATATTAGAGGGTAAAGAGTATCTTGAACAGGGCATTTGTTGCATACATACCTAAGATCTATAACAGGTGTCGGCAGCAGGTATGTTCAGCAGCACCATCCAATCTTGAGAGCTACAAAATATGCACAAATATGTAAGTGTGTGACCAGTACTATTGCTTTTGGTTTCACTAAATAAAATACATTTTTGCAGCCAAAGCAAATTGGAGTGCTACTTTGGAACTCATTCCAACTTGGCAAGTTCAAACTAAAAAAATGTTTTCACTCTCCCTTGTTCAACAAAGGGAGGTAATCTGGTGACATATTTGCATATGTGTTAAAATTTTGTTCTTTAGATGGCAACACAATTTTTAGATGGCACGGTTATCCATAAGTCTTTTTGACATAAATAATGTGTAGAAAGCAACACAATTTTTAAAAACACAGTATACTAATCTATTATAGAGTGTCTTGGCTTTTGATTTATCAAGGAAAAAAATGGGTAAAAAAAAAGGTGAAAATGCCGATAAATCATTTATTATCAAGGTTTTACTCACTTGTCGAGATTTTACCTTTCTTTTGACAATTTACCTACTTTTTGAGGTTGACCACTTTCTACACAACCTCATAAAACTCCCTAAGCATGATCACCTGAAATTTCGCGTACATGCGGTTATGAGGTGCTCATGAGCACTACAATCGCTTGAGCAAAGCACAAAAAGGTAAAATCTCAAAAGTAGATTGTTTCATCACAAAAATGTCTCATGGGCATTTTAGCTTTTAAGTAGTGGATTTGGTCCGCTTTGTGTAAAAAATCGACTCACGTGATTACCCTTTTATTTATAACAACTTAAGATTAAAAGTATATTTCTATATTAAGAAAGAAGTTTCTTATAAACTTGGTTACCTTGCATCTTCATAATTGTGGCTACCAAAACTTTGCATCTTCATACAATCTTAAGCCACATTAGTTATTAGTACCAGTTGTTTCTGGTTGTAAGGTTTTTCCGGGAACCACAAGCGCCACGGGTTATCATCTTCGGATTTATAAGAAGGAAAAGCTTATATTGATCCCCAAACGCCTCCTTCACAAAGAAAAGAAATTACCAAATTAACCTTTTCCATGGTAAAAGATGGATGATTTTGTGCGTAGTTAAACTAACATGCAATCTTTTGTCTATCTTTTCATAACTCACAAAGACCGATCCACGCAGTTTCCTTTGAATAGTACTCCACCTAACGTATCATTAAGACCTTATAAATAATTTTTTTTATGACATATAAACCTGCTGTAAAATAGCCGTGTAATCAATCACCTCATATGGTTCCCTGGCTAATACTCAATAGTATAAGAAATATACCGTTGTGACTTCGCTTTAGCTTCCACAACATTATTATTTAGTAGCTTGTTAAGCGTATCCAACCGACTAACTTTGCCTTTATCCTAACATGACCATAATTTATTATCGATGTAAGAAATAATCACAATATTCAAAAGCATAGTAGATTGGTAGACACCTCATCGGGTACTTGAGCCTTGGTGCTATCCAGAATTTGTTGAGTGATTCCAACCGACTAAGTTGGCTCTTTTCCTTAAAAAAACCCTTTAGTTACATCTAAAATCAATAATCTAGTTACATAAAGATGAGTATATGAATCAAAGTGGTTACGTTTTCTTTATTATCATCCTCAATAAGCGAACCACTTGAATTTGTTGATTCTGCAGCTTTCTTGTCTCGCACCTCTTTTTCCTAAAGAGCATGTTAGAAAATCATGTCATTTTGTTGCTCACCAAGCGCGTTTCAATATTATTATCAAGTTTTAATCTTTAATTGGCCACATTATTAACCAAAACCTCGTTTTAATAGCCTTATAACCACATTAATAAAGGCGTAAGTTCAGCATATTCAAACACTCGAAATAAAAGATCGAAAAAGGCAATAACAGATGCATTACTTTATCATCACTATCGCCGCTGGTCCAATCTCCGGTCCCTCACGCTGCATTTCACCACTCGGCTACCACTAACAACTAACCTATACGTAAATCGACAAATTATACTCCAAAACAAAGAACTCACAAATAATACACTAACACAAACATATAAACGCTGGACCTCAACTCACCTAGGTGGAGTAATCCGTCTGCGACCATGATTAATATACGACAAGATGGAGCTATGAGACCGAGGCTGGAACATGAACTACAGTGTGATAATGGAAGGAAGCGGTGCGAAAAGACGCGTGTGGTCATAGTTGACGTGATACTCATTTGAAAGCATTCGACATAGAAATAATAAAAGTTTAGGGGGACTGAAATGAGAAGTAGGGTTTTGGGTGTAGAGAATTGTTAAAGGTGGAGAGGAAAGGAAATCCTAAGATATTTCAAAATCTTATCCTAAAAAATGGATTATGTTTCTTGTGTCTCAAAGTCTAATATAGATAAATTATGTCGCCCCTCATCAGGCTTAGTTGTTCCAGTTGAGTACACCCTCCAGTGAAGACAACCCGAAATAATAAAGCAAATAACATTGAAAAATTAGAAACAAAAACCTCAACAACGACAAACTTCTCAAATGATTGATGAAAGACTACATAATGATCAACTCCCATTACTACCTCAAAAAGGAATCACCATATATGCTCAAGTTAGAATCACGATTCAACGAACTTAGCAATCAATTCTTGCGTTGGACAAAGGTTTTATTAAGCTTAACGTTGAATGGTATATAAATGACAACTACAAAAGAGGTTGTCGAGATAAAATGAAGAATATATAATTATGTTCATTAAGTTGAATTAGTACCGGATCACCAAGATTATCCAAGTAAACCTAGACATTTGCATCCGCATATGTTGCAGGTCCGAGGGGCGCAATATTCCATTTGCGGATCTTGATCCACGACCAATGTAAGTTCGGATAAATATATGGTCAAATACAACCTACCACGAATAGAAATATAAAGCTAATGTGTTCTGCATCATTATGGACAAGGGAACACTCAAACACCAAACATGGAAAGCATGATTTAATAGCCATTGGATGCTATAAAACTATAAGGAAAATGGCATCATTTTGGTGCTTGGGTGGTTGCGTATAAGTGAGTTGCTCTAATTTTATAATCTTAGAACTAAAAATATATCAAAGGGATGAAAAACACACTTTGTTATTATTTTGCTTGTTTTCCTATAACCGCATAACCGTTAGAGTTCTAGCATAATCCAAGTTATTCGTATGTAAATGGGTCAAATGGCATCTCTAGTTATAAATGTTGTAGATCATCTTCTTGCGACTTGCCTATTACTTAAATAGTTCCTTTTTCCAATTAATGATTATAGCTACTTCGTTGGAACCGCAATGTTAGGTCATATAAAATTTACGTTTATGAACTTTTGTGTGCGCTGAGAAGACTATGGTCCGAAGGACAACATATTCCCGGCATCCCCGCCGATAAAGTTCCAGATTTAAATTGTTGTCATCAGATCATTTCAAGTACATTGTAGTTTGTTACGCACCTTAAGTTCCCATCGAACTGCTTGCAAAGAGGATCTGTAATAACTTTGTCCCCGCCACATAGATCTGCATAACAACATTCAAATATTGGACTAATAGAAGCACTTTAAAGATACATGGTTCTAAAATATATCGGGCTTACTATGTTCTTAGAAATATAAGGATTTTTCGTTCGAAAAGAAGGCAATAACAAATGGATCTACTCGATTGGTGGTTTGAAATGAAAATCACAATTTCACCGATGGTTCAATTTTAAAAGTAAACATTAGGCTCTTAAGAAAGCAAGATCTCGTACAAAAGAGTTGCAAAAGGAAAATAGGTGCAATGCCAACAATAGTTGAGCAATAAAGAAATAACCACAAGTTAAATGACATGTAGTATCCTTGATCGATAAAGATAAAATAAATAAATAAATAAATAAATAAAAATAAAAATAAAAACCGATTTTAAAGAGTCCCGAATCATAGGTCACTTTCTTCCAAAACTTAATTCACAAATTTTAGAGACACACCGAAACCATGTCTAGGTGGGTGAAGTTTTCACTTCATTAAATTTATCGCACCACAAACATATTTACATGGTGCAAAACAATATATGCCTAAATGGACTTCCTAATAAAAGCCAAAAAAGTCCTAATAGAACATTTTTAAACATTAGAAAACAAAAGACATTAAGCTAAAGAGGAAGAAGCTACGTAAACATATAAAAGGACGGTGGACGGTAACTTGGATTAAGACATCATATAATGTGGAATAGTCAGTAACAACCGTGTACTGCTTGAGTTGTTCTTCCATTGCACCGAAAATGGATACATTGCCAACATATGATTCCCCGAAAATAAACAATACTTGATTAAGGAAGACAATCATACTTACATTTATCATCTCTATCTCTATCTCTACATTATTGATAATGGCGCAAATATTAATAGGCGAAGTGCATTCTTTAGCAAAAGTTTGAACGAAAAACTTGAAGTCTGGTTAGAAGTAATTTTGTAAAGGAATTTTGACCATGGTTTGTATCTGGTATGAGCTCATCAAATAGTGGTGCAAGAAAGTTCCGGTTTAGTGTCACAAATGGTGCCGGTCGTGTATCTTGAGTGTTCGCTTTTCACTATTTAGAATTCTACATCTAGTATAGCTTACTTATATCAATAACAATGATAATAACTACAAGTGATGGTCTACTCTAACCTTGCCATGGTTACTTTTCCTGTCACCGACTACCTTAAACAAGAAGGTCCTCTTGCAAGTTTTTTCACCGAACCTTGTAGTGGTGACCTACTTCTGTGAAAACCCGCATAAGGGCATAGTTTTAACAACACACTTAATTCGAACTCGAATTTTGAAAAAAAGAATCTTTATAACAAAGAAGTATGAAGACAAAACAGTTAAAGTTTAAGGAATCGTACCATCTGCTTCAAGGTCACTTATCTAAGAGTTGAGTTCGATTGTCTGCAGTAGGCACTAATACTTATCGCTTTCCCGTTAGCATTGCCCGTGAAACCCCGCATAAGAGCATGATTTTAACAATATACTTAATTCGAAACAAAATATAAGAGTGAATAGAATGCGATAGTTTGGTCAAACCATGTTTCAAGTATCCGATAACGCATACGTACGCCTAAAATGCACAGATATAAAGTGTTAACTAAAATCTAAGCCAAACATTTAACCAAAGTATTAACAAATTGAAGAGCACGGATACGACATTACCTTAACTTTCTCAAAAATGTCTCTAAAGCCGACTTCTTTGAAGCTTTGTTGCCTATAAAACATGATAACATCAAAATTAACATACTTTCAGATCAAACATGTTTTAAAAAAGTACATCGACTACGATTTGAGACTTTGACGCCAACATTATTCCATTTGCAGTACATTGTTCATAATTTATTCTTATCACTTCAATTTCTTTGAAAAACTACCGATTCATATTGCTAATAATTAGTTTAAAATTCTAAGTCGACCTCCAAAAGTTCAAAGCTTGGCTAATAAAATAATCAAAATCGCAATTGTTACTTCTACCACGATATCATCCGACTAATCTCGCTTATTTTCAAACAATTATCACACCACCAATATTATATATGTTCTATGAGCTTTTGTAGTCTGCTAGTGCCAACATTACATTTACTGCATCCCATAATTATATAGGTCGATCGCTATTAGTTTAACAATTGAGTTTAAGTCGAACTTGTAGCTAAAGTGACTTATTAACCGCATTTAGGAAATTCTAACACTTGATAGGTTTTTATGAATAGCTCAAACACTTGATATGTAATTTCTTCACGTAAAAAGATATACTCCCTCCGTCCCAAATTATAAGTCCATTTTTGACTTTTCAAAGTCTTTTTCTTCCGACTTTGACTTTAATTATTGTTTTTCGTGTTATATAATACTTGATGAAAAATATACAAATGAAAATGCATTTAAATCACATATCCATTTATATATTTTACAACGAGTATTATATAACGTTAAAAGAAATAATTAAAGTCAAAGTTGGTTTAAAATGACTTTGAAAAAGTCAAACTGACTTATAATTTGGGACGAGGGAGTATACCAATACAATGATTTTCAAAAAAAGTTATTCAGACTTTCATCAAACACTTGGTATGCAAATTCATCAACCACTTTATAGTCTTCCTTTGAAAGCCTTCTATCCAAAACCCCGAAACTATACTAAAAATCCAATCCCTAATTCATCATACAAAACTAATGGCTAACCTAATTCGATTTAATCGGAACAAAACTAAAATAAAAATTACCTTAGAAGAATGACATGAATTTAAAGTTGATTGCTACCGTGATAAATCATTCTCCGATAATTTTGTGCGGTTCGATTCAGATTCTCTATGGTGATTTTCAACGAATGAATCGAGACTTGTTTTAGGATTAAGATTGATTTCTTGTTGAAACGTATGTGTAGGTTAATTTTGGGCAATACAAATTGAATTGATTGTGTTGCGTAAGATTAGGATTGGGAGTTTCGTTTGTGAATGGCGTGTGTTCTTGGTTGTGTTTCGTGAAGCGTGTAAAAAATAGGTGGCATTGCCACGTATTAATTCTTGCCAGGATGGCATTTATGCTTGCCAAGTGGCATATGTGACTCAGCATGTTTCTCTATTATATATGTGGGGAGATTGGTAGCATTAATTCCTAAATCTTAAAATTAGCTTACATCACAGTTGAATTGTAATCTATTCATAGAGTTTCTAAAAACCATCATACCAACAACATTGTAAATTAAAATTTAAACAAACATAGCAAAAGTAATTAAGAGGAGGAAATAAACAGGCAAGAGAAACCTACCAAGAATATTTATGTAAAGAACAAAATTAAAAAAAGAAAAGAAAAGAAAAAAAGATACGAAATGAAAAAATTTGCCTACCAAGAATATTTATTTAAAGAACAAAATGAAAAAAAGAAAAGAAAAGAAAAGAAGATATGAAATGAACAAAATAGGTACGAACGCTTGTTGGGCTGCATATAATACACAAGCTCAAAATAGACAAAGTGGTAGTTCTCGAGATTGGGATGCTAAAGGTCCAATGCTACAGGTGTTGAAATACACCTTCAAACACTTTCAAACTTAATTGGATTAAGTCCAGGGTCTGAATATTTTTATTATTCTTTTATGCTTAAACCCTTGTAAGGGACTTGTTTGTATTTTCTTAGGGTCCGTTTGGTTTGTAGATGGGTTTAAGATTAAGATTTGGATTTTGATTTTGATTTAAGGTATAAGAGAAATAATATATTTAGTTAATAATAATTAATTTATAAAAAATAAATAAATATTAATTCAAAATTATACTTTTATAATGCTAAACAAATGAAAAAAAAGTAGAAAAAGACAAAAACAAAAAGGAGTAGGTCCCACAAAATTCAGAAAACCTACCCAAGCCTCTAACTTTTACACAACCCCATATATGTGGGTCACACTCCCAAATCCTAATCCACAAAGTTCAACCAAACAATTACTAAGAGCATAAGGCGAGGTAACTCGGGTGAAACTTTCACTCCGTGTCACGTCAGCGCACATCAGTTTTAACCTTTTCACCTTAAACAAAAAAAAAAAAAAAAACACCCCTTATCATCACTCAACCTTAACTCAACTTTAACTCAATTTTCAAAATCAACCCTAAACTAAAACTAATACTTCATCTAATAAAAAACATAACATTTAAAACACGAATTATATTAAACATTAAAGTTAAAACACGAATTACATTAAACATTAAAGTGAAAACACGAAATACATTGTACGATTAATACAAACTACGATACGGCAATGAAAATAAAACTACAAATTAAGCAAATGTTCTTTGGCAAGCTCACGTTCACGATTTATCGGGTTACGTGTCACGCGAGGTTGAGTCAGCCGCTTATTCTAATTGTTGCCGACATTTGTACGCCGCCATCATAAAATCAAAGTCGGTTTCGTCATCACGCCCCGACCGGTCTCGAGGTAATTCTTCACTTTGATTCGATCCATTGTAAATGAACAAGTTTTTTTTTTTTTTTTTTTTTTTTTTTTTTTTAATTATTTATTTATTTATTTATTTATAGAGAGGAAGTATATAAACTTGATATTGAGTAGTGGAAGTTTGAAAAAAATGTGTGTTTATTGGTATTTATAGTGGTGGGAAAATGGTTTTGATTTTCTTAGTCAAGTTAGCCGTTTTTTAACGTTGAGTGGGGTAAAGTGAATTTTTTTAAAACAAAACGGTTATATAGACGTTTGGGGGTTGAACTGATTTTTTTTATATATAATCCTTTTGGTCGAATAACGCAGCGTTAAGTGGTTAACTCGGAAGTTTAACGCGGCTTTAACGTGGGACATCGGTGTGGTTAACGCACTTAACGCGAAAAAGTTAAGCTTTAACTCGGGTGTCACGTTAAGACACCGAGCACTCCAAAGTGGTGAACCAAACGACACCTTAGTTGTGCATAGACTTGTTGATAGACTGGTGTTGTATATTAGATTTGACAAAGCTGGATCTCACACAACTAATTCTCACTTTCTCTCTCAAGATCATAATTCTCCTTCCCCCTCTCTCTCTAACACTACTACAACAAGAACATAAACTCTCCTCCTCCTCCCTCCTCTCTCTCCTCCCTCTCTCTCTCTCTCTCTCTCTCTCCTCTCCCTCCTCTCCCTCCCTCTCTCCTCTCCTCTCTCTCCTCCTCTCCTCTCTCTCCCTCTCTCTCTCTCTCTCTCTCTCTCTCTCTCTCTCTCTCTCTCTCTCTCTCTCTCTCTCTCTCTCTCTCTCTCTCTCTCTCTCTCAAGATTAATAATCCTCTGTAGCATTACAATTTCTATTATAAAATACTATGTGATAGGCGAACAATTGTTATATATGCAACACATCAGTGGCCCGAGATGAATTCAATTAGGCCAAAAGCAGGGCCGGATTTGAGCAAGTGCGGGGTGATCAACCGCATAGGGCCTCAAATTTTATAGGGGCACTAGGACTATAGACACGTATATACATTTAGTTCGAGTTCGAGCATAATTTTGACTCATATGTGTTGTGAAATGTGATATAGTTTGATCCATACATAAAGTAAGATGAAAAACTTTTAGTTTTAAGTGATTTTCAACAAAATGCATAAAAAGGGGTTGTGGGTCTCTGTTACAACGAAGAAGAAGATATGTTTAAATGTTTCGCACTTTACACCCTTTAGCTTATGTAGTTTGTACATTATTCTCTTATAACTATGATTTTTAATCTAGTGAAAGATGTTTACAAATATGACAATTTCAACCCTCAAGGTTGAGAAAATTATTAAAGGTTAGTATGATAGGTTTATGTATTTATAAAATTATCTTATTTATTATCAAAAAAAAAAAATTCAAACAAAAATTTATAACGTTACAAATTTGACGTTTTGTTTTCAGCTTTAATGTTTTTAAAGACTTAACTAACTAAAGCAATATCTTTGACCTTAACTAGTTTTACAAATATGCAAAAAATTTCGTGTTTAATAAGTGTACACTATAATAATAGCACAGGGCCTCCAAAAACGATGGGACGGCCCTGGCCAAAAGTTTACCCCAAGTTTCAATTAAGCCTCAAAGTAACCCTACATACATTACATAAATCCGAAATCTAACTCTTAAAATTAACACGTATATATTCATATACATACAAAAACATTTTAACCTAAAATAAGACTTGACAAAAGTAAACATACATTAACCCTAAAAGTAACACATACATATTCATACACTAGCAGGGTACCCGCGCGACGAGGCGGCGGGTAATTTTCTGGTAATGTGAAGTTAAGCGGATATACTTTTCTTTTAACAATTAACTTACAAATAATAATAAAGAAGATCTTGTTTAGTTTTCTTTTCGTTTTCGAGTCTAGGTAGATCTTTATTATTACTGTGAGTTGGGGAGTGACCAGTGGGTAGCCTAAAAAAAAAAAAAAAAAATCGTACAAAGTTAAAAATGTTTTTTATAATGTAACGACTCACTTTTTGTTTTTAGTCGAGTGACTTATCGGTCGACAGGATGAACCCTTCGTCAATTTTGGAGCTGACCTACTCAGTTCGACCCTCATGCTGCGATGGCGGCGACTCGGTCGGCGCAATGGCGAACGAATTGGTCGACCGATTACTACGGGCAGCCTAATGGCTTTATTTTTAAATGCTTGGCTGAGTAGTTTGATTAGATTGTACATTGTGGTTAAATGGTTATATATTTGTGTGAATGAGTGAATTAAATAGTGTATTAATTGTATGTGTTGAATTGTATTTTTTAGTTTTATTTGTGCTTCAAATTGTTGTAACTTATTCTTTTTTACTTGTATTTGCTTAAAAGTTCTATATTAGGAAGTCTTAAAAAATTAATAAGAGGGAAGATACAACATGCATTATAAGATAGTATAGATTAAGCCTAGAACAAACATATACAACCCTAAAATTTAATTAAGTATACAAGGAGGAAAGGGGGATGATTCACTATTAGCTGGCCATCGGTGATGCAATGAAAGGAAGAAAAATGGTGAAGGGAGGGAAGAAGGGCGGCTAATTAAATGTGTGTGGTTTTGTTTGAGGTTGGGTATTGAAGAAATTGAAATAAGAGTTAACTACATAAATCGTCCTTGTGGTTTGGCAAAAATTACCGATCTTGTCCTTGCAGTTTTTTTAAGCGGGTCATGTCCTTGTGGTTTTTGATATTTACGGTCCTGTCCAAATTTTAACCCTACGGTTTTGTACGTTTTTATAAGATTTTTGGATGTTTTTCTACAATTTTTGTTTGTTTTTGGACGTCATTATACGTTTTTGTACGTTTTTATCCTATTTATACGTTGTTTTCATACATTTTTTATGGTTTTATACGTTTTTACTGGTTTTTGCAAGTTTTATAAGTTTTCATATGTTTTGTTCTTTTTTATACGTTTTTGTACGAAAACGCATAAAACATACAAAAACGTACTAAAAACGGATAAAAACGTCCAAAAACAAAAAAATCATATAATAACGGATAAAACATGTAATAACTTTTAAAAACGAAAAAACGTATAAAAACGGATGAAAATGTACAAAAATCGTATAAGAACGTATAAAAATGGACGAAAACATATAAAAACGAACGAAAACGTATAAAAATGGATAAACACATATTAAAACGTATAAAAATGTACAAAAACGGATGAAAACATGTAAAAATGGATGAAAACGTATATAAACGTAGAAGACGTATAAAAATGGATGAAAACGTAAAAAAAACGGACGAAAACGTAAAATTATAAAAATCTTTTTAACAAAATTGAGAAAAAAAATTTAAAAAGTTTCTATTTATTTATTTATTTAAAATTATTATAATAAAATAAATAAATTAGTTTAACAATTTTTTTTAAAAAAAAATCCCCTTTTAACGCCCGTTTGGACTCGGGTCAATATTTGGAAAGGATCCGTAAAACTCAAAAACCACAGGGACATGACCCGCTTAAAAAAAACACAGGGACAAGATACGTAATTTTTGCCAAACTACAAGTTCGATCTATTAGAAATACATGATAAAGCCATGTTATATACTAGAGAACCGGGCTTTATTAGTCATCAGGAATCCGGAAAAGCTTATAGAGCCGCCTTTTCTATATAAAAGGGCTTTATTTGGGGGGCTCTATTCTAATTTTTGTAGTAGTGTAGCCTCGTCAGAAAGACTCATCAGCAAGATCCATGAGCAAGGCACATCAACAAGGGTCATTGTAAGAACTCGTGAATTTCCATGCCAATTTTCGTGACTATTTTTTTTCTTTCGTTTCGAACTTTAAACACGACAAAGTCACGAAATATTTTTCACCTCGACCTCGATAATAAAAACTTTATAAAATAAATATATAATAAACTTTTATACTTTTATATTTCACCGGGCCTCTAAGCCCAAACCCGATCCAATCCAATTCATTTTATTCACTTGGGCTCACGTATACTCACAAGTCCAACCCAAACCCTTTGTTCTTCTTGGTCCTAGCCCAGCACAAACCCAATTCACCTCAATGATATTATGTAACAATAAAACTTGTACAAAAACCACCAACACAACACATTTTTAAAATTTCTTCCTTTAACCAATGGCCAACTTTGTTGAAATTTGTTTTTCTCCCTTTTGCCTGCTACTCCTCACGAGCACAAACACAACACCCTCTTTTTCTTTCTTTGCGTGTAAACTCAACCCAAAAGGAGACCAAAGACACTCCTTAGCCACCCTATGTATTAAACTAATACCTAAACCATGCCTTGACCATTTTGACTTTGTTACCCTTTGTGCAATATGTCCCCCTAGCATGATTGACAAGACTAAACCTCCTTCTTCCCTTGTTTCAACCGATCCATGAAGCATGCCAAACCATCCAAACTTCTTTGCTCTTTGCCAAGTTCCCATGCAAGTAATAGTAAAATAAATCCTAAGGCCATGCCTTGTGTAACTATATAAACCTCCTTGTCTCACTCTTGAAACACACAAAACACACCCTCGTTTTCACCCTCACAACACAACGCAAAACTCAAACACAAACCCACCACTCTTAATTTGTTACTGATAAGCAAGGGTAGAGATTAGCAAAATAGCGGGTCAAGTCGAAAAGTTTTTGAAAACATTCGGTGTGTTCAAACGATTCTTTTCGGGTTAGGTTTATATCGAGTTAAGGTGTTGAAAACTAAAGTCCTCTCGGTTCTCATTCGTATCTCTTTTGCTCGAACTCCTCGTGCCTCTTCGCCACCATTTTTGGTGTTGTAAGTCCCTCGAATCCTATTTCAATTCCTTTATAGTTCCAAGCTTCGTGTCTAGTTCTTGTAATACACACAACATGTCTTTTAAACTCTATACTTGTTTTCGTTAAATATGGCACGTAATGTTTGTGTCTTGTTGAACTTGTGTGGTGGAAAGTAAAATGGTTCTTAAGATAGTTAGATAAATAACTAAGGGATAATCAAAGCTCATGAGTTATAAACTTGCTTCACATACTAGTTGGAACACCAAGCATGCACACTGAGCAAATTATATAACCAAGAATAAATCAGTAACTAGTCACTTAAATGTATATAAGTTGTAGCCTATAACGTGAAAGAGCTCTTGGCTCACTTGGTGAAGACGCTCCATTCCCATAGAAGCCACCCAAGTTCGAACCCAGGGAATGACAGTTTTTGCTACTTTCGTTGTTTTTTTTCAACTTTCGCCCTTTGGCAGTTTCAGCCCTCCAAATTCAAATGACTTGCTACCTTTCTTAAAAGCTTGTATAAAATATAACTAATATTAACTTGTACGTTTTCAGCCCTCCAACTTCTAAAGACTTGTCAAATATTTTTAAACTTTTATAAAGTTTTATAACTTATATAAATCTTTACAACTTTAACCCTTATAAGTTTACACACATGACACTTTCTTCAAAACTTTTATAAGTTATTAAAACTTATAACATTTTACACATTCATTCCCTCCATTTGAATTCCTTTCCACTTGCCTTAAAACTTTTATAAGTTTAAAACTATATTAGCCTTTTACATTTTCAAACCCTAAACTTTAACCCACTTGATACTTTTACAAGTTTGTGACGACACCGCTTTCACAACTTCAAATCCTCAAATTTGAACACTTTGACACTTTTCATCCAAAACATTTATAAGCTTAGTAAACTTATATATTTTACCACTTTCCTTTTAGATAAATCGTTTAACACACATTTTTATTTGGCAACCACATCGGCGTAAACTATAAATAATGTATTTGTTCAAATATATTATTTAACTATGATTTAATAAATATATTTTGTATATATGTTTTCACACTCGAAACCAAATAAATCAAATAAATGCAATTCTGTTGTATCTAACTTGAACCAATATTCAAGCCAACTCGCATACAAGTAAAATTGTACCTTTATCCAAGAGCCAATACTTACAAAACACTTTGAAACTGTCACAATTCTCAATTTCCGGTCATTTCTCACATTTACTATTTCATCGTTTATCGTAAACTAGGTTTACGAGTATCAAATTCACGTAACCTTAATGGTTTAGCTGTGAATTCATGATCATATCATCGAGGATATTTCATATATACTAAGTTTATTCTACATATCATTAACATCATTGTCATCATATTAGTTCATGCATGGTTTTGCATTTTACATTAAACGTATAATTTTCATATTAAATAGACGCTATCGCACGATCATTTATTTTGAACATTTGATCCGACGCTTCTAAAATTTATCCTAATATATTTTTATACTCATTTTAAGACTATAAAAATTATATTATTGATTTACCCGATGTTTTCAATTTATTTCGTATATAAATTGTTATATTTATATAATTACGACGGTCTTCGTAAAAACTACACGATAATTATTATTTCACTCAAATTTTGAAAGAAATGTATTTTTATAATTTTTATGACTTCATTATATTTTAATTTGATCCGTTAAAATTTATTTTTAGTTAACGCTACCCTAAATACTTAAATATATACACGAATTACCTATATTACATATACATTATTACATTACTTACACAAAATACAATACTTATATATTTTTTTTGATGCTTGTCGACATATAGACATGACTCACTCCAATTTCATCCAAAATATCTACTTTTAGTATACTTATATTCATTTTATTACTTACAAACACATACAACTAAAAATACAAGGTGTAAAAAAAAAAATTTGTTCTCTCTTTCTCTTGCACAAAAACCGGCAACCACAAAGGACCAAGAAGGAGCATCCAAAATATTTTCTAGACAAGAATTTATCAATCTAGTATCACTCTTTGTTTAAGGTTTTGCAATATAAACCTTGGGTGATTAGGAAAAATCCTTTGTTCTCATTAACCTCATCAATTACTAGTAAGCATTTCATACATATCATTATTTCCCATATTCGTTTCTATGTTCATTTTTATTATGCACAAGTAAAACATGCAAGTTATGTGATGTTTATACCACTTTTTAAGGTTTTTAAGTGTTATATATATATAATCCATCCTATAATTACTCCTTGTTATATATTATTTTTGGTGATGTCTAGGAACCCATGACACCCTAAGGTGTATGGTAGGATTAGAATAGCTTCGGAGTTGTTTTGAA
This sequence comes from Chrysanthemum lavandulifolium, assembly GCA_022545495.1. NCBI lineage: Eukaryota > Viridiplantae > Streptophyta > Magnoliopsida > Asterales > Asteraceae > Chrysanthemum > Chrysanthemum lavandulifolium. The sequence continues at coordinate 30,226,868 of CM040239.1, forward strand.
TGGGTTAGAATAGGTTTGGCGCGAGAAAAACTCATTTCGACAAGTTTGCAAAAGGGTCTGTCCTTATTTTCGAAATCTGGAAAATCCGACAGTAGGTAAAAATTTTTGGCCTAGATATTTAGAAAATATACTTTAAAACGAAACCGTGGCCGCTTGAACGGATTAAAACGGAGTTATAACGAAGAAGTTATGAATTTTTCAAGTTGGCGCCGAAAAATATAAATTTCTGGAATTTCAGCAAACATTGTTTATTTTGTACGAGTCAAAAATGAAGCTTGGGCGTTGTAAATTATGTCGACTTATCAAAGATATGTTAGTATACTTCGATACAAAGCTAAGGACCTTTAAAACGTAGAAAACGGATTTGTAACGATTAAATTATACACGTTTACAAAAGTTGCCGTAACTTTTATCATATAAGAAAAACTATCTTGATTTCTATTAGGCAAGTTTTGCGGCAAAAACTAGTTACCAAGTTAAAGGTTGTTTTTAACATTGAATTAGAACTTTTTATAAAGAGATGTCTTCTAGTAAAAGTGAGATCGCCAAGTATATTTATCAAAATGTCCGACCGTTTAATTAGAGGAGTTGTAATGAATTAAATACGTTTACTCAAACTTTGTCGAAAAACCATCCTTAAACTATATTTTGGGACATAAGTACCATATTTAACCTCTATTTTTCTTTATGTTCGAGACCTTTAGGATGGAAACTTAAATGCTAAAACTTTGAGATAATGATACAAGCTTCCTAAAACCGTTGAGTTTGCTTCCTAACACTCGACGTGCACCATTTTACGACTAGCTTTTAGAGGCCGTTTAGTCACTTTCATGGAAATTTCAATGACATTATTTTACTACTAAAAGTTATAATTTCACAATAAATCACTAAATGATTATCGTCGGATATCATTTCAATGTAAATACATGTGAAGTAATTTAAAATGGTCAAGACGTTAAAGATTATATTTTCAACAAAAAGTATTGTTTTCAAAAATTCATAAGTGGTATAAATATCATCCGAATTGCATGCATAACATTACATCATGACTTATTACATATCATATCATTCATAATAGGTCGGTTTGAGATTCACGCTACTTTTCGTGTAACCACTTTTGTCATCGCATCAATTCATCAAGTGAGTAATCACACCCCCTTTTACCGTTTGCTATATTTTTGGGGCGAAATGCATGAACCATACTTGAATTGAATTGATTCTTACTTTTGTGAACTCATTATGTTTGAACCTTTGAATTTGAATCAAACCCTTGAACTTAATTACGAAATTATGCCTTGTTTGAACTTATTGAACCGTACGTGTTATGACCTTGACCTAAAGTCTCCCATGTTCGGAGCATCACTATAAAGTCTCCCTTGTTTGGAGCATCCTAAAGCCTCCCCGGTCCGGAGCAGAGCGTCTCACTATGTTATGGAGCGTTCTCAAAAATTCTCGCCTTATTGGTGGAGTGTGCAAATTCTCCCTTGTTCGGAGTGTTCTTAATTGTATATAATAGTTGTATGATGTACTGTTCGTACATTCGCATTGTTAGTCTCCTATTAGTAGGTAGTATGGATAGCGCTATTAGAGGTCGGCCAACCTCTCGTCCACTATGTTGCGGGATGCATATTATTTATTCTAGAGGCTTTTCCTGGCATACATTATTATATACGTGGTACTATATTGTGAACTATTATGACCACTTATACTTGACTACTTGATACGCAATATTTTGTGCAATGGGTTGTGAACACACAGGTTGCAAGTTTTGTATGGGCGGAACTTGGAACTGAGTGGATTTACGATGCCTTTGCTTTGTGGACTATTTCCGATGACCGAAACCTTTGTCTCTTTCTTACTAGTTTTCTTATTTTACTTTCTTACTAGTTTTCTTATTTTACGAAACGTGTATACTCACCAACTATTTTCATAGTTGACCCGTTTTTCTCTCATGCATTTCAGGTGATCGTTAGTAAGCTTTTCTACCAGGTCTTGCATAATGAAGTTTTCACTTGTCACTACAAATCGTTATGTAATAAAACGAAATATTTTGGAATCTAAACTTTGTAATATATTTGCCGATGTCGGCTAAACTGGTATTGTAATGGCGTACTATTTCTTCTTTAATTTTAACATTGGTATGTTCTATTATCTTGTGCTTATGTTCCTATCCGTTACACCTCGTGTTTCCGCCTCCGGCGAGGGTGTGACAGAAACGATTTAAACGTAAACTCTGCCACACAAGCAACATTAAACACAACCACTCGTAAACTCTTAAATTTATTTAAAAACTTCGAGTCGTGAGTACACAAAACTGCAAACTGAGTCTTGCCATCTCGTTCTTAGGTTCCGGGTAGGAGCCACTACTATATCACACTTGATCTGTTTGTGCTTTATTCATCGAACTGCTAAGGTGAGTTTATAGCCCCACTTTTACTTTTATTACTTGCTTTATAAAACTATGGGTGAGAAACATGCAAAACTCTTTTCGGACCGAAACTAAAAACACTATTACGTGAAACAACCTTGAATCCCAACTATGCTACCATTAGTTCCCTTTGGGAGGCGCGATTGTTATGAATAGATCTATTGGGATGACACCCCGCTCGAGTTTGACCGGATAGGCAAACGTCGGGCGATATCATATCGTATTGATTGAGTGTATCGGAAATACACTTGTGGGCTTTTATTTATCATGCTTCTAGATGCATGCACACCGTCAATAGTTTCGGTCGCATGAACTTGGTACTAGCGTAATAGCCTTTTTGCATATAGCGTCATTCACGGAGATGCTATATGTGCAATCGTGGTCCAACTTGAGAACTTGATTACTTAAACCTATGAACTCACCAACCTTTGTGTTGACATTTTAGCATGTTTTTTTCTCAGGTTTACTTATTGGCATGGGCAATGGCAAAGGCATTCGTTGAAGACTGGCATCCGAAGTGTTTCCAATCATACTTAATACAACTTTTAATGGGACAACATATATTTTTATGGGCTTTACTTCCGCACTTTGAAACAATGATGTAAAACTATTTCTTAAATAAATCTATATTTTGAAAATGGAATAGAATTTCCATTCTTTATTACCTTGTGTTGTGTATATTGATTTAGTAGCACCCCATGACCCGAACGCTTCCGCTGTGAAATTTTGGGGGTGTTACAGTCATCGACAAGCTCTATCTGCAACACCCATCAACAAGACGTATCAGTAAGGCTCATCACCAGGTTCTATCAGCAAGACCGATCAACAAGACTCATCAGCAAGCATGTTGCACATGCTGATAAAAATGGTTTTCCATGTACAACATGCATGCTGATAAAAATGGTCTTCCATGTACAACATGCTAATAAAAATGGTCTTTGAGGTGTTGTTGATAAAGATGATAATATTTTCACTAATGTACAAGAAAAAAAGGAATATTTTTTTTCTGTATGCATTTCATTTAACAACATACCTTGAAAATTATAATTAGTATCCTTATCCGAAAAAAAAACACAACTATTTAGGAAGTAACGTAATTTTCATCAATGTGATTTTAAATACAATAACAAACTTATTCGTAGTTGGACAGAGCGACTTGGAAAGACACCTGTTAAGATTCATAAGAACAAATAAGATAAACACAATAAAATTACAAATAAACTAAGAACGTTTTTTTTTTCTTTTCTTTTTTTTAAACAAATTTTATTATACATTATAGAAATTTATGCTACTATCTTTACAAGTTAGAATATATTCTAAAATATTTCATTATTAGAAATAATTCATATTTTCTTAGCCCAAACCATTGATCGTGTGGCCCAAACCAATTCTTTCAAGAGGAATGGGAGTCGATACAATCTGATGTCGACTCCCACTTGAAAAAAGCAATACCAATTCGTGAGCCTTTAACTGTCTTTGAGCAATAAACTCTCAAAATGTACCGCTTTGAAATTTGACATAATACAATTCAAAGCTCAATAGATTTGGGAAACTACTAAAAAATAACAAAGTGGGAAAAGTACAATAATGAAGTTCTAGATGTTTTACCTCCATACGAGAGTAAAGTTGGGTTGGCAACGTAAGTGGTTCACCATACCAGTTTCTAATTGTCAGCTCCTCAATTCCTCCCCGAGCCAAAATCAAAACTCAATCATGAATCTCTTCATAATTCAAGTCTTCTATTCCATACACCATTTTGAGCTCTATGGAGAAAACAAACCTTCTTATGAGACCTTTAACCTGAAATAAGAGTCTAGTAACATGCCTCCCATCAAAATTATTTGTTAAATAATAAAAGAACTCATCATCAACTATGACATCAGTGAGAAAAGTCCACTTAAACCTCCAGTTTCTAGCTAAAGTATCGGTTCTCACTGTTTTTTATTGGCAAACAATTCAAAATGTTTGTGATCACTATATCTGGCATGTTGCTAATATAATCCGTCAATTCAGTGACAACATTAGCTCCAAACGACATGGTATTGTTGGAATTTGGGTTGGTTTTTTGAGTTCTGGAAATGAGGATTTAGATTCGGATTTTGATTTTCAGTTGATGGTTTCGATAAGGGTGTGTTATTATGATTAGAATGTGTTTTTTGGGTGGGTTTATTGGTTTGCGCGCAAAAAATACTAGCGTATCAGGGAAGAAACGGCTAGTTGCATAGTCATAATCACATTTGGTCCTTAGGGTTGAGTGTTGGGTTAGATTTAACTAAGACATGTTATAATTGTGTATGATATATTATACCCTCGAGATAATAACAGAAAACTAACGTTGACTTTGGCATTACAGGTCAAGGGACTTGTTTAGCTTAAAAAACGCATACTATGGACTACCGACGACTAAAAATGCAAGTCTCAGTTTTGGTGTGATGTTTTTGGCCAAGTTTAGGGACCAACAATGTATTTTAGTCTATTATTTACTATGATATATAGATTTTACTTTGATAATTTTTTAGATAAATGCTAGACCCACTCACAAAATTCACACAAAAAATTCACTCGTTGACATGTCAACGGGTGATTAGTTTAATAAAAGAGAGGAGAGGTGAACTGCCGGAAAATGAACCAATCACCTGCTGACACATCAGCGAGTGAATTTTTGTATAGATTTTGTGAGTTGGTCTAGCATTGCTCTTTATTTTTTTTTCGCCAAAACTCTTTCTCATTTAAGGTTTTGTGTGAATTTACAATTTTACCTTTCACTTTATATATAAAGTGTTTGGAACTTTCTACAAAAGGAAATTTTGTTCTCAAGTGAAGTAAAAGGGATGAAAAGTAGTGAAAGTGAAGTAAAGTAAGGAATATAACTTTTACTTTCACTTTCATCCCTTTTCACACCTTTATATACCCATTTACTTTCACTTTCATTCTTAAAAGAACAACTTAGCAATATAGACACCACTAGATGGTACTAAAACCGCTACTCTAAAACACCCTATATGTTTAAATGTTATATAATATTGCACATCCAAAACAACTAGCAATGGTGGAGATCACATTTTCGTATCGTCGTTGCATTGTGATGTACAGGTTCTCTGACTTTTTTTTTGTGAAATAGTGTGCGATAAAGTTGTTTCCTAAAGTTATCGTCATGCGTAAATTTAGCATCATGAAAAACATATAATCGAAAATATTGTTCGCCAAATTTTTTGATTACAAGGTGTCCGCTGCCGCAACGCGTGGATACCTTGCTATAAAAGCTTTTTATAATGTTACTAAATGCATAAGCAAGAAAACAAGCTAATTTCCAATTAATAAACAGTGTTGGACATTCTTTTTTTCCTTCTATAAAATCAACCGAAAGGACTTTGCTATCACTGAAAAATGGGGTTGATCAACGGGTCAAACCCAACTAAGATCGAAAATCGGATAAGGGACATGAACCGAGAACCGAACCGATTAAAAACTATCGAAACCAAAACTGAACCGAATAAGGTCAGTTCGGGTCGGTTTAGCTATTTCGAACCGAATAAGTGTGTTTTCACCCGTACCAAACCAAAAGCGAACCAAACTGAGTAAAACCGAAATACGTATACAAAATCGAACGGAATAAGGTCGGTTCGGTTTGGTTCGGCTTGGTTTTGGTTGGTTTATAGGTTCGGGTCGGTTTTTGAGTCATTTTACTCAGCCTACCAAAAAATATAATGACACATGTATCCGTCAACGCGCGGATACCCGAATAGTTTATTTTAAATTAACATAATTCAGACAATAATAACGACTAGAGTTATTTTATTTTAAATTAGTCAGGAATTTTGATTGATCTAATCCATTGAACGGAAAGGAAATGAATGTAAAAAGCTTTAAGGTTCATGTTCAAAGATAAGTTTTGAGAATTTTAGTGATAGAATTTCCAAATTATAGGAGCAAAACTTGAATCAAGGGCGATCTGAAATATTAAGTGATTTTGGAATAGTATGATTAAGGTTGTGAGACCAAGTAAATTATATAAAAGCGTATGAATGAGCAATGAGTATTATAAGCAATAAATGGTAAATAGTGGAGTAAGATAAGTATTGCGAACGGTAGCAAACCTTGAGAGAAATAAAATTTGAGGACGAAATCTTATTATGGCGGGGGATTTGTTACACCCCAAAACCGGTTTAAGTATTTTATTATTAATATATTATTGTATTAGTTTAACTAGATGTTTATGTGTTTAGAGGCATATTATGGTTAGTTAGTCAGTTGAAGTAAAATTAAAAGCAAAACTAAAAGCCAAAGTGGCAAGTAAAATGGTTATAGAAATTATATGTGGCAAATATCATAAGAATGAGAACTGAGGGACTATTTCTGCCATATTGTGAAACTTGTACCATGTTTGTAACTAATACTACAACCTTTCATATTAGAGCATCTGCAATGGGGTGGTTTACACATAATTTTTTACTATTTGAAAAAGCATTTTCATAGTTTGAACTATTGTGTTAAAGATTTGTTAAAGACTTTTCAAAGAATGACTTGTATAACACCAAGTCTTTGACAAAAAAGCAACAAGCTATTAACATTAAATGACTTATGCATTAATTGTGAAACAAAGCATTAAATGCATCAAGTCTTTAAAGACTTGATGCATTGTAGATGCTCTTTGTAGTTTTTGTATGTGTGACGTGAGAAACATGAAGGAGGGAAGAACCAAGGATTTTCAAGGAACAAAGAAGAAAGAGTTGGTGTCACTAGTTGAAAGGGTTGAAAGATAATAAAAATAAAAATAAATAAAGTAATATTATTAATAATAAAAACGTAAAAATTAGTAAGAGTAAGCTTTAAAATACATACTTGTTACAAGCACAAAGACAAAAACACCCCTCATATTGAAACAACTTTAGCAGATAGCGAAAAAATGTTTGCAACATTCGTTATTCGGGATGTATATGTTTAAAACTTTTATTGATGGAAGGATTTTTTTGACAAATATGTCAAGTGTTAAATTTGACAAAAACAACTTTTGCTCGATTATTAATTTTTTTTGAGTAAGAAAGAGTAAAGGAATAAAATATTTTTTAGCCCAATTTTAAAAAAAGGAGCAGTTTATACGGAATCGGGATGTGTTATTACTTATTAAAACCCTCTGTGATCAACCGTATAACCTACGATGCAGACAGTACAACTCTGCGTTTCATACCGTACAACTCTTCAATGCATCCAATGATTGAAAAACCCCCTATAGGGAGGGTCCGAATATCATGCCCCTACGGAAACCCCTATAGGGGGTTTCCAATCACTGCATGCATCGGAGAGTTGTACAGTGTGCATTACGATGTTGTAGTATGTGTTTCACGGTTTGTACGATTGACCCATAGGGTTCTTATAAGTTGTATTTTGGGTAAATATGGAATTTTGATATTTAGGTGGGTAAATATGGTTAAAAATATATTTATATATATACTTCAAATTTCATTTTTTTTTTAATTCTTAAATGCTACTTTTTACCCCAAAATTGAAAAGCCCTAAAACTCGTGTAAGTTTGTTTTTTTACATCAATTGGATGATTAATTAATGAATTATTATTTACTTTTTACCGTATAGCAGAAAGAAAGAAAGAAAGATGACAACAATTGATGATGTAGAAGAAGATATATGCAAGTATTAAATAAATTTTCTCGTAGCTATTTTATTATTATTACTTTTTTTTTTAAGAAAAGAAGAAACAAAATACATTTCCCCATGGATTTTAAGTTTATTATGTCGTAATGAACATAAGACGAAAAGTTTCAACATAAGACACAAAAAGTGAGCTTACAAAACATGAGCCCAAAATCAAATAAGTCATAAGCCGACTATATAAGCCGAAACAAACACCCCTTTGTTTCGGCTTATGTTTCATAAGCTCACTTTTTGTGGCTCTTATTTTGAAACTTTTCGGCGTATATAAGCTTATCATGACATGGTAAGCGGGGTGTTTGTTTTGGCTTATGGCTTATTTGGTTTACGGCTTATGTTTCATTAGCTCACTTATATGACATAAGCCACAAAAAGTGAAGTGAGCTTATGAAACATAAGCCCAAAACCAAATAAGCCATAAGCCGAAACAAACACCTAGTTGATGGACTTAATTATGTATTGAGTTATTGATCGTAAACTATGTCAAGGTTAATGAGTAGTATTAGAGGAAGCAAAATGAGCTAGTATTTATTTAGAGTTTACCTTTAGGTTTCGTTTATTTTGGCTAAACACTGTTTTTTAACCAGGTATATGGATCAAGTCTCACAAAAACATCATATGACAGAAGTAGAAAACGAGCAGGCGGAAATAAAAAAACTGAAATTTACACCGTTTGCAGATCTATCCGAGGACCAACTGTACGTGAGTTTACTTTTCAGAACCGGTTTTTAATGTTGAAAAAAGACTAGCTTTTGATCTTTAGAGAAATGTTATTATGCCAAACTATGTTTTGCTCCTAGTGTTGTTTCTTGTGCATAGATAGGCCTAATTAAACTCATGTTATTATTGTTATTATTAATACTGGCCAATCAATCTATACACTTGTAGCGAGTTTACTTTGCTTATAGCTGATTGGTTTCATCATATATATAGGATGTCCATTTTTGGTGAAGGTCCCCCCTTTCGGTTTGAGTTGTGTGCGTTTTTCTTAATTATGACAAGATGCCCCGCGACCTTAAGCTCTTTGGGACCATTCAGGCAGCAGTTGATCATATGTCACCAGATCCCCTGTTACAGAATACATCTTTCGACGTATTCAACCGTGAATTCAGTAATCCCATACACGTCTCAACCGGGGGTTTTCATCATCAATACGATATTCATTATTGTTCACTTCCAGTCTCCTCTACCTCCGTTGTTCAGATCGCTGCCAAACTCTATGTTACCACTGACAAGGTCGATGACATGGAGATATTTCCTAAAGATTATCATAATAAACCTGCTGCAAGATTAATGGAGGTCGACGATTCTGTTAAATTAGAATATGAAGCTCTGATGGATATGTTCGCTAATGAGTATTATGAAAATTTAGAAAAGTTAGGTTGTAACTTAGAAGCTACTTGTACACTTCAAACTACTGGGGACAAGGAATACTTTGATGATGAAGCGTTTCAAGTTTGTGATACCCATGCGATGATAAGCCTTCCAGACAAACCCAATGGTGGTTCCGGTAAGAATATTACAACAGGTAAAGATGGCTCTATAGAGCTGTGTTACGTTGCATTAAAGTATGCAGTAGACGCAGATCTGGAAATAGAATTTGAACCAACTTCTTCGGAAACAAAAGTTAATGGAAGGGTAATGGCTTATTATGGTAAAGGCTATGATTATGACCATCCTGCTGATGATTACTATGTAATGCTCTTTGAAACCAAGCGTCCTAAATTGTTTAACCGGGGAAAGTTAAACCTGATGCGATCTGCATTGGCTGTACCAGCCAAATTCTCTCTCATAATTGAGGCAGGGTTATATGACTACACCACTGCGTGTGAAATTTTGTCGGGCACGTATGAATTCCCTGTGTCAGGTGATGGTCGCAGTTACACTGGTTCTATAAAGAATAAGGATTGCTCTTTAAACCTGAAAGTTAACTGGAAGCTGCCGTGTGAAAAACTAAAAATCTCTTCATCCTCAAACTCATCCGTCAGTCGTCCGGTGAGTAATTTACAGCTCTATTCATCCATATTGTCTGTATGTTTAAATTGCGATTTTAGTTATCACTCTGTCACTTCCATTCGTTTCATTAGGCTCCATATGCTCTAGCATTTTTTATCATCTTATTCTTGTAAAGTTAAAAAGTCGGAATATCTCAGATTGAATAAAATAATAAAAATAAGAACTGCAACTGATTTGTGTAGTGTGTACATATTATTTTTGGCAAAGTTAGCCCGAGTTCTTGCCATCAAAATTGCTCCTTTCTTCGTGCTAATCTAACTAATATTTGTTACTGCAAAACTAGACTGAAAGAAGAAAAATTGGAGCCCATTCTACATCAACTATGGCGGATCCTGATGTAAGTCTATTAACGTGAACTTTAGATTCAGAAGCTTAACATATAAAAACTAGAGGATATATTAATTAACAGTTACGAAGATGGTTTTGTATTGTTATACAGGAACGTAATAGATGGAGCCTTCAAGAAGAAATTGCAAAGGTATTTAAAACGTCACTGGAACATACTTTCAATCCTCTAAAAGCCGTATCTTGTAGTATTTCTACTTGCACCAAAGAGGACGGTGGTGATTACCTATGGTAAATATGTTCATTCTCATACTTGTGCAGTTTTATTTTCTTTAATATGTATTATTATTATTATTATTTTTTTCTGAATGATGAGTACTAATCCAGAAAATTTTCATTTGCTAATAGCTCGAGTGTCATGCACATATGGCCTGAAATAAAGGAAACTCGCAAGTATAAAGGACCAAAACATGCTGGAGTGGTAATATATTTTTTTTGAGTGAAATATCATGTATTTTGAATATACTGCCTAGGATCTTTACTCTTTTTTTACATAGTTCTTGAAGGATAATATCATGGGTTCTGACTATAAGGACATGATGGAAAGATGCGTCGTATGTGGTCCTGGTTTTGTGAAGTTTAAGTTATGCGGGAAATGGATAGCTAAGGTAATTTTATTTTTATTTTCTTTTCCAACTGTTGATTAGACACATTACAATTCTGAACTTAATTCCGTTCTTTTCTTGCAGAGTATTCATAAGATGCTAACGGATGGGATAGACACATGGGCACCCAAAGTTTCAGTGAAAAAATCAGTTGTGTACTTTTTGTCACGAAATATAAACGAGGAAATGCATACGGGTCATTTACGATCCACTTTATCGGAGAAACTTTAGCTCGTATGCTCGAGTATTCTGGAGTTGCTGTGCTCCGAGAAAAAATACATGATGAGGATCATCTGGACATTGAGGTACATGCAGTTGGTCTTGCTGTTTGAATGTCTTATTTTTGTTGTTTTTTGAGTTTAATTCCATTATTTTTGTTGTTTTTGAGTTTAATTCCATATATTTTCAGGGTAAACGCTCTTATGATCTCTACATTAGCGATACTCTTGATTTATTGAGGGTAAAGAGTTTGACTGTAGTCGGTGAAAGGGATGAGGCGGTATTTATCGAGGGACAAAATTACCTCTTGTGTATCTCACAGCTTTGCGGTTAGTTTACTTGCTATAAATGTTGATTTGGTCAAAAACATATTTCAATTGGCTTGTAATACATTCTCTGCATATGTACGCATGTACTTGATGTGGAAAAAGCAGACTGGATACTGCATGTGACTGATGTAGGGCAACGAGAGTATATTGAAATGTGCATCAGTGTAAGCAACTGATAACATCTTCCAAAAAAAGATCAAGAAATCGAATTGAATACTTATTGAGCTCTACAGTTTGCATATGTAGGTTGCTAAACGTGTTGGGTTGATCACAGATGATCATTACCCTTTAAGTCATGTTGGATTTGGTCATGTTCAAGGTGATGATTTTGAGAGATTCCAAACTTTTAACATTAAACTGGTTAGTTTGGTTAATTTGCTTGACGAAGCCAAAAGTCGATGTAAAGTGCTACTTGCGGGACAAGGTATACCACATATATCCATTTTGGCTTTCAACCCGCTTGACCTGTTTCACATTTAGTTAATTGGTCGATTTAAAATGACTACGCATGCATTTTTTAGCTGGCATGGCTGATAAGTGGACTGCTGAGGAGCTTGAGCATGCTGCTGAAGCACTTGGATATAGTGCCGTTAAGTAAGATTTTTTTGCTTTATCATAAATATTACGACTATTGTAGTTATGCTCTCAGTACCAATAATATGAGTAGAGAAGTAAATTTTAATTTCTGAAGAACTTGCTGTAATCAAGTTTTTTATTTTGAAAAGAAGTGTAAATAAACAAATTTACAAATTTATTTATATTGAATTAAACAATTAATGCTTACGGGATATTCCCTTTGTTTAATAACACAAGATACCTTACTTTTTGATCAAGTTTCGTGCTTATTCATATTATATGCTTGTGTTCTTAACAGGTATGCAGACTTGAAGAACAACAGATTGACTGATTATACATTCAGTTTTGATCAGATTCTTAATGAAAAGGTACGTAGTCTTTATGATGTTATGCAATTGTTTACTGTATTCCCTTATTGATTTGAAATCTTTACATCGACCTTGTTTCTTATTTGCTAACATTGGTTTATAACTAGGAAAATACTGCTATATATCTACATTATACACATCATCAAGTTTGTTCAATTATCAGGAGTTCTAGTAAAGACATCAAGGAGTTGACGGTAAGAATTTCTTTTCGTTTAATATTATTTTATAGACAAACACAAACACTATATATGTGGGGTTAGGATTCGTACATTCAAAAAACTCAGTTAATTTTGTGTAAAGTTCCTTTTTTTTTTTTTTTTTTTTTTTTTTTTTTAATTGAAGTGAAAACATATTATGAAAAGCAAGTTTGCTTGCATGTGTGTAAGATTAAGGTAAAGAGCCGATTTCATATATTAAGACGATATTATAATTGTTTGTGTCAGGCTGAAGAGTTAATATTGATGAACGATGATGAGCGTGAGTTGGGATTACATTTACTCCGGTTTACTGAGGTAAGATGATGATCGGTTAAATTTCCTGTATGCTCTAAATATAAATTACGGAGTATTAATAAAACTGAAATCTTTACATTCCAACTCAACAATTCTTATGAAGACTTGCCACTTGTAAGTCTTTATCTTCGTCTTTTGATGCACAAGTGTTGTGTTGTAATGACTCTAGGAATAGTCCTTTTATTTATAAAAAAAAATTCTATGTTCAGACAATGAAAACGAGTTTCGATCAAAATGTAACGCTACAATAGAAACTCAACTAGTCAACCACTCCTAGATTCCTGTTAAACACATGGTTTAAACTGATGGAGAACAGAAATTGTCTTACGATCTGATCTTGTTTTCGAGACTGATCATATGCTCTCCCTCAAACTGTCGGCTCACGCTTTCTTTAGGATTCTACTGTGTTTGAGTTATGTTACAGATTAGGTGTAGCGTTGGTATTTGTAGAGTAGTGGGCATGAAAATCTAGAAGGATCTAGTCATACGGTATCGTATCTCAGACTATGTCCATCTCCTTACAAAATTCATATGGTTCTTCATGATTATCGTTATAACATGGGTGTTACATAAAGCATAGTTGTTGGAATTGAATACTTAGTAGTTTAATGAATAATTAAAACACATATCAAGATATTTTCAGTTTTTGATCCGGTAAGAAAAAAAAATTACAAATAATAATAATCTAACTTTCCTTTTTTAGGTTCTCGGAGAGGCTTGCGCAATTCTTGCGCCGCATATCTTGTGTGAATACCTTTATGAATTATGTGAGAAGTTTACTGCTTGGCAGGTATATTTACTTACATAGTTACATATACGCTGTTTCTCATACGTGTCCCCACTTATCTTAAACCAAAGTTAATTTTATAAATGTTTATCCGATTTATAGAAAAGGCAAACCTGATGATTCTTGTCAGGATTTAATGTAACTTTGAATGTATTGGCAGGTTGTTGGGTCTAGTGAGAATACGGGCAAATTATTATTGTGTGAGGCAATTGAAGTGGTTATGAGGAAATGCTTTGATCTTTTGGGGATCACTCCTATCTGTAAAATCTGATCGTTAATATTACCATCTTCCTGATTACTGAGTGATCATTTGGGATTCTGAAAAGTGGTCTGGAAGCTGCCATTTGGAGCTTAACTATGGCACTATGTTGCCCTTTGTTTCATTATGGTTATGATATGATGATAAGTTATGATGGCTTGACAATCTTATCATATTGAAAGTTTGTCAAAGTGTTCTGTACAAGTTTCGCTGCGTTTCCAATTGTTAGGCTTGTTTTATGTCTTTTACAGATTCTTATATTCGGAACCAAGTTGGTTCATCTAGTCAATGTTGTTAAAATCAGTTTAGGTGTTAGTGGAGTACTGCATGTTGCCATTGTGTTTAGTGCTTTAGTGTGATGCGAGGGCGGTCCCGTGGATTTTGGGGTCCTGTGTCGTGTTAAAAATGATTGTCTAAATATGAAACTGCGGTCATAAATACTTAAAAAATGGTAAACAACGGCAAAATAAAATACATGTTACATATTATATTGGTAGCATTATCTAATATAACTATAGAGCAAGACATTAGCTCTTCACAAAATATAACTATAGAACAAGACATTAGCTCTTCACAAGCCATGTGTCAACTTTTGATTTGCCAAACATTAAATGCTAAGTTTCACAAGTTGGCAAAAACAGTCCCTGAGATTCAAGTGGCGCTGCAAAATAAGTCTTGCATCATTAATTGCTATCTATAGCAATCTGGCAAAAATAGTCCCTAAGGTTTAAGCGGCCTTGCAAGGTAAGTCCTGTAGAATTAATTGCTAACTATAGCAACCGGCAAAATTAGTCCCTAAGGTTTAAGTGTCGCTACAAAGTAAGTCTTTTGAATCCAATCCCGCTGCATCGCGCGGGTTTCCACACTCGTATATACTATTAGGCAAGACAAAGGTTCTTCACATGCCATGTGTCAAAACATTAATTGCTAACTTTCCTAAGTTGGCAAAAATAGCCCCTGAGGTTTAAGTGTCGTTACAAAGTAAGTCCTTTTGCATTAATTGCTATCTATAGCAATTTGGCAAAAATAGTCCCTAAGGTTTAAGTGTCGTTGCAAAGTAAGTCCTGTAGAATTAATAACTATCTATAGCAATTTGGCAAAAGTCGTCCCTAAGGTTTAAGTATCGTTACAAAGTAAGTCCTTTGTAGCCACGAAAATAGACAAACAATTTTCCGGTCATTCATCAGTTCCAAATTCACGTCTACAAAAGAAATCCCGCTGCATCGCGCGGGTTTCTACACTCGTTAACTCCTAAATCTTAAAATCAGTTTACATCGAAGTTGAATTGTAATCTATTCATTCAATTTCTTAAAACCATCATACAGCAACATTGTAAATTGAAATTTAAACAAACATAGTAAAAGCAATTAAGAGGAGGAAATAGACCGGCAAGAGAAATCTACCAAGAATATTTATTTATTGAACAAAATGAAAAAAAGAAAAAAAGACACAGAAATGAAAAAAAAAGTAGGGATGGACAATTATTGTGCTTGTTGGGCCGCAGATAATACACGGACTCAAAATAGACAAAATGGATTGAAATATATTTATATAATGGGCTTTTCTTTAAAATGTGGGCCAAATGGATTAGGGGGCACAGTTAGGCATAGCTGCACATACCCAAATCCGAAATAAATTAAGTTTTGGTTGGAGCTGAATACCAAAGTGGTAGTTCTGGAGATTGGGATGCTAAAGATCCAATGCTACAGGTGTTCAAATACACCTTCAAACTTAATTAGATTAAGTCTAGGGGCCTTTCTAGACATTTCTATTCTTCTTTGTTGATATAATGGTGTTGTATATAGGATGTGACAAAGTTGGATCTCATACAACTAATTCTCACTTTCTCTCTCAAGATCATAATTCTCCCTTCCCCTCTCTCTAGCACTACTACAACAAGAACATAAACTCTTGCGCGCGCGCAATTAGGCCAAAAGTTAACCTCAAGTTTCAATTAAGCCTCAAAGTAACTTTACATACATTACATATATCCGAAATCTAACTCTTAAAATTAACACATATACATACATAACATTTTAACCTAAAATTAGGACTTGACAAAAGCAAACATACATTAACCCTAAAAGTAACACATACATATTTATACATTAGCCTAGAACAAACACAAACATAAAGATTAACCCTAAATTTTTATTAAATATACAACGAGGAAAAGGGGGATGA
Source organism: Chrysanthemum lavandulifolium (assembly GCA_022545495.1). Classification (NCBI taxonomy): domain Eukaryota; kingdom Viridiplantae; phylum Streptophyta; class Magnoliopsida; order Asterales; family Asteraceae; genus Chrysanthemum; species Chrysanthemum lavandulifolium. The sequence continues at coordinate 30,243,163 of CM040239.1, forward strand.
TTCACTATTAGCTAGGCAGCGGTGATATAATGAAAGGAAGAAAAATGGTGAAGGGAGGGAGGAAGGGCGGCTAATTAAGTGTGTGTGGTTTTGTTTGAGTTAGGGTATCGAAGAAATTGAAATAATTCTGCCCAAAGAATAGGCCCGTTTTTAATTAAAGGACAAGGCTATATTAGAAATACATGATAAAGCCATGTTATATACTAGAGAACCGGGCTTTATTAGTCATCAGAAATCCGGAATAGCTTATAGAGCCGCCTTTTCTGTATAAAAGGGCTTTATTTGGGGGGCTCTATTCTACCTTTTATAGTAGTGTAGCCTTGTCAAAAAGACTCATCAGCAAGACCCATGAGCAAGACACATCATCAAGGGTCATCAACAAGCTCCATCTGCAACACCCATCAACAAGACGTATCAGTAAGGCTCATCACCAGGTTCTATCAGCAAGCATGCTGCACATGCTGAAAAATGGTCTTCCATGTATAACATGCCGATAAAATGGTCTTTGAGGTGTTGTTGATAAAGATGATGATATTTTCACTAATGTACAAGAAAAAGGGAATAATTTTTTTCTGTATGCATTTCTTTTAACAGCATACCTTGAAAATTATAATAAATATCATTATCCGAAAAAAAACACAACTATTTATGAGGTAAAGTAGTTTTCATCAATGTGCTTTTAAACACAATAACAAACATATTTGTAGTTGGATAGAGCGACTTGGAAAGATACATGTTAAGATTCAAAAGAACAAATAAGATAAACACAATAAAGTTACAAAAAAACTAGGAAGATCTTTTTTTTTTTTTTTTTTTTTTTTTTTATCATACATTTTAGAAATTTATACTACTATCTTTACAAGTTGGAATATATTCTAAAATATTTCATTATTAGAAATAATTCATATTTTCGAGCCCAAACCATTGATCGTGTGGCAGAAACCAATCCTATTGAGAGGAATGGGAGTCGATACAATCTGATATCGACTCCCACTTGAAAAAAGCAATACCAATTCGTGAGCCTTTAATTGTCTTTAACCCAATGCACCATTTTGTTGGTTTATGGATATATTTAATATGTGTATGACCGGATTCGAACTCGAGACCACGGGATTGCACACTTTACGTATGAGACTCGATGTTTAAATAATTAATATAAAATATTATGTTTAATTATTAAATTCACAATAAACGACTAAACGAGCGATAAGCACTTATCGAAAGTGACTATTGGTCGTTAAATGTCAACGGATATGAAGAAAAGTAAACAAGCCAAGAGACGGTTTTAGGAACCCTCTTTTGGGCTTGTTTTTGGCAAACTATGGAATCCCACATCGAAACCATAGTAAACTTGACATCTACCATAAGGCTATAAATACATCCCCATGTATTCATCCTTTGGTACACTTGATTTTATTAGAAGGCCAAACTTCTTCTTTTCTTCCCTTTTATTCTTGGTCGACGAGTGAATCCCCCTTGTAAGGGATTTACGAGTGACCTTGAGCATAACAAAGGTGTTTGGTTATTCTATTGTGATCAAGAACTAGCATTCACATCGAATCGTTAATAGTACGTGTGTACAAAAACGTGGTGTAACACACTATTGTTACATCAATTGGTTTGAATTGAAGAACGGTAAGGGTCAATTCGTTAAACCACATAAACCCTAATTAGGGTTCTTGATTGAAGGAGATCTAGCCAATTGTAAGAGGTACGTTCCGCATTTATTTCAGTTAATTAATTGTTGTTATATTTTAAGTCTTCCGCTGTGTACTTTGTGATGTCTATATGTTATTATTTGTATATCATATATCGTAACCTCAACAGTGGCATCACGAGCCTTGTATAACAAGTAATTAATTACTGAAACACATAAAATAAAATAAAATAATTGTGTTATTAATTGTATGCGTAGATCTAGGGTTTGCAAAACCTAAACCCTAATTTTTTTTTGGGGGGGGGGGGGCATTTTTTGGGTGCCCTAATTAAGGTTTTGTAAACTTCAGTTTTAATTGGATTAGAAACCCTAGGTTGCATGCAATTTTATGTGTATTGCGTAACTCTGTTTAATTGCATTAATTGTTAAGTGTGATTTACATCCATGATAATTACATGGATGTTTTATCATGGATCTGCTTTTATTGTATGTTTTACTTGGTTAAGTGATATACACTAAATATTATGATAGATCTAAAATTGGGGAAGACCTCAATTATTATTATTAAATCAATTATGGTAATCTTGCATTTGCATCTCAGACTAAACAAAGAATGCTAACATCGGATAGTCGACTACATTTTAGCATAGAATGGTTACGCACTTTTGAACTTTGCATTCCGATACCTTTTCTAATTGGAGCTACAAGCGTATAATAAATAATACTAATTTGTGCATCAAATGTTACTACAAATAAAATTTTCTTAAAAACACTAATAACGAAATTTTGTCATACAAATATACTAATTTGTGCATCGATTCTCACGCAAATACAAACTTTCATCAAATTATACTAATAACACAAATTTATATATCGGTTTACACTAATAGCAATAATTATGTATTAGATATTGTAATAATAGTATAATACTAATGTGCACTAAATTCTAACACAAATCCATAATTGCAAAGAAATTGCACTAAAACACTAATTTACATATCAAATTACACTAATAACACAGATTTATTATCAAATACACTAAATTACGACAAAAAATCTTAATATGATGTCGAACCGAAATCTATTTTAAAGCAAAAAAAAAAAAAAATTCATACCTTGATTATCACTATTATTAATCGATAACATTTTGGACATTTGAAATTAAGCTTAGCATCCACGATAATAACAATTGAATATATCAATAGAAGTACAACCATTTATTTGATTGAATATTGGGGAATATATTGAAGATTACAATTCAGTGAAAAAAGGATTATAGTTGATTATGAAAGGTTCGTTAGGATTGAAGGTTTTTTATTTGTGTTCGTGTGTGTAGAAATTGGGTTTTATTGTGTTAAGAAGCTGGGTTTTATTGTTATATAGGTTACTTAGGATTATAGTTGATTGTGAAATTTCTTTTATACCCTTAATAGTTAGTTATGATTATAAAAAAAACCTTTATTCACATAACTAAAATACACATCCTGTTTAAAAAAAAATACACCCCCCAGTTAACAAAACGCTTAAACTCACCTGCTCAAAATCACCAAACACCCTCATATAACTAACAAACCGCTCTCACATGCGCTTAACAAACCTGCTCAGGTATCCGTTGTTAGTTAATTAAATCTATAGAGGTTGTGGTTCGTTGTTGTAGAACCGAAATTGTGGTGTTTAATTTGTGAATTCGTTGAATTTAGTTAATTAATTCATTAGAGGTTCGTAGTTACAGGTATTCCAGTTGTGATTCGTTGAATTTGAACTCTAAAATTGTTGTTGTTAGTTGCATATAAAGTGTTTGATGATATGAGTTTATGATATACATCAAGTCTTGCTTTTATGGTGTTTGATAATTTTTGCTGAATCTGATGCATGTAAGGTGTTTGATGATATGCCTAACTCAAGTCTTGTTAAAGAATGAATTTGAAACGCCAGAATCGCCTTCTCTTTGTTTGACAAATGCTAGAGACACCTCATTGAAATTGAAACTATATTCGATGAAACACCATTGCAGGAATGGCTATATTAGTGGAAGTTAAAAGAGATGATTCGGCTCGGCACATACTTGATTTGAATGTTACGAGAAGTGATTTGCTGGCGTTGCAGGATAAACATAGGCTTACTTTATATGCTCTGCCCATACCGTTTGTTCAAAATCTTTATTAATATACTAGTATTAAATAGGATTATTGTGTACTCATATTTAAGTGCCGTATATGTAGATTATGTAGTATCTAGTAGAAATAGATGTAAACGAGAAATGGTAAACATAATAAAACCCCTAAAATCGCCTTTAATATTAAATATGAAACATGTGAGACTTGTTTGTTTAGATACTAGTAAAGTCTTTTGGCTGCGCAATATGATTATATATAGGTGATGCAGCTCATATAAAATGTGTTAACTCATATAAAAATGTGTTTTATTTATAGGTGATGCAACTCAAAGTTACTGTATATGTAATTTTAGAAATTGTGTACTTTGTTTTTTTGCATACTTCTGTAAGCAAAATGATTATAATAGATATGAACATGATGCATGTAGATATATTTCGAATGTGCAGGATGATGATGAAGCTGTGAACAAGCTCAATAAATCAAACCAAAGAACTAAAAATTCAATAGAGCCTTATGGTGTGTATACATCATTTTGCTCCACGACCAAGGCCCCTATACAAAAGAACCATGTAAATGGCTACAAGAAGTTACAGGCTGTCTTGCAGACCATAATGCTCCAACGCACCAAAGGTACAAATTTGAGATGATTCTCTTTTACTTTTATTATTAGCTTTTAGTCAGATTACATTAGTTTATATGCAAGATGTATCAGTGGGTGTTGTGCATTTTGAATATTATCTGAATACTGCGAGTTCAGCTTCTAGTGTTTTTATTAGCTACTGATCATGAGTATCTTATTTAGGAGACGTTTAGTTTATAATGTTCGGAATAGCCTATGTAGGCATAAAATTATCAGTTGTTTAGTGGATAAATAATCAGTTTGATACTACAGATTCTTGTGATTTTATTTTCCAGTGTTTTGGTAATCTACAGATTATGAATGACAATGGCTATTTATGTATCAATCACATACTAATATTTGTGTAACCTACTTGTGCTTATAGTTATTAGTTTATGGGTTGTAAAACAATCAGTTTGATGCCACCTGCAACAGTAGAGTGGAATTGTCTTCCATTTCTAGCGTTTGGGTTAACTATTGTTTATGATTGTATAATTATATTTATTAGGGATCAATCCATTTCTAACACTTGCGTATGACGTACGAGTAGACTTGCATTTTCAATGGGCCAATGTTATCGAATTAATAAATACAAATCTCTCTCCTGTACCATATCTTAGTATTATAGATGATTATCTCATCTTTGTTACTTAATTTCACACAATGACCTTTAGATCATCCACCCGCCCATTTATGACAAATGCATGCCATCGACACATTAAGTACCTTTTATTAACTCAGGAAAATCCTGTGGATGAAAATTTCATCTATACACTGTTACTGTGTTTGCTAAAATCTTGTTCATTGTTCAGAGACTGTAGCTTCAACAATTATGATTTCTTCCGCTGAGATTTACTTTTCTGGATATATCCTGGAAAAATTTATATGTTTGGTTTAGGTACACTAACTGATGGAGAACCGATTATCGTGTTGCCGCCTAAAACTATTACCCTGAAAAAAGTGGACTTCACAGCTGATGAACGCGAGTTCTACTGTAGACTGGAGGCAGAGTCCCGTGCTCAGTTTGAAGTATGTATTTATGCAGTTATTTCTCTGGATACTTACTTCTAGAGAATGGGCCATCATGCAATTGTTGGACAACCTTCTCATCAAGGTATTTTCTCGCTTGTTTTTTAATAGTTTTAGAATTGTGGACACTTGATTGTGTTATTGTGTATCTTCTAGACGTTACAAACTTAATTCATTTGACATCTATAAGTTTAACAACTTAATATGAATAACTCATTTAACAGTTAGGCGTTAAAGTTATGTAATTTTGACCCGTTAACTAAATAATGGCTCAACTTTGGTTTAGCGATAGAAGGGAACGGGTCAAGTGGGTCGAACGTGTCAAATGGGCTGAATATTGTTCAAGGAAATTCATTTTTAAAGATTATTGATCCAATATTGCTGTTTTTCTCATTACCTATACATCGATAATTTAGTATTTTGAAAACTGGACAACTGTTTGCGGGTCAATCCAATCCATTTTGTTTCTCACTAAATATGAATAACTCATTTAACAGTTAGGCGTTAAAGTTATGTAATTTTGACCCGTTAACTAAATAATGGCTCAACTTTGGTTTAGCGATAGAAGGGAACGGGTCAAGTGGGTCGAACGTGTCAAATGGGCTGAATATTGTTCAAAGAAATTCATTTTTAAAGATTATTGATGCAATATTGCTGTTTTTCTCATTACCTATACATCGATAATTTAGTATTTTGAAAACTGGACAACTGTTTGCGGGTCAATCCAATCCATTTTGTTTCTCACTAAAGATAAAATAGACAAAGGTGGTGGAGGGGAACATTGGAGGGCCTTTGGAGTGTGGGTTGTCAAGGTTATGTTACCTTGAAAATTCTCAGGCGAAAATTCAAGAGCTAGCTGAACAAGTTCCCAAAGGTCATATTCCCCGTACAATGACTGTCCACTTTTCTGCAGGTATGAACTCAAAGGAGATGAGGAAGAACAAATTGCACGCCTAGCTGAGGATGCTGATATATACAGTAAGTTGGCTCGCTCATTGGCCCCTGAGATCTTTGGACATGAAGGTATTAAGAAGGCTCTTCTACTTCTATTAGTGGGTGCTCCTCATAGGAAACTGAAAGATGGAATGAAGGTAATGTGTCACAGAAAGTCATGTTTAGACTCGTAATTTTTATATATTAACTAAAAGTTGGATTTATTAGTTTCTCATACATGAGCAATACTGTTATTTATATGTATGTCATTTTAATGTGGTATACTGCTTGTGCTATTTCAGATTAGAGGGGATCTACACATATGTTTGATGGGTGATCCTGGAGTTGCGAAAAGTCAGCTTCTTAAGCACATCATTAATGTTGCACCAAGGGGTGTATATACCACTGGGAAAGGAAGCAGTGGAGTTGGTCTTACGGCCGCTGTTCAGAAGGATCCTGTGACAAACGAGGTGGTCCTTGAAGGGGGAGCATTGGTGAGTCATATTCTTTTTGCTAGCAGACAACTCTTTATCTATTAGTGTATACATGGCCAGATATTGTTAGTCTTTTAGTTTTTAAAGTTTTTTGTTTGTCTTTCATTAGGTGCTAGCAGATATGGGAATATGTGCGATTGATGAGTTCGATAAGATGGACGACTAAGATAGGACTGCCATACATGAAGACCGTTAGCATTGCCAAGGCTGGGATCACAACTTCATTGAATGCAAGAACTAATGTTCTTGCAGCTGCCAATCCTTCCTGGTATATATAAACCAATGTTTCTATTTCTCGTATATTTCTAGTGAATTTGACTAATATTTTGTAACGTTTTGTTTTCTTGAAGGGGAAGATATGATTTACGTAGAACTCCAGCTGAGAATATCAACCTTCCTCCAGCACTTCTTTCAAACACATGTTATACACATGGTTTGCCAAAACAATGTTATATGATTATTGAATTTTAATGGTTGATCCTTGACAAGGCAGATATGGACAATGATCTTGAAATGATGCAGAGTATTCGACTACAGGAAATGATGCAGAGTATTCGAGTTATAGAAGACAAATTGACCATCTCATTTTACTAGTGCTACAGGACAAATTTGGTAGCAAGTACATGTAATGTTGGATAATGATTTCTGTATGATATTGTGTTAGACCTAACTTTGAAATGCATTGTAATATGATTTATGTATGATATTTTGGTACCGGAAGTTCTGATTTCTGATTTCTGCTAGTGGTATGCTCTGTAATGGAATATTGTGTTTGTAAAAGTATGTTTGTGTATTACTGACACAAACTTTGTGTAAACTTTGTGTCAGGAAGGTATGTCACCATAGACCTTTACCGTTAGAACTTCTGCTGACACTTTTTTATACTTTTCCTGACACTTTTTGTGTGTCAGCAAACACCTTTTTTCTTGTAGTGCAACGAGTAACCGCTTATTTCAGGTACCCGCATGCTCGCGTAACTGCCTAGTAAAGCGGTTCGGTTACGGATAGTAAAATGAACTATCCGCCCCGTGAACACACCCAAACCCCAGTTCTAGGCAAGTCATTATTAATTAACTAAAAGGGGTCGATCACTACGTTACAAATGGACGTTTAATAAAGATTGGGCCTTTTCTTCTTTTAAGATCCAGCCACTTTGGAACGCAATTATTAGGGCAATTTGCTATCTATATAAACAAATCACCACACCTTCATTCATCGTTTCTCACATATATAATATCTCACATCCCTCATTCTCTCTCAAACATTGAAAGAAACCGATCGCATAAAAATATTCATCAACTAAACCATGGCGGCTGAGGTATATATGATCGGTTTCAATATGTATCTTGTTTCTTTTTCGTACAAAGACTAACCAATTTATGCGTTTCTGTTTCATATGAAGTGTACAATGATATGTGTGGACAATTCTTTCTGGCCACGACATAAAGCATCACCCTCCAAGATGAGGGATCAAGCTACTGCTGTTGAACACTATTTTCATGCTAAAATCCATGTAATAATATTTCTTTCTTGCAAGTATAGGTTTTTGTTGTGTTATATCATATTCGTTCTTTTATATGAAAGTTAATTCATGTCTTCTGATTGTTGCAGTCTAATCCAGAGAATACTGTGGGCATAGTTACAACGGCTGGGGTAAATCGATTCTTGCTTTTCCCTACTAATGATCTTAGAGAGACAATCTGGTCACGCGTTCACGGTAGTTAGCTTCCATTATTATATATAAATATGCCAAACCATCTTTTTAACCTTCCATTAAGACCTCTTTTTACCCTAAAAGAAAAAGGAAAATATATGGTTCCCATATGAGAGCAAGCCCTCGTTGAGAGAGGGTTTATCTTAAAGAAAAATTGAAAGAAATCATATATATTGAACTGATCAAGTTTATTCTACGTTGCTCTGCAGTATCAGAAGCTGGTCTGATGAATGTGGAAAACGCGCTTCGTATGGCTTACAATGGATTGGAATATCGTGACAACATAAAATTACGAAGGCGGGTGATTCTGTTTGTTGGAGGGTATGTATGTTTAATGTTTAAACGTTGCACAACTTTTTTAGTATGTTTGATCTTAACATGTTTGTTGTGTGTGTTACTTTGCTTACAGTACTATAAGAATAACGGATAGCTATGAAATGATAGTAAACTCATTTAAATCGGGAATGTAGCTCTTGATGTTGTCGCCATTGGTGAACACCAAAAATGACTATGGAAAAGCTCGAGGCATTGGTTGCGGCTGTTGATAATAAGGGCAACAGTCACATTATTCATGTCCCGTCTGCATCTTCTATTTGCCAAGCCATATTGAGGTTTATTATAATTATTTTCTTGGACTTATTATAGCTTGCTATTAATTGTTGGTTTTTCTTATATCTAATACATCTTGTGAACATTTATTATCAGTCCTCCAATCTTCCCCGATGTCCCCGATGTCAGAGAATGTATATGCAGAACTGGCTGCCTTTTAATGGAAGAGGAGACAAATGATGAGTCTTGGATCGTAACTTTGGTACATTAGCTCAAGAGTATCTGCAAAATAAAGTTGCTTGCTGAATTGTTGAAGTCTATCTGCCGCTTAAATTTTAATGTTTCTCCTTTGCTGATTTGTGTTTTCTTGCCTTTCTAAAGCTGAATTGTTAAAGTTTGTTTGGAACATTTCAATTTTATAGAACTCCATGTAACTTTTGGTATGTGCAGCTTACATCTTTTCATACACTTCCAACACTGAATGCTTTAGTCATCCCATTATTAGTCATCCACACAGTCATATCATGCTTTTCTTCACTTAACACAGGTATTCGTATCTGACTCAGAATAGGGAATTTACTATTCCATTCTTCTGGCCAAATCCATTTTCCATCTTGTACAAATATCAGCAACACAACACTCCTTTGCTAATCTTGCCCTGTAAAGATCTCTTCTTGTTATGAAACTGCTAAAAGGACCAATGTTTGTCTGTGCTTTTAGTTGTAATTTATATGAAAAAAGTTCATCTTCCTGGAAAGAATCTAAATTTCTGATGTTCCCTCATATCTGGTTGAGACGTTGAGTACAAAATCTTTTGTTTTTCCTGCAAAGTTATATGTATGAGAAAAAAGACCAATCTGAGAGGGAATAGAATGAGTATATTCTGTAATCTGTACTGGTTCTGTGTCTCTAACACGAATGCAAAATTCTGGTGTCACATATCAGAGGGGTCTATAATGATTGTCTTTTTTCTTTCTAATTGTTGTCCTAGTACAAATAGCACCAATGAATTGAAATTCCATTATTCAATTTGATTCCCAACATGAGTAACTTTAGCTAAGGTGCCATTTGGGTGACCAACGATAATTTTAAATGAAATATCAATCACATTAAACATATTTTAGCGAAATTAGTTAAGTGTTGATTTGCTCCGAATCAATTATCCACCCGGATGATAAGCGACACCATTAACTTTTAAGTTGGCACAAAAATTTTGTAGAAATGATCATTAAAAACACATTTCCATTAAAAAGGAACATGAGGCACTACCGCTATGTTGGATTGACGAAATTCAGTTTTTCATTTATATGACTCATAAGCTTCATAACTTGTTCATTACTTAAAGACAAATTTCCAACGATGAACTTAGCCATATTATTCACATTAGAAGTTCCTTTAAGATCATTGGTTTTATAAAAGCGTTTGCGAGGCTTAAGATTAGGATTCTTTTAAAACCGGAGGATACCCAATGATCTCAAACACCTCTCAACAGTATGCCCTTTTAAACCACAATGAGTGCACAACAAATTATCATAATTTCCTCTGTTATTATTACTCTTACATTATTATTACCACTTTCTTTTTCAATTAGTATTTTATTATCAAAATTCTAGAAACAAAAGCGAAACTCGATCCTTCTCAGTTTCACAATAGTAGTAGGAATCCCTCTATGAGACTCCTCTCTAGAAATAATAACAAAGGCATCCTTAAATTCAGGTCAGATTTCTCTAGTTAAAAGACTACTTCTTATAGGCTGATAAACATCATCAAGACCCATAAGAAACTGCATTAACTTCAACAACTTGCTATGATTAGTTAATTCTTGTCTAGCCTCACAAGTACAATCAGGTAACTTAGTCAGAATATCAAATTCTCTCCATAGAGAATTTAGCTTATGATAATACTCAGATACAGGCAAACCACCCTGCTTAAAGCTATTAATCTTTTGAAGCAAGTTAAACACAACAGACCCATCAATCCTATCATAAGTGTCTTTTAAATCTTTCCAAACAATGAAGCATTATCGCTTCTTATACTCTGAAGGCGTTACACTATACACATAAGCTCTGCCTTAATTTATATCTCTATTCGATCGTACAGTCACATGAATCTTTAAGAAGATTTATGCATGATCTTGGTTTAAGACAAGGATAACCAAGCTAATTAAGTCTCATTTATCTTAGGTTCAAAGAAGAGTTTGATGGTATCTCTTGAGCTTTTGCTTTACAGTTTTGTAAATTTACAAATATTCTTTTGTTTTTCAAACCATGTTATGCTTAGATTACACATTTGTTCAGCTTTTATATCATTTTTATGACACTCGCACCTGACTTGACATATGACTTGAATAAGGCCGTCGATACTCTTCCCTATCCAAATTGCAGAGTCATGAGCCTGAGTGAGCTCCTAATGGTTATCCATCAATTTTTCCATCCTCTGGATTGGGATATTGCCTCAGTTCCAAGGGGCAACCAAGCCCTTCGGAGTACCTGACGATCGGAGAGACCATCCTGGTGAACCCATTCCGCAGGAGAGACATCATATCTCAACACACTTCAACTGTATTTTGACGCAAATTTTGTGTCACCTCCCACCCCGGATCGAAGTAGAAGGGTGGAATAGAACCATCCAGTCCTCCTACACACAAGCTTAAACATACGAAGACTTAGCAAAGATAAGAAACAAGATTAGCAAACAAAGGTGTTTGGTTATTCTATTGTGATCAAGAACTAGCATTCACATCGAATCGTTAATAGTACGTGTGTACAAAAACGTGGTGTAACATACTATTGTTACATCAATTGGTTTGAATTGAAAAACGGTAAGGGTCAATTCGTTAAACCACATAAACCCATATTAGGGTTCTTGATTGAAGGAGATCTAGCCAATTGTAAGAGGTACGTTCCGCATTTATTTCAGTTAATTAATTGCTATTATATTTTAAGTCTTTCGCTGTGTACTTTGTGATGTCTATATGTTATTATTTGTATATCATATATCGCAACCTCAACAGTGGCATCACGAGCCTTGTATAACAAGTAATTAATTACTGAAACACATAAAATAAAATAAACTGCTTGTGTTATTAATTGTATGCGTAGATCTAGGGTTTGCAAAACCTAAACCCTAATTTTTTTTGAGGGGGCAATTTTTGGGTGCCCTAATTAGGTTTTGTAAACTTCATTTTAATTGGATTAGAAACCCTAGGTTGCATGCGGTTTATGTGTATTGCGTAACTCGCTTAATTGCATTAATTGTTAAGTGTGATTTACATCCATGATAATTACATGGATGTTTTTATCATGGATCCGCTTTTATTGTATGTTTTACTTGGTTAAGTGATCTACACTAAATATTATGATAGATCTAAAATTGGGAAGACCTCAATTATTATTATTAAATCAATTATGTGTTATGTGGTATGTGTTTGATTTCGACTCACAATCGATAAATCGATGCATGTGGCTCACTTTGTACATTCTTTGAAACGGGTGAGAGTCTTAATTAAACATATACATATTGACAGATCTAGAATTGATTTTTAATAGGATTTATCAAAAAGGTTTGCATGTGGCTATTTGAGGTGCATGACTTATTATTATGTTATGCATTCATTGTTTATATGTTTATTTTTTAAATATTTGCTTGTTTGTTATGTGTAACAAGGGTATTTTTATAAGAAAAATAAACTGAACTAAACAATGGTGAAACATGTATTTTTAAGCATAGTAATCGTAATCGTTTAAATGATTGATTTTTGCGCAAAATAGTTAGAACGGCTCACCCATTAATGACAAATTGTGTGATGGGTATAAGGTTGGTACGCATTAAATTGTGACCTTAAAGATGAGGGTATGTAATATGCTTCGCGCTGACCTAATTCTCCGCTCGTTTGTGCGTCATAATGGAGCTACCAAGTATTCCTATATGTGTGCATAAAATCTTAAGGGTGATTTACTTTAAATTCTACGCGCCACTTTTGTGGTAATTATCCGAATAACTTGGGTCTTATGACTCATGTAGCAGTAGGATATAGTGGGATTAAAGGTAATTCTTTAATTGGTTTACCAATACCTCGATTAAAGTTTGATGATGAAAAGCTTAAACATTAAAACAAGAATATAAATGTTTTAATAAAACCTATGCTACGAAGATGAATGCATGACATCTTTGTACATATTTGATTTGACATCAAAATTTATTACCCTTAATTTAAGTTATATGCCATCCAACGAAACGGAAACACCTGAGATTACCTTTTATTTGCGTGAGAACGTGATTTAGATCGTAATCAAGGGTAAAATATCCACGTGACGTGAGAACGGGCATGGATGATTTTGCGTTTCTTAAGTTGGACAACTTAATTGAGCTTTGTAGTGAGAACTGACAACTCAAGGCATAAGATGGGGATAAAACATGTTTACAAGGCAATTGAAATTGGCTAAATTTAAATCCTATAAATCTAGGAATTGCAATTTGAAAATTGACAATTGAGGTTCGACTCGTACCATCTTGAATAATTTTATTACTAGCAGATCAACTGATGTGATGAAACTGTGTCAATTTGGATCCTAGTTTTCAAGTGAAAATTAAATGGTTATATGTTTATGAACCATGTGAATTTAATTTTCTTGAAAAGGTTAATTATCAAAAATACTAAAATTGAATTTTGTAATTCTTTTGAATGTATTAATGCAACATTTAACCGTAACGTGGTTTAGTCTTTGATTAGTAAATTGAACCATTCTGCTTTCAAACAAATGTTTGATCGAGAATAATTTACCGAAAAGACAAACAAAGTCTCTTTTCCATGGGAAAAGAACGAGGCTCAATCCTATTCCTTTTCATGATTATAGGAACATTTGAATTGTCTAAATTCTAATGTAACTCATAGCAATGAATTGCATATCATATTTTCCATAAAGATTTCATTACCCTCATTTGGTGAATGAATCCTTTTGTAACAACATGAATGTTGGTTAACTGGAAAACATGTATATGAGTTACTAAATTAGAAGTTAGACTATTTACCAAATCGTGATCCTTTCTCTCAACTCCTTAGGTATCTTCCTATATAACCATACTCACTAATTGGTTCTTCGCTAAATACCTCAAGAACTAAATCGAGAGTAAATAGTTGTTTAACATTTTGGCCACCTCTTCATCGGACCCAGTGAAGATAACCTTCCCTTTATTATTTTTTGCCATCGTTAGTGGTTTGGTTCGTTGGGATTATGTGTGTTTTGGGGAAAAAAAGGGTTGTGCTATGCGTTTTTCGTTTGATTCGTTTAAATAAGCAGGATACATATGGAAATGAATAGTCCCGAGGCAATCTCTTCGGTTGCCATATGTTTTATGCGGCAAACATAAGTTAAACCGTTGCAAATTTGGTTCTTTAAATAAAGTGTTCTAGTGAATGGCAGGAAACGAGTGAAATGGCGATAGTACCCTTGACTAACGAGATAACTAATGGGCGTTAGCCAATAGTAGCTCTCGGTGGCTGATTTGCAAAAAAAAATAAACATTAAGGTCATTTTTGCAACACCTTTTGTCTCGGTGTATTTTTTGAGTATTTGGGCTACTTTAGAAACATTTTTACAACACAGCCAAAGCTTATTAAGGAATTACATAGAAGAAGGTTAAAGAAGTAAGAAAACCCCAAATTGAATGGTTAATTAATTCATTATTATTAATATTTACTTTTTACCGTATAGCAGAAACAGAAAGAAAGAAATATGACAACAACCACACCTGATGATGTTAATGTAGGAGAAGAAGAAGATATGTAAGTATTAATTAAATTTTCTCGTAGCTATTTATTTAGAGTGTTTTTTTTTTTTTTTTTTTTTTTTTCTACATTTCACCATGGATTTTTGTTAAAATGGCTGGTGAAGAGGACGAGGTGTTTGTTTGTGGATCTTATTTTGAAACTTTTTCGGCATATATAAGCTTATCATGACATGGCAAGCGGTGTTTGTTTTGGCTTATATAGCCGTTTTATTTGGTTTTCGCTTATTATGTTTCATAACCTCACTTCACTTTTGTGGCTTATTTTTAACTTTTCCTATGTTTATTATAATAAACTTAAAGTTTCAAAATAGGTCCATGAAACCAAATAGTTTATATGAAATGGATGGACCTAATTATGTATACACTGTAAACTATGTTTAGGTTAATGACTTATAGTATTATTTTATATGGAGTTTACCTTTATTTTGGCTAAACACTGTTTTTTAACCAGGTTTATGGATGATGATGAAATCATCCCACAAAAACATCATCTGACACAAGTAGAAAACCAGCAGGCTGATGTAAAAAAACCCAAACTTATACCGTTTGCAGATCTATCCGAGGAGTAACTGTAAGTGAGTTTACTTTTCAGAACCGGCTTTTCATCTTTAGAGAAATGTTATTAATGCCAAACTATGTTTTGCTCCTAGCTAGTGTTGTTTCTTGTACATAGATAGATAGGCCTAATATTTAAACTCATTACCGGCCAATCAATCTATAGTCTATATACACTTGTAACGAGTTTACTTTGCTTATAGCTGATTGGTTTCAGCATATATACAGGATGTCCATTTTTGGTGAAGGTCCCCCCTTTCGGTTTGAGCTGTGTAGCGTTTTTCTTTATAATGACAACATTCTTAGCGGCCTTAAGCTCTTTGGGACTATTCAGGCAGCAGTTGATCATATCTCACCAGATCCGCTGTTACAGAATACATCTTTCGACGTATTCAACCGTGAATTCAGTAATCCCATACACCTCTCAGTCGGGGGTTTTCATCGTCAATACATTTGTGTTTGTTCACTTCCAGTCTTTTCTACCTCTGTCGTTCAGATTGCTGCCAAACTCTATGTTACCAGTGAAAGGGTCGATGACATTGAGATATTTCCTAAAGATTCTGAGTATCAACCTGTAAGATATATAGAGGTCGACGATGATGTTAGATTAGAACATGAAGCTCTGATGGAGATATGGGCTCAATATGACAGTAATGAGTATTATGGAAATTTAGAACAGTTAGGTTGTAACTTAGAAGCTACTTGTACACTTCAAACTACCGGGGACAAGGAATACTTTGATGATGAAGCGTTTCAAGTTTGTGATACCCATGCGATGATAAGCCTCCCAGACAAACCCAATGGTGGTTCCGGTAAGAATATTACAACAGGTAAAGATGGCTCTATAGAGCTGTGTTACGTTGCATTAAAGTATGCAGTAGACGCAGATCTGGAAATAGAATTTGAACCAACTTCTTCGGGAACAAAAGTTTATGGAAGGGTAAGGGCTTATTATGGTAAAGGATTTGATTATGACCCTCCTGCTTATGATTACTATGTAATGCTCTTTCAAACCGAGGGTCCTAATTTTTATAACCGGGGAAAGTTAAACCTGATGCGATCTGCGTTGGCTGTACCAGCCAAATTCTCTCTCATAATTGAGGCAGAGTTATATGACTACACCACTGCGTGTGAAATTTTGTCGGCACGTATGAATTCCCAGTGCCTCGTGATGATTGCAGCTTCACTGGTTCTATAAAGAATAAGGATTGCTCTTTAAATCTGAAAGTTAACTGGAAGCTTCCGTGTGACAAACTAAAATCTCTTCCTCCTCAAACTCATCTGTCGACCGTCGGTGAGTAATTTACAGCTCTATTCATCCATATTGTCTGTATGTTTAAATTGCGATTTTAGTTATCACTCTGTCACTTCCGTCGTTTCATAAGGCTCCATATGCTCTAGCATTTTTATCATCTTACTCTTGTAAAGGTAAAAAGTCGGAATATCTCAGATTGAATAAAATAATAAAAATAAGAACTGCAACTGATTTGTGTAGTGTGTACATATTATTTTTGGTAAAGTTAGCCGAGTTCTTGCTATCAAAATTTCTCCTTTCTTCATGCTAATCGAACTAATATTTGTTACTGCAAAAGTAGACTGAAAGAAGAAAAATTGGAGCCCGTACTACATCAACTATGGCGGAGCCTGATGTAAGTCTATTAACGTGAACTTTAGATTCAGAAGCTTAATATATAAAAAAATAGAGGATATAATAATTAACAGTTACAAAGATGGTTTTGTATTGTTATACAGGAACGTAATAGATGGAGCCTTCAAGAAGAAATTACAAAGGTATTTAACACGTCACTGGAACGTACTTTCAATCCTCGAAAATCCGTATCTTGTAGTATTTCTACTTGCACCAAAGAGGACGGTGGCGATTACCTATGGTAAATATGTTCATTCTCATACTTGTGCAGTTTTACTTTCTTTAGTATGTATTATTATCATTATTATTATTATTATTATTATTATTATTATTATTATTATTATTATTATTATTATTATTTTTCTTTGTGAATGATGAGTACTAATCCAGAAAATTTTCATTTGGTAATAGCTCGAGTGTCATGCACATATGGCCTGAAATAAAGGGAACTCACAAGTATAAAGGACCAAAACATGCTGGAGTGGTAATATAGTTTTTTGAGTGAAATATCATGTATTTTGAATATACTGCCTAGGATTCTTACTCTTTTTTTTCATAGTTCTTGAAGGATAATATCATGGGTTCTGACTATAAGGACATGATGGAAAGGTGCGTTGTATGTGGTCCTGGTTTTGTGAAGTTTAAGTTATGCGGAAATGGACAGCTAAGGTGATTTTATTTTTATTTTCTTTTCCAACTGTTGATAAGACACATTACAATTCTGACCTTAATTCCGTTCTTTTCTTGCAGAGTATTCATAAGATGCTAACGGATGGGATAGACACATGGGCACCCAAAGTTTCAGTGAAAATATCAGTTGTGTACTTTTTGTCACGAAATATAAACGAGGAAATGCATACGGGTCATTTACGATCCACTTTTATCGGAGAAACTTTAGCTCGTATGCTCGAGTATTCTGGAGTTGCCGTGCTTCGAAAAAAAAGACATGATGAGGATCATCTGGACATTGAGGTACATGCAGTTGGTCTTGCTGTTTGAATGTCTTATTTTTGTTGTTTTTGAGTTTAATTCCATTATTTTTGTTGTTTTTGAGTTTAATTCCATATATTTTCAGGGTAAACGCTCTTATGATCTCTACATTAGCGAGACTCTTGATTTACTGAGGGGAAAGGGTTTGACTATAGTCAGTGAAGGGGATGAGGCGGTATTTATCGAGGGACGAAAATTACCTCTTGTGTATCTCACAGCTTTGCGGTTAGTTTACTTGTTATAAATTTTGATATGGTGAAAACATATTTGAATTGGGAAGTAACACGTTTTTTTTTTTTTGGAAAAAGCTTAAAAAACCTCTACTTTCTGCATATGCAGGCATGCACTTGATGTGGAAAAAGCAGATTCGATAGTGCATGTGACTGATGTAGGGCAACGAGACTATATTGAAATGTGCATCACTGTAAGTAACGTTTATACACGATAACTGATAACATTCTCCAAAAAAAAGATCAAGATATCGAATTGAATACTTATTGAGCTCTACTGTTTGCATATGTAGGCTGCTATATGTGTTGGGTGGATCAAAGATGATCATTCTAAATACTCTTTAAGCCATGTTGGATTTGGTCATGTTCAAGGTGATGATTTTGATAGATTCCAAACTTTTGATACTAAAGTGGTTAGCTTTGTTAGTCTGCTTGAAGAAGCCAAAAGTCGATGTAAAGTGCTCCTTGCAGGTCAAGGTATACCACATATATTCATTTTGGATTTCAACCTGCTTGACCTGTTTCGCATTTAGTTAATTGGTCGATTTAAAATGACTACACATGCATTTTTTTTTAGCTGGCATGGCTGATGAGTGGACTGCTGAGGATCTTGAGCATGCTGCTGAAGCACTTGGATATGGTGCCGTTAAGTAAGATTCTTTTGCTTTATCATAAAAATTACGACTATTGTAGTTATGAATAGAGAAGTAAATTTTAATTTCCGAAAACTTGCTGTAATCAATTTTTTAATTTTGTAAAAGAAGTGTAAATAAACAAATTTACAAATTAATTGATATTGTATTAAACAATGCTTACGGGCTATTTCCTTCGTTTCATAACACAAGATACCTTCTTTTTGGTCAAGTTTCGTGCTTATTCATATTCTATGCTTGTGTTCTTAATAATAGGTATGCAGACTTGAAGAACAACATATTGACTGATTATACATTCAGTTTTGATCAGATGCTTAATGAAAAGGTACGTAGTCTTTATGATGTTATGCAATTTTTTATTGTATTCCCTTATTGATTTGAAATCTTTACATCGACCTTGTTTCTTATTTGCTCACATTCGTTTATAACTAGGAAAATACTGCTGTATATCTACATTATACACATCATCAAGTTTGTTCAATTATCACGAGTTCTAGTAAAGTCATCAAGGAGTTAACGGTAATTAAGAATTTCTTTTCGTTTCAATATTATTTTATAGACAAACACAAACACTGGATATGTGGGGTTAGGATTCGGTACATTCAAAAAAACTCACAGTTAATTTTAGTGTGAAGTTTTTTTTTTATTTTTAAATTTAAGTGAAAAACATATTATGAAAAAGCAAGTTTGCTTGCATCTGTGTGTAAGATTAAGGTAAAAGAGCCGATTTCATATATTAAGACGATAATTGTTTGTGTCAGGCTGAAGAGTTAATATTGATGAGCGATGATGAGCGTGAGTTGGGATTACATTTACTCCGGTTTACTGAGGTAAGATGATGACCGGTTAAATTTCCTGTATGCTCTAAATATAAATTACGGAGTATTAATAAAACTGAAATCTTTACATTCCAACTCAACAATTGTTATGAAGACGTGGAACTGTTTAAATGGCATCTTAATGTTGATTAACAGAATATTAATTTTTCGGTCACCATTGTTCTTATATGCAGTACATTTTTGTTTTTTTTGCCATTGAATTTTTTATAATTACTTGTAAGTCTTTATCTTCATCTTTTGATGCACAAGTGTTGTGTTGTAATGACTCTAGGAATAGTCCTTTTATTTATAAAAAATTCTATATTCAGACAATGAAAATGAAGATCGATCGAAATGTAGGGACTTACTTTTTGAAAACGTGGTTTTGCAAACGTCATTTGTGCAAACATGATTTTTCCCCAAACACCCCCTAAAACACATATCAAGATATTTTCAGTTTTTGATCAGGTAAGAAAAAAAAAATTATAAATAATAATAATCTAACTTTCCTTTTTTAGGTTCTCGGAGAGGCTTGCGCAATTCTTGCGCCGCATATCTTGTGTGAATACCTTTATGAATTATGTGAGAAGTTTACTGGTTTATGCACTTCCATGTGGCAGGTATACTTACTTACATATACGCTGTTTCTCATACGTGTTGAATTTAGTCCCCACTTATCTTAAACCAAAGCTAATTTTATAAATGTTTATTTGATTTATAGAAAAGGCAAACCTGATGATTCTTGTCAGGATTTAATGCAACTTTTAATGTTTTGGCAGGTTGTTGGGTCTAGTGAGAAGACGAGCAAATTATTGTTGTGTGAGGCGACTGAAGTGGTTATGAGGAAATGCTTTGATCTTTTGGGGATCACTCCTATCTGTAAAATCTAATCGTTAATGTTACCATCATCTTGATTACTGAGTGATCATTTGGGAAATATGAAAGTGGTCTGGAAGCTGCCAGTTGGAGCTTAACTATGGCAGTATGTTGCCCTTTGTTTCATTCGGGTTATGATATGATGATATGTTATGATGGCTTGACAATCTTATCATATTGAACGTTTGTCGAAAGTGTTGTGTACAAGTTTCTTTGCGTTTTCCAATTGTTAGGCTTGTTTTATGTCTTTTACAGATTCTTATATTCGAAACCTAGTTGGTTCATTTAGTCAATGTTGTTAAAATCAGTTTAGGTGTTAGTGGAGTACTGCATGTTGCCATTGTGTTTAGTACTTTAGTGTGATGCCAGGGCAGTCCCGTGGATTTCGGGGTCCTGTGTCGTGTTAAAAAAAATTGTTTAAATATGAAACTGCGTTCATAAAGACTTAAAAAATGGTAAACAACGGCAAAATAAAATACATGTTACATATTATATTGGTAGCATTAATTCCTAAATCTTAAAATCAGTTTACATCACAGTTGAATTGTAATCTATTCATTCAGCGAGGAATTTTCATTTTCTTATTATTATTTTAGTGCTTACAAATGGACTAATCCCTATCATTCATTTAGTTTGATTTAATGATGATGATTAACTTAAGATTTAATATATAAACTAAAGTTCATGTTTTTTTTTTTCTTTGTAATTTCTATTATTATTGTTTATATTTATTTATTTTTTAAATTCACGTTTTTTCTAATTATTTTATTTTTCTTTTTTTTTTACTTCGCGTTCATTTTTGCTGTCACACGTTTTCGTCGTTTTTCATACTTTTGCGTTCGTTTTCATAGGTTTTCGTCCGTTTTCATACATTTTCGTCCGGTTTCATACGTTTTGTCCGGTTTCTTACGTTTCAATCCATTATTCATACGTTTTCATACTTTTTCGTCCGTTTTCATACGTGTTTTTACGCTTTCATACATTTTCGTCCGTTTTTAAATATTTTCGGCCGTTTTCAGACGTTTCATACGTTTCAAAATATCACAAGTGGTTTTTAACTAATGTTTTGTAACATGAAATACAAATGATATTCAGAATATCACAAAGTGATATCTAGAAAATCACAAGTGATACTCATAATATCATAAAGTGATATTGAGAATATCACATGATATTCTGAAAATCACGAGTGATATTCAGAATATAATAAAGTGATATTCAGAAAATCACAAAGTGATTTTCAGAAAATCACCAAGTGATATTCTGAATATAACAAATTGATATTCAGAATATCACAAAGAAAATCACCAAGTGATAAGTGATATTCAAAAAATCACAAGTGATATTCTGAATATCACAAAATATCACTTGTGATAGTCACTAACGTATGAAAACGGCTGAAAACGTAAGAAAATAGACCAAAACGTAAGAAAACACACCAAAACATAAGAAAACGCACAAATACGTATGAAAGCGTAATAACACGTCCGAAACGAAGAAGTCGAATGAAAATGGCGAAACGAAGAAACCGGCGAAACATATAAAAGCGAATGAAAACGGACGAAACGTGTAAGCGAACGAAACATATGAAAGCGGTGAGAACGGACGAAAAAGGCGAAACGTGTGAAAGCGAGCGGCGTATGAAAGCGAAGAAAAAACACGAATTTAAAAAACGTGAATAACGTGAATTTAAAAAAAGCGTGAATTAAAAAAGAAAAAGAAAAGGTTAATTTGAAAAAAACCGTGAATTAAAAAAAACAAAAAAATATATAAATAAAAAAGAAAGACAAAAAGACAAGAAAAAAAAAAACATGAACTTAGGTTTATATATATTAAATCTTATGTTAATCGATGATTTGTCCCTTGGTAAGCATAAATTTATGGGTAAGCAAGATAAAGTGACTCTTCATTCTGTTTCTAAAAACCATCGTACCAATAACATTGTAAATTAAAATTTAAACAAACATAACTAAAGTAATTAAGAGGAGGAAACAAACACGAAAGAGAAACCTACCAAGAATATTTAATTAAAGAACAAAATGAGAAAAAGAAAAGAAAAAAAGACACGAAATGAAAAAAAAAATAGGGATGAACAATTATCGTGCTTGTTGGGTTGCAGATAGTACATGGGCTCAAAGTAGACAAAGTGGATTTTAATATATTTATATAATGGGCTTTTCTTTAAAATGTGGGCCAAATGGATTATGGGGCCCAGTTAGGCAGCTGCACAGACCCAAATCCAAAATAAATTATGTTTTGGCTGAAGTTGAATACGGAAGTGGTAGTTCTCGAGATTGGGATGCTTAAGGTCCAATGCTACAGGTGTTGAAATACACCTTCAAACTTAATTGGATTAAGTCCATGGGTTTTTATGGACATTTCTATTTTTCTTTTATACTTAATCCCTTGTAAGGGACTTATTTGTATTTTCTTAGTTGTGCAGGGACTTGTTGATAGAGTGGTGTTGTGAATAGGATGTGACAAAGTTGGATCTTATACAACTAATTCTCACTTTCTCTCTCAAGATCATAATTCTCCATCCACTTCTCTCTAGTACTACTACAACAAGAACATCTCTCTCTCTCTCTCTCTCTCTCTCTCTCTCTCTAACATAAACTAGCAAGATTAATAATCTTCTGTAACATTACGATATCTATTATAAATGACTATACGATAGGCAAACCATTGCTATATATGCAACACATTAATAGCCGAGATGAATGCAATTAGTGTCCGTAGCCATGGGTGTTTGGTCCGTATCCAGGGGTGTTTTCATAGGCTTAGAGTCTTCTAATCCAAATTTCTTAAGCATTTCCTTAACATACTTAGATTGATTGAAGAAAATTCCATATTCTAATTGTTTTATCTGTAGTCCAAGAAAGAAGTTAAGTTCACCAATCATGCTCATTTCAAACTCGTCATGCATGATTTTTGAGAATTCTTCACACACGTCTCGACAAGTTGAACCAAATATGATGTCGTCGACATATATTTGAACAATTATGATGTTTGAATATTTCTTCTTAGTGAAAAGAGTGTTATCTACCATTCTCTCTCTCTCTCTCTCTCTCTCTCTCTCTCTCTCTCTCTCTCTCTCACACACATAAACTAGCAAGATTAATAATCTTCTGTAACATTGCGATATCTATTATAAATGACTATACGATAGGCAAACAATTGCTATATATGCAACACATTAATAATGGGTGTTTGGTCCGTATCCATGGGTGTTTTCATAGGCTTAGAGTCTTCTAATCCAAATTTCTTAAGCATTTCCTTAACATACTTAGATTGATTGAAGAAAATTCCATATTCTAATTGTTTTATCTGTAGTCCAAGAAAGAAGTTAAGTTCACCAATCATGCTCATTTCAAACTCGTCATGCATTATTTTTGAGAATTCTTCACACATGTCTCGACAAGTTGAACCAAATATGATGTCGTCGACATATATTTGAACAATTATGATGTTTGAATATTTCTTCTTAGTGAAAAGAGTGTTATCTACCATTCCTATTGTGTAATCATGTTTAATAAGAAAAGCTTTTAACCTATCATACCATGCTTTAGGAGCTTGCTTAAGACCATACAAGGATTTCTTGAGTTTATAAACATGATCGGATTTCTCAAAATCAATGAATACTGGGGGTTGTTGTACATGTACCTCCTCATTGATCAAACCATTTAGGAATGCACTTTTCACATCCATTTGGAATAACTTAAAATCTAACGCACAAGCGTAAGCAAGATATCCTAATGGACTCTAATCTAGCTACGGGTGCATAGGTTTCGTCATAATCAATTCCCTCTTGTTGATTATAGCCTTTTACAACTAACCTACCTTTATTTCTAGACACAACTCCATTTTCGTCCAACTTATTTCTAAATACCCACTTAGTTCCTATTATGGTTGTGTACTTAGGTCTTGGTACTAACTCCAAGCATTGTTAGACTTAAATTGATTTAGTTCCTCTTGCATTGCGATGATCTAACTTTCATCTTTCAATGCTTCATTCACATTCTTAGGGTATCGATACAAAGCAAAATAATTTACTCTTATCATGTGCTTGTGACCTAAGGGTTCTTTGATTTAAATTTCCTATGACGTTGACTAAAGGGTGATTCCTAGACTCCTTAATGTTGGTGGTTTTATCTATTTCCAACGTTTCATTCACATTGTTGATCCTTAAGTATTTCTTGTTATCCTCGATGGCTTTTGTTGATGCAAATAATGTCTAAAAACTTTATTACTATCTTTCGATATCTCTACGTTTTTAGGTATAACAAAATGTAAAAACACGTTACGTCAAAATTAACATAAACAAGTTTTTGGTCGAAGTATCCCATTTCTATATATATATCACTCTAGGTATGAACAAACAAATTTACAACTTGACAAATGATCAAAGAACTGATCTTTGAACAATAGAAATTATGTTAACTTTCATGTCTTTTGTGAGGAAAATTAGAATGGGGGTTGAATAGTTTTGCCGATTTTAAGTTGATTTCAAAAAAACTTTTAGATCCGATCTTATGTGAAATCTTATGGATGTTGAGAACGTATAGATCTAATGATAATGCACGTAAATAAATAAAGTTAAGGGATAGAAATGACACAACCGATTTATAGTGGTTCGGCTACAAGGACACCTTCTTGCCTACTCCACTCCCCGAGTCACCTACTCGAGTTCAAGCACTATGTCAACAAACTCCTTCACTTGGCGGAGAAGCCTTCACAGCGTTGCTTACACTTTTTCGGTACAAAGCTAGATACCGAGTCCGTAGCACGGTGGACCAGATCAACACAACTATTACACAACAAATATGTGAAATATCGAATACAAGATCTTCGCTACAAAAATCTTGTGGAGTGACAAATCAATCAAGGACCCCTTGCTTGGATGACTTGTAGAATGCTCGTGATCTCGCCTTAGAGAAGGACCTATATGAGGATCACAAATACAAAGAAAGAAGAACAACTCTCTAGATCAAGTGATCTATATGTTAGAAGAGAATGAGAGTGTATGAGAGATTTAGTAAGAAGAGGGGTGAGTTAGAATGAAGAAATGGCTCTCTATTTATAGGCAAAAATCTCCACTGTTCCCCGGATCCCACGGATCCCTCCCATTTGGGATCCGGCTAGCACAAAGCCAGGGATCCGTGGGACGCTCCTCTTTGCCCATGGGTTTTTTGGTTATGGGTCATGGGTTATGGGTTAGTCCATGGTTTTTCCTTAGATTCAATGTATCTAAATATACATTGTATCTAGTCCTCTTGGGTATGGGTTATGATCCATGGGTTATGGTTTTTACCCATTCTAATAAACTATTACAACAAATGCTTAGTTATTACATTTTTGTATTTAAATAGCTATATGTAAATGCTTTACAAAAATAACATGTAACCTTATAATTATACTTAAGATAACATTTATATTTGTTATCAACAAAACACAAAGAGATCGCAAAATATTAATAAAAGTTTTTACGGTTTATTTGTATTAACAATCTCCCCATTTTTGTTGATGACAAAACATAATGTTATGATGAGTAAAACTTAAGAATAAATGTAATTTTTGAAAGCCCCTAAGTTTTACTTCTTCTCCCTCTTTTTGTCGAAACAAAAAGTTAACCCTTGGAAGAAATAAACATGATAGTGTGGAAAAATTAGTCCACGTATTGCAAAATCCCCCTTGACGGTAGCTCCTCCTTATTTGGGGCGTCAAGAGAAAAAAAAATAAAAGTCCTACAAAAAGAAAGGTTAGTAACATGCTTAAAGAATCTTGTGTTTGCCAAGAATCAAGATTGGGAGCAAAGGTATGTAAACAAAGCCTTGTAATAAAACAACAAATTGTAGTGGTATTTATGCCACTTACAAGCATGTAAAAATAAGAACAAGACTTTTTCTTGAAAATGACAAAACAAAAAAAAGTACTAATAGTAGAAAATTTATGAGGATTCCTTCCATGTTTGCGTAGGGTTTACGGATGGATGTTTTGATGAGTGATGATATTGAGGCGATCAAGAATGTGTTTTAGGATGAATCGCGTTTCATCTCTAACTTCTATTGCAATATCCCTAGTGGATTGACAATGTTCACAATAAAGGTGATGTGGGTAATGAGTGCGGAAGTTTTCCAGATTAGTTTGATTTGAGTTATGCGGAAGATGTGGTGGAAAAATAGGAAAATATGGATCAACATCCGGAATGTTTGTAATTGGTGGTGAAAAAGAACTTAGATGTTCTTGTAATGTGATGGGAGCTAATGGTGGTGATGTTTCAAGATCGTGAAAGCTAGTGTTAGGAGATGTGGGAGGTGTCAAAAAGACTAGTTCTTTTTGTTTTGGTTGTTTGGATTTTGTTGGAGTCTTGAGTAGTTCCAAAAGAGATATCCTAGGTGGTGAATTGTTGGGTGATGATGGTGTTGTACTCATTGGCGATGAGGGAGGTGCCATGATGGAAGCATTTTGTGGCGAGTTTGAGGATGAGCCGTTTGAAGGTGACTTTGCTAGGCAACAAGATCGGATACTAATCCGTGCGGATATCTTGGATTTTTTGTTTGGTATTTTGGAAGGTGGTAAGACAAAGGTTTGGGTATCTTGATATGGGTTGTTTGCACTAGATGATTCATCAAAGGTGAATGATCTTTTGGAAGACATTGTTGTGTGTGTGTGAGAAAGATGTGAGTAGCAAACAATGTTGGGAATCCTTCTTATAGAGAGAAAAAAGTTGTATTGTAATGAATGCTTGACCCAAAATATGGATTAAAATCTAATGATTAGATATGAATTTAAGTCATGTGATCATGAGAAAACTAGCATTAAATTCCATACTCTAAAAAAAATGAGAAAAATAGAGGTTCATCTAGCTACATCTCACGGATCCACGGATCCTTCCTTGAGGATCCATCCGGCATTAAAATTTGGGATCCGTGGGTCCAGTGATCTAAGCAAGACAAAATCTTCCTTTGGAAATATTTTTGCCTAGTGTGCCTATATGCAAACTATTTGGAGTTGCGGTTATCTCGACTCCTAAAAAGAAATAGAAAATAAACTAGAAGTAAAAAGAAATCCTATTGAGATAACCCGAAAACACATATTTAGTACATGAGTACGTAATTTTGTGTGATCAATGCTCCTAATTCATTGTTGCTTAAATGAATGTACCCGAAAACACATATTTGTTATGTGTTCCATTTAGCATTCAAAAGACATGAGATGCAATGAAAACGGGTTTTTACTTTGTGTTAATAATGAAAAAGCGATTTGTCCTAGACGTGAGAAATTGCTTTTATGAAATTGATACGGGAAGATATCATCTTTTTAGAAATCATTGTGAAAGGAGGTTTTCTTTTAAAAGAGTAAATAAGAAAACTATAAATGGAAAGCTCATATTGGGTTTTGAAAATTCCCGTATTTTTTGTGATTTATGTGTGAAATAGAGATCCTAGACTCAGATAGAAGAAGGCAAGTGTTTACATACCTTGTAGAGGCAAATAAGTTACGACGTATATTCCATTAGACCAAGACCAAGACGAAGTAGGTTGAATTGTTCCCGCTTCAACGGTTTGGTGAGGACGTCGACTAAGTTGTCTTCGGATGCTACCTTCTCAATAGAAATGTTCCCCTTTTGAACATTGTTTCTTAAGAAGTGGTGACGAATCTCTATATGCTTTGTGCGAGAATGCAATACCGGATTCTTGCTTAAGTCGATGGCACCTTTGTTGTCACATAGAATGGCTATGTCGCTTAGATGAATGTCGTAGTCTACTAACGCTTGTTTCATCCATAGTGCTTGTTGGCATGCTTTCTGGCGGAGCGATACTCGGCTTCGGTTGTTGATATTGCTAGTGCCGTTTGTTTCTTAGAAAACCAAGATGTTAAACAACATCCCATGAAAGTGCCCACCCCACTTGTGCTTTTCTATCAACGTAATCACCTGCATGGTCAGAATCTGCATATACAATTGTTTCTACTCCCGTGCCCTTAGGATACCATAATCCTAATTGTGTTGTACCCTTAATGTATCTAAAAATCCTTTTTACGGCTTCTAGGTGAGATGTTTTGGGGTCTTCTTGAAACCTTTACCGATGATTCTACTTTTGCTATTTCCAAACACCACATTACCTCCATTAACGGATTCATATGTGGAGAATAGATCCCTATTTCCGGTCATGTGCCTTGTTCACCCGCTATCCTTGACCCATTCATCGGGGTCTAGGTCAAACTTTAAGCACACCTAAAACAAAAATAAACTCAAAAGTTTGGTCCCCATTTGTTTATGGGTCCATTAGTGTTAAACATTCCACTTATGCATTCCATGGAGCAAAGTTTTGAAAGGGAAAACCGTTTTGCATATTAGAGTTCCATCCCATTTGATGGTTACTTTTTGGATAAACGTTATTAGGTCTCCTAGATGCATTATGTTTTGAAAAGGATGATGCTTTGTTTTTTGCAAAAGTAGGATTATATTTTGGGGCTGGTTTTCTAGTTTTGACATGAGTTGGTTTCTTTCTATTAACGATAACAAAATCAGTTCTAGATGAAGAAGCTACGTTATTACCACTAGTTGTTGCACCAGATCCACGGATCCCTGTCAGTACACTAGCCGGTTCCCTTTTTAGGGGATCCGTGAGATCCGCCACAACAGTGGCTGGTTTTTCAAGTTCTTTAACAAATTTTGTTTCTTTTCTTTCACTAGTTGATGGATCAAGTTGTTGAATACCTAGACCCTTTTGGTTGTTACCGGTTTTAACACCATCTAGTATTGTATCTAAGGTGTTTGTACTCATTCTAGCTATTTTAGAATCTAGATGATCAACTAGTGTTTGAAGTTGAGCATAAAGTTCGCATTCACCACTTGCTATTTTACCTTTTTCTAAGCGTTTTAGTTTTGCTTTTAATTCTATGACTTCTTTATCTAAGCGTTGATTTTGACTTTTTAAAAATTGTTTTGTTAATTAGTTTTAAGCTAATATTGCATAGTTTGTCATATTCATTATGCAATGAGTCGTCATCAAGTGATGAACTACTATAGTATTCGTGACATACCTCGTCATTTGCCATGAGACAAATTTCTTCGTTGTCTTCGTCGCTCA
Organism: Chrysanthemum lavandulifolium; assembly: GCA_022545495.1. Taxonomy (NCBI): domain Eukaryota; kingdom Viridiplantae; phylum Streptophyta; class Magnoliopsida; order Asterales; family Asteraceae; genus Chrysanthemum; species Chrysanthemum lavandulifolium. The sequence goes on from CM040239.1 coordinate 30,272,930, forward strand.
TTCCCCACGTGCCGCTTGCGAATGCCTTTTGATCATCCCGTTTGGGACACTTGCTAATAAAGTGGTTTGGGTCCCCACATTTAAAACAAGTACGATCATCCTTTGGCTTTTCGTCCTCTTTACTTTTCCGAAAGCCTTTCTTATCGTCATACGGTTGTTTGACGTATCTTCCCTTTCTTCTAAAGAACTTTTTAAAGTCCCTTACCGCCATAGCGTACTCCTCATCGTCACTATCCGAGGATGAGTTCTCTTCATCGCTTGAAGCCTTTTTGGCTTTTAGGTCAAGAGATTTGTGTTTCTCTTTCACTTTTGAGGCTTCGGATTCTTTAGCAAGAACAAGCTCGTAGACCTTTAGATTGCCTATGAGTTCATCGAGGGTGAGGGTTGTCAAATATTTTGACTCTTCGATCGCCGTCACCTTAGATCTCCATTTTGATGGAAGTGCCCTTAGATATCTCCTAACATGGTTACGGCTAGAGAAAGATTCATCAAGTGCTTGTAAAGATGTAATAATAGTATTAAAATTAGCAAATGAATGATCTATAGTTTCCTCATCCGATATCGAAAACTGTTCATTGTTGAACAAATAAATCAATTTTATTATTTTTAACTTGTTCATTGCCTTGATGAGTTACAACTAAAGAATTCCAAATTTCTTTAGAGGTTTTAAGCAAACAAAAATTTTTCGAATTCCTTTTTCGGTAAAGCGTTATATAAAACCATTTTTGCTTCACTATTTTAGAAAGCTTATTCTTCATTTCATCATTTAGTTTATCATGAGGTTTGTTAACTAAGTTTCCCTTATCATCGTTTGAGGTAGCCTCAAAATCGCCTTCAACAATAATGTACCAAAGATCAATATCTTTAGATTTCACATACGTTTCGAATCTATTTTTCAATATATAAAACCATTAGTTTCAAGTAGTGGTGGTCGTTGCATAGATTGCCCTTCCTTATAATTTTCAGAACCCATAGTGATCGAAAAGTTTTTAAAATACAGATTTACTTTAAAACTTTTATAAACTTAACTCTTGATGCCAATTGAGGAAAACTAGAAGGGGGTTGAATAGTTTTGCCGATTTTAAGTTGATTTCAAAAAAACTTTTAGATCCGATCTTATGTGAAATCTTATGGATGTTGAGAACGTATAGATCTAATGATAATGCACGTAAATAAATAAAGTTAAGGGATAAAAATGACACAAACGATTTATAGTGATTCGGCTACAAGGACACCTTCCTTGCCCTACTCCACTCCCCGAGTCACCTACTCGAGAGTTCAAGCACTATGTCAACAAACTCCTTCACTTGGCGGAGAAGCCTTCTGGCGTTGCTTACACTTTTTCCGTTACAAAGCTAGATACCGAGTCCGTATACGGTGGACCAAACCAACACAACTATTACACAACAAATATGTGAAATATCGAATACAAGATCTTCGCTCTGAAATCTTGTGGGTGACAAATCAATCAAGGACCCTTGCTTGGATGACTTGTAGAATGCTCGTGATCTCGCCTTAGAGAAGGACCTATATGAGGATCACAAATACAAAGAAAGAAGAACAACTCTCTAGATCAAGTGATCTATATGTTAGAAGAGAATGAGAGTGTATGAGAGATTTAGTAAGAAGAGGGGTGAGTTAGAATGATGAAATGGCTCTCTATTTATAGGCAAAAATCTCCACTGTTCCCCGGATCCCACGGATCCCTCCCACTTGGGATCCGGCTAGCACAAAGCCAGGGATCCGTGGGACGCTCCTCTTTGCCCATGGATTTTTTGGTTATGGGTTATGGGTCATGGGTTATGGGTTAGTCCATGGTTTTTCCTTAGATTCAATGTATCTAAATATACATTGTATCTAGTCCTCTTGGGTATGGGTTATGATCCATGGGTTATGGTTTTTACCCATCCTAATAAACTATTACAACAAATGCTTAGTTATTACATTTTTGTATTTAAATGTCTATATGTAAATGCTTTACAAAAATAACATGTAACCTTATAATTATATTTAAGATAACAGTTATATTTGTTATCAACAAAACACAAAGACATCGCAAAATATTAATAAACGTTTTTACGGTTTATTTGTATTAACAATTTGGATTATATGTTTGTCTTTAATGTCTTTAGAACAATGTTATGTGTCTATCTTTGTTTAATCATGCTATGTATTCAGAAGTTGGGATGAAACACTTACATTGAATTAAAATGAAATGAATGGTTACAAAGAGTATTTTTAGTACAATGGGTCAAAATCCAAATTGACCCAAACATTGACATTCTAAAGTCAATTGTCATGTAGTGTATCTAATGTGTGAGTCCACAACCATTACAAATTTGCATATCATCTAAACACACAATTAGTTAGAAGTTAGAACCGCTACTTTTCGCATGACCCCTTTTCTTCCTTTCCTTCATATCCTTTAGAAATTTAAACACAACTTCAACATTTGAAATCCTCCTTTCCAAAGCATCAACCTCCGGTAACTCGGTATCCGCAGCCTGTTCCTTCTCCTCCGTAACACCCAAAAGCTCTTCATAGTAGAAGTCATGTTTCCTCAGCCAAATCAGGATCCTTTCTCTCAACTCCTTAGGTATCTTCCTATATAACCATACTCACTAATTGGTTCTTCGCTAAATACCTCAAGAACTAAATCAGAGAGTAAATAGTTGTTTAACATTTTTGCCCACTCCTCTTCATTAGACCCAGTGAAGATAACCTTCCCTTTATTATTTTTTGCCATCGTTAGTGGTTTGGTTCGTTGGGATTATGTGTGTTTTGGGGAAAAAAAGGGTTGTGCTATGCGTGTTTCGTTTGATTCTTTTAAATATGCAGGATACATATGGAAATGAATAGTCCCGAGGCAATCTCTTCGGTTGCCATATGTTTTATGCGGCAAACATAAGTTAAACCGTTGCAAATTTGGTTCTTTAAATAAAGTGTTGCTAGTGAATGGTGGGAAACGAGTGAAATGGCAATAGTACCCTTGACTAACGAGATAACTAATGGGCGTTAGCCAATAGTAGCTCTCGGTGGCTGATTTGCAAAAAAAATAAACATTAAGGTCATTTTTGCAACACCTTTTGTCTCGGTGTATTTTTTGAGTATTTGGGCTACTCTAGGAAACATTTTTGCAATTTACCCATCCTTTTTTTTTATTTAACAAACAAACAAAAAAACAAAACAGCCAAAGCTTATTAAGGAATTACATAAAAGAAGGTTAAAGAAGTAAGAAAACCCCAAATTGAATGGTTAATTAATTTATTATTATTAATATTTACTTTTTACCGTATAGCAGAAACAGAAAGAAAGAAATATGACAACAACCACACCTGATGATGTTAATGTAGGAGAAGAAGAAGATATGTAAGTATTAATTAAATTTTCTCGTAGCTATTTATTTGGAGTGTTTTTTTTTTTTTTTTTCTACATTTCACCATGGATTTTGTTAAAATGGCTGGTGAAGAGGACGAGGTGTTTGTTTGTGGCTCTTATTTTGAAACTTTTTCGGCATATATAAGCTTATCATGACATGGCAAGCGGTGTTTGTTTTGGCTTATATAGCCGTTTTATTCAGTTTTCGCTTATTATGTTTCATAACCTCACTTCACTTTTGTGGCTTATTTTTAACTTTTCCTATGTTTATTATAATAAACTTAAAGTTTCAAAATAGGTCCATGAAACCAAATAGTTTATATGAAATGGATGGACCTAATTATGTATAGACTGTAAACTATGTTTAGGTTAATGACTTAGTATTATTTTATATGGAGTTTACCTTTATTTTGGCTAAATACTGTTTTTTAACCAGGTTTATGGATGATGATGAAATCATCCCACAAAAACATCATCTGACACAAGTAGAAAACCAGCAGGCAGATATAAAAAAGCCCAAACTTATACCGTTTGCAGATCTATCCGAGGACGAACTGTAAGTGAGTTTACTTTTCAGAACCGGCTTTTCATCTTTAGAGAAATGTTATTAATGCCAAACTATGTTTTGCTCCTAGCTAGTGTTGTTTCTTGTACATAGATAGATAGGCCTAATATTTAAACTCATTACCGGCCAATCAATCTATAGTCTATATACACTTGTAACGAGTTCACTTTGCTTATAGCTGATTGGTTTCAGCATATATACAGGATGTCCATTTTTGGTGAAGGTCCCCCCTTTCGGTTTGAGCTGTGTAGCTTTTTTCTTTATAATGACAACATTCTTAGCGGCCTTAAGCTCTTTGGGACTATTCAGGCAGCAGTTGATCATATCTCACCAGATCCGCTGTTACAGAATACATCTTTCGAAGTATTCAACCGTGAATTCAGTAATCCCATACACCTCTCAGTCGGGGGTTTTCATCGTCAATACATTTGTGTTTGTTCACTTCCAGTCTTCTCTACCTCCGTCGTTCAGATTGCTGCCAAACTCTATGTTACCAGTGAAAGGGTCGATGACATTGAGATATTTCCAAAAGATTCTGAGTATCAACCTGTAAGATATATAGAGGTCGACGATGATGTTAGATTAGAACATGAAGCTCTGATGGAGATATGGGCTCAATATGATAGTAATGAGTATTATGGAAATTTAGAACAGTTAGGTTGTAACTTAGAAGCTACTTGTACACTTCAAACTACCGGGGACAAGGAATACTTTGATGATGAAGCGTTTCAAGTTTGTGATACCCATGCGATGATAAGCCTCCCAGACAAACCCAATGGTGGTTCCGGTAAGAATATTACAACAGGTAAAGATGGCTCTCTAGAGCTGTGTTACGTTGCATTAAAGTATGCAGTAGACGCAGATCTGGAAATAGAATTTGAGCCAACTTCTTCGGGAACAAAAGTTTATGGAAGGGTAAGGGCTTATTATGGTAAAGGCTTTGATTATGACCCTCCTGCTTATGATTACTATGTAATGCTCTTTCAAACCGAGGGTCCTAATTTTTACAACCGGGGAAAGTTAAACCTGATGCGATCTGCGTTGGCTGTACCAGCCAAATTCTCTCTCATAATTGAGGCAGAGTTATATGACTACACCACTGCGTGTGAAATTTTGTCGGGCACGTATGAATTCCCAGTGCCTCGTGATGATTGCAGCTTCACTGGTTCTATAAAGAATAAGGATTGCTCTTTAAATCTGAAAGTTAACTGGAAGCTGCCGTGTGAAAAACTAAAAATCTCTTCCTCCTCAAACTCATCTGTCAGTCGTCTGGTGAGTAATTTACAGCTCTATTCATCCATATTGTCTGTATGTTTAAATTGCGATTTTAGTTATCACTCTGTCACTTCCATCGTTTCATAAGGCTCCATATGCTCTAGCATTTTTTTATCATCTTATTCTTGTAAAGTTAAAAAGTCGGAATATCTCAGATTGAATAAAATAATAAAAATAAGAACTGCAACTGATTTGTGTAGTGTGCACATATTATTTTTGGCAAAGTTAGCCCGAGTTCTTGCCATCAAAATTGCTCCTTTCTTCGTGCTAATCTAACTAATATTTGTTACTGCAAAACTAGACTGAAAGAAGAAAAATTGGAGCCCATTCTACATCAACTATGGCCGATCCTGATGTAAGTCTATTAACGTGAACTTTAGATTCAGAAGCTTAACATATAAAAAAACTAGAGGATATATTAATTAACAGTTACGAAGATGGTTTTGTATTGTTATACAGGGCGTGATAGATGGAGCCTTCAAGAAGTAATTGCAAAGGTATTTAAACGTCACTGGAACATACTTTCAATCCTCGAAAAGCCGTATCTTGTAGTATTTCTACTTGCACCAAAGAGGACGGTGGTGATTACCTATGGTAAATATGTTCATTCTCATACTTGTGCAGTTTACTTTCTTTAACATGTATTATTATTATTATTATTTTCTTTCTGAATGATGAGTACTAATCCAGAAAATTTTCATTTGCTAATAGCTCGAGTGTCATGCACATATGGCCTGAAATAAAGGAAACTTCAAGTATAAAGGACCAAAACATGCTGGAGTGGTAATATATTTTTTGAGTGAAATATCATGTATTTTGAATGTACTGCCTAAGATCTTTACTCTTTTTACATAGTTCTTGAAGGATAATATCATGGGTTCGACTATAAGGACATGATGGAAAGATCGTCGTATGTGGTCCTGGTTTTGTGAAGTTTAAGTTATGCGGAAATGGATAGCTAAGGTAATTTTATTTTATTTTCTTTTCCAACTGTTGATTAGACACATTACAATTCTGACCTTAATTCCGTTCTTTTCTTGCAGAGTATTCATAAGATGCTAACGGATGGGATAGACACATGGGCACCCAAAGTTTCAGTGAAAAAATCAGTTGTGTACTTTTTGTCACGAAATATAAACGAGGAAATGCATACGGGTCATTTACGATCCACTTTTATCGGAGAAACTTTAGCTCGTATGCTCGAGTATTCTGGAGTTGCTGTGCTCGAAAAAATACATGATGAGGATCATCGGACATTGAGGTACATGCAGTTGGTCTTGCTGTTTGAATGTCTTATTTTGTTGTTTTTGAGTTTAATTCCATTATTTTTGTTGTTTTGAGTTTAATTCCATATATTTTCATGGTAAGCGTTCTTATGATCTCTACATTAGCGATACTCTTGATTTATTGAGGGTAAAGGGTTTGAATGTAGTCGGTGAAGGGATGAGGCGGTATATATCGAGGGACAAAATTACCTCTTGTGTATCTCACAGCTTTGCGGTTAGCTTACTGGTTATAAATGTTGATTTGGTCAAAACATATTTCAATTGGCTTGTAATACATTTTCTGCATATGTAGGCATGCACTTGTTGTGGAAAAAGCAGACTGGATACTGCATGTGACTGATATAGGGCAACGGGACTATATTGAAATGTGCATCAGTGTAAGCAACTGATAACATCTTCCAAAAAAAGATCAAGAAATCGAATTGAATACTTATTGAGCTCTACTGTTTGCATATGTAGGCTGCTAAACGTGTTGGGTTGATCACAGATGATCATAACCCTTTAAGTCATGTTGGATTTGGTCATGTTCAAGGTGATGATTTTGAGAGATTCCAAACTTTTAATAAACTGGTTAGTTTGGTTTATTTGCTTGACGAAGCCAAAAGTCGATGTAAAGTGCTACTTGCGGGACAAGGTATACCACATATATCCATTTTGGCTTTCAACCCGCTTGACCTGTTTCACATTTAGTTAATTGGTCTATTTAAAATGACTACGCATGCATTTTTTTTAGCTGGCATGGCTGATGAGTGGACTGCTGAGGAGCTTGAGCATGCTGCTGAAGCACTTGGATATGGTGCCGTTAAGTAAGATTTTTTTGCTTTATCATAAATTCTACGACTATTGTAGTTATGCTCTCAGTACCAATAATATGAGTAGAGAAGTAAATTTTTAATTTCTGAAGAACTTGCTGTAACCAAATTTTTTATTTTGAAAAAGAAGTGTACATAAACAAATTTACAAATTTATTTATATTGAATTAAACAATGCTTACGGGATATTCCCTTAGTTTAATAACATAAGATACCTTACTTTTTGATCAAGTTTCGTGCTATATATCTACATTATACACATCATCAAGTTTGTTCAATTATCAGGAGTTCTAGTAAAGACATCAAGGAGTTAACGGTAAGAATTTCTTTTCGTTTTAATATTATTTTATAGACAAACACAAACACTATTATATGCTTGTGTTCTTAACAGGTATGCAGACTTGAAGAACAACAGATTGACTGATTATACATTCAGTTTTGATCAGATGCTTAATGAAAAGGTAGTCTTTATGATGTTATGCAATTGTTTACTGTATTCCTTTATTGATTTGAAATTTTTATATCGACCTTGTTTCTTATTTGCTAACATTTGTTTATAACTAGGAAAATACTGCTATATATCTACATTATACACATCATCAAGTTTGTTCAATTATCAGGAGTTCTAGTAAAGACATCAAGGAGTTAACGGTAAGAATTTCTTTTCGTTTTAATATTATTTTATAGACAAACACAAACACTATATATGTGGGGTTAGGATTCGGTACATTCAAAAAAACTCAGTTAATTTTTGTGTGAAGTTACTTTTTTTTTTTTTTTTTTTTTTTTTTTTTAATTGAAGTGAAAACATATTATGAAAAAGCAAGTTTGCTTGCATGTGTGTGTGAGATTAAGGTAAAAGAGCCTATTTCATATATTAAGGCGATATTATAATTGTTTGTGTCAGGCTGAAGAGTTAATATTGATGAACGATGATGAGCGTGAGTTGGGATTACATTTACTCCGGTTTACTGAGGTAAGATGATGATCGGTTAAATTTCCTGTATGCTCTAATTATAAATTACGGAGTATTAATAAAACTGAAATCTTTACATTCCAACTCAACAATTGTTATGAAGACGTGGAACTGTTTAAATGGCATCTTAATGTTGATTAACAGAATATTAATTTTCGGTCACCATTGTTCTCATATGCAGTACATTTTGTTTTTTGCCACTTGTAAGTCTTTATCTTCATCTTTGGATGCACAAGTGTTGTGTTGTAATGACTCTAGGAATAGTCCTTTTATTTATAAAAAAATTCTATGTTCAGACAATGAAAGCAATTTCGATCAAAATGTAACGCTACAATAGAAACTCAACTAGTCAACCACTCCTAGGTTCCTGTTAAACACATGGTTTAAACTGATGGAGAACAGAAATTGTCTTACGATCTGATCTTGTTTTCGAGACTGATCATATGCTCTCCCTCAAACTTTCGGCTCACGCTTTCTTTAGGATTCTACTGTGTTTGAGTTATGTTACAGATTAGGTGTAGCGTGGGTATTTGTAGAGTAGTGGGCATGAAAATCTAGAAGGATCGAGTCATACGGTATCGTATCTCAGACTATGTCCATCTCCTTACAAAATTCATATGGTTCTTCATGATTATCGTTATAACATGGGTGTTACATAAAGCATAGTTGTTGGAATTGAATACTTAGTAGTTTAATGAATAATTAAAACACATATCAAGATATTTTCAGTTTTTGATCCGGTAAGAAAAAAATAACAAATAATAATAATCTAACTTTCCTTTTTAGGTTCTCGAGAGGCTTTGCAATTCTTGCGCCGCATATCTTAATGTGAATACCTTTATGAATTATGTGAGAAGTTTACTGGTTTATGCACTTCCATGTGGCAGGTATATTTACTTACATATCGCTGTTTCTCATCGTGTCCCACTTATCTTAAACCAAAGTTAATTTTATAAATGTTTATCCGATTTATAGAAAAGGCAAACCTGATGATTCTTGTCAGGATTTAATGTAACTTTGAATGTATTGGCAGGTTGTTGGGTCTAGTGAGAATACGGGCAAATTATTATTGTGTGAGGCAATTGAAGTGGTTATGAGGAAATGCTTTGATCTTTTGGGATCACTCCTATCTGTAAAATCTGATCGTTAATGTTACCATCTTCCTGATTACTGAGTGATCATTTGGGATTCTGAAAAGTGGTCTGGAAGCTGCCATTTGGAGCTTAACTATGGCAGTATGTTGCCCTTTGTTTCATTATGGTTATGATATGATGGCTTGACAATCTTATCATATTGAAAGTTTGTCAAAGTGTTCTGAACAAGTTTCCCTGCGTTTCCAATTGTTAGGCTTGTTTTATGTCTTTTACAGATTCTTATATTCGGAACCAAGTTGGTTCATCTAGTCAATGTTGTTAAAATCAGTTTAGGTGTTAGTGGAGTACTGCATGTTGCCATTGTGTTTAGTGCTTTAGTGTGATGCCAGGGCGGTCCCGTGGATTTTGGGGTCCTGTGTCGTGTTAAAAATGATTGTTTAAATATGAAACTGTGGTCATAAATACTTGAAAAATGGTAAGCAACGGCAAAATAAAATATATGTTACATATTTTATTGGTAGCATTAATTCCTAAATCTTAAAATTAGCTTACATCACATTTGAATTGTAATCTATTCATTCAGTTTCTAAAAACAATCATACCAACAACATTGTAAATTAAAATTTAAACAAACATAGCAAAAGTAATTAAGGTTAACAAAAAGGCAAGAGAAACCTACCAAGAATATTTATTTAAATAACCAAATGAAAAAAGGAAAAGAAAAGAATAAAAAACACGAAATAAAAAAAATAGGGATGAACGCTTGTTGGCCTGCATATAATACACGGGCTCAAAATAGATAAAGTGGTAGTGTTGATACAAAAGTTGGGCGTTCCTGGTTTGGAGCTCCGGTTCTCGTACCAATTGAGAATTGATGCTTGAGACCTGCGCACTAAGAGACAAGAAACACCGTTAGGCTTACCGTGGGATTGTCTCCCGATTATCCTCCGGCGTGAGAGTGAGTGTCGATTTAGGGTTTAAGGAGTTTTAGGGTTATGAGATCGTACCTTAAGCGAGGATATGATTCCCTTTATATACGCACGGAATCCTTGTTGGTTCCGTGTTCCCCAACCTTCGCGTATCCCGCCTAAGTCGGTTGGGAATGATTATCTTCTTATCTTAGAAGATATAGGATATCTATTCCGTAAATAGATTTGGGCTTGGGCTTTCGTGAGCCCAAACGCGTATTGATATTGGCCCGGTTAAATGCAGGGCTTGTAAGTATTGAGGCATGAGTCGGGTTTATGACCCGACTCCGGACTATCGTCATCATGTCCCCAGTCTAGTATCGCAATGCATAGCTGCGGATGCTAGACTAATGACCGTAGTCAAAATAAAAGAAAAAACGTCTGAAGCGTATGAAAGAAGCCATACCGTGGGTGCATTGCATCTAGACATCAAAGTGAATTGCAAATGCCTCGTTGTTCGGGGGAAAGTGTATCCCACGTCCCATCAGAGGATCTCAACCACACAAGTGAAGTTAGTGGGGTCCACGTGGCACATATCGGGTGGGTGAGAGAAACTATATAACCTATCCTTCCATTTTCACCGTCTTCCTCACAGTAAAATTCCATCCACCATTACGAAAGAATTTTGGATAGTTGCAATCCAGAAAGTAGCCAATCACAAAGGTAAGCACGCGTGCGCTTTATCAAAATACTAACACGATGGTTAAGCAGTTGTCTGACTTTACCTCCGACCTCACCGTGAGCGACCTGATGGATTTCACGTCGGAGTACTTCATACCGCTGGACGTGCATCCGGTTGTTCCGGGAGCACGAGCAACTATTGCGGATTTCCCCGAAGGGAAAGTGGGTGTATATACACGATTATTGGTCGCGAATCAGCGTGTGCCCTGTCACGCTTTCATGCGATGTGTTAAATTATTACAATCTACACATATCGCGGTTACCTTGTATTGGTGCGGCCAAAATTACCAATTTTGAGGTAAATTTCCGTTTGTTGGCAATCAACCCCACCATCCACTATTCGCGCCTTTTATCACACTACATGGGCGCATGGTGGGTGTCTTTTGCGGCCTGTTGGTAGATTGCAATGTTATACGGATAAATTAGATTCACTTAGGAATTGGAGGAGTATTTCTTACGGGTAGATGATACATGCTTTCCACGGAATTATGATTTTTATACTCGGGGTACATTAGAGAGGATGAGTGCCCGTTGCTGGGTCTTATGTCGCCGAGGATGCGGGCGATAAATGCTAACCGCATCCCCATTAGTGCCTATCCCGAGGATTTTTGGTGCATATGGGAATCGGTAGTAATTATTTTGGTCCCAAGATGAGATCCCAATCTTCTTAGACGACATGGCGGGGTGGGTACTTATTCCTCCGTACCTCGTGTGTAAATAATGTAAGAGCATTCTTCCTTATACTTGCGCATTATATAACTGTGTGCACATGTTGTTTTGTGGTGTGAAATGGATCTTTTACCGTAGTACAATTAGCGAAGCCGTAGAGGTAAGGGCAGGGACACGGCCTTTGAAGGAGAATGAGGAGCCAATTCTAGCTACTACCGCATGGCGCGTCATAGAAATCGAATCACGGGGATCGAGGACCGGTTCCCGATCGCGATGGAGGCAACACCCCCGCAAAGCCGCCCTAATCCGAGTAACTTCTCTTGTGGCGTGACCACCGCCCGTAAACGTGGTTCACCCTATGGAGGAAGAGGAAGAAGAAGAATCTGGGCTTAGTCGTAAAAGGACCCGAAGGGATGATGGTGTAGGCCCATCAAGGAAAAAATGCCCCGTGGTCCAGACTGTGGAATTATCCTCCACTGATGAAGCGTCTTCGCACCCTTCTGCTGATGTCGCGGAGCCACAGTAAGTAAAGCCGTATATGTATAATTTCCTTTTGTTGGTTGATGTGCTAATTGTGAATCTAACATTTCTTTGGTGATCATTCGCGAGGGTGGGCGGGTTATAGAATCACCCCAAGGCGAGTCCTATCGTTCGGCGCATTACGAGCAGCGAGCCGGGATAATGAAGACCGGTCGATGCGGATGCACCCATGGAGCAATTGGTTGAAGAATTGGTGCGGTCTCCGCACATCATTGCACTAATTGTGAAGTCGAAAGATCGAGTGTCGGTGGGGAGAACCAAGATTCACAAAGGACCAAACAATAGCTTTGTTGGGCCTTGTTGCAAGCACCGAGCGCAAGCTGGATAGCGCCCATGCGAGGCAAGGATCGAGCGCATACGCTCAAAAAGCAGCCGAGGACAAAATGGCGCTAATGTGCCAAATAAGTCAAGAGCGTCTTGAGGCTGCCAGTACAAGTCTGCGTCTTGTTGGGTATAAACATCTAGAGGGGTAAGGAAAATTTGTTTGCTTGATTGGGGAGCTTAGGCTCTTTGTGGTGGTCATTGGAGTGCGGGAGGCAAAGCTGCGTAAGCTTAGCCTCGAGTATGACGAGAGTTGTATCCTCGACTCATGTCCACGATAGCGGAGCGCGGTGGCTCATAGGCCATGGTCTCCGCCTTAGCTGCCTCGTATACCACGGAATCGCGGAGGTGGTTAATGCCTTGAGGGGTTGTGCGGTGCGCTGGAGCGTGGTAAATCGGAAGCAATTGAAAAGCTCCACGAGGCCAAAGCTGTTGAAGGCGCCGATTGATAAGGTACCGAATTATGATCTTGAGTCATATGATCACTTGGTCATTGCCATGCGAGAGAATGAAAGACTTAGAGCTCCCAATGATTTCAGACTTGGTAGCGATCAAGATTATCCGATAAATGTTATAATGGCGGGGTTGACCTTGGCGTCATCGTCTGAGGATCTTTGAAACACAGTAGGAATATTATTTGAAGCCCCATGAGTCTCGGCTTCAAGTACATCTTTCTTGGCCCTAGGGATAGTCGAATCCCTTTGCTTTGGAGAAAGAGGTACCTTTAAAGGAGGTCTTGGGCGCATGCGACCCGTCTTGCTAAAAAGAAGGTATTGCGGTAAAGCTATTTTGTGTGGGGTTGGTGCGGCTCACTTGCCAAGGTCGATGGGGTGCCGGTCGGTGTGGCCAGTGTGTCGTGTCGGGATGCGGGGCGTGTTGAAGGATGTTAGCGAAGCTAAAGATGCAACGAGTCATGTTGGCACCTCTTCCTTAAGCGTTGTAGCGGTGGTAGTTGATATGTTGCAAAATAACTATCTCTTGTAATAACTCGTAGTTATGAATAAAAGTTTCTTTTTCTTTGTGGATATTTGTAATGTATCGTGTCATCATTGTGCGTAAAAGATGTATTTGTTGCCGTGTACGCCAGTGCAAATATAGGAAATCCATAATCATGTATGAAAATCAGAGTATACTTGAGAAATAATTCTAAGTACTTTATCATAATCGTGTATGGTATGATATTCAGCGTGCTGTAAATAGCTTATTAAGGAAGCAAGTGTCTTGGTTCCTAAGTTGTTAAACGTGCACGTGTGCGCTATTGCGCAACCATCGTGGGATGCGCACATATCTTATTCCAACGTCTTGAGAACAAGGTGTTTAACAAGGATGTGTGATCCAGTGTTGATGGGTTTGCAATCCTCTTACTCAACAAGTTAGTTAGTAGGTTAACTTATCCTTTTACCATCGTGGGTCTATTTGTAGTGCATGCTGCGCCATCGTGAGCAAGAAATAAAGAGTTGTTAAGACATACGGTATATGGAGATAACAACTTAAAATGTGTCGTGAGTTAGCTAGAAACCGCGGCGTTTTATTGATACTTGCAAGTTTTTGAGAAATAACAAAGAAAACATTATATATGAAAATAAAAATGAATACATGAATGTTTATTGAGCCTTTGAAAGTGCGGAGCGTCTGTCTGTTGTTGTCGTGAAGTTATTCTTATAGGTAACACCTCTTGAGGTTGCCGATGTTCCATGTCTTGTGATGAGTCACGACCATCAAGCCTCGTAACTGTCTGGCGCTGTGCCTATTGCTTCAGTAACCTCATAGGGTCCTTCCCACTTTGGTCGAGCTTACACTTGTATCCTCTGCGTGGCTCACCTCATTGGCACGTGAGACAAAGTCGCTGAGTGCAGATGAAACACTGCGTACCTTGGCATCATAGTATCCTTTCATTTTGACTTCGACTTTGCCTCTCGTATGGTCTCTAGCGTTCGCGTCTTTCTTCAATGAGATCCAAGTCGACACGTCTTTCATCATCGTTTGTTGTCACATTGATCTCGCGGTGCGGATAGTTGGCATGCCGATCTCGGTTGGTATAACGGCTTACATCCGTAGACTAGAGAAGGGGTGTCCCGTCTTTGGTTTTATTGAGGTGCGGTGCGCCCACAAGACATCGAAAGCTCTTGACCCACCTTCCTTTGTATACATCCGGTGCGCTTTGATTCCTTCGCCCGAGCTTGATTTGCGCGCTCGACTAAGCCATTGGTTTGTGGGTGTGTAACCGAGCGAAGTGTTGGGTGATGTTTAACTTTCGCACCAATCTTTGAAGGGTTGTCGCGAATTGTTTCCGTTATCCGAGATGATTTCACGGGTAATCCAGTGGCATCGATGTTGTCCCGGACAAAGCGTTTCACACAGTTGCGGTGATTATCGCCATCGCTTTTGCCTCGATCCACTTGGTGAAGTAGTCTATAGCTACTATGAAACTTGAGACCGCTCTTTGCTATTGGAAAAGGACCGCAATATCAATGCCCCATTTGTGGAATGGCCATGCGCCGTGATTGGCGTTAGCTCGTCTTTGTGGTTGGCGGGGCGGGTCTATGAACTTGGCAATCATTGCATTTCTGATTAAGTCCCGCGCATCTCGATGCATGGTTGTGATAGTATCTCGATCGCATGGCGCGTGCTACAACGGACCGTGGTCTGCGTGCATCTTGCATGAACCTTCATGGATTTCATGAGACGTAATTTGCTTGTAGAGGGCGGCCGCGGTGAGCCATGGTTGGAGGAAAGAGCGTCGATGCAGTATGTTGTCTATGATTGAATCTCTGCTGTGCGCCGTATTGCGAGCTTCTTTTTGTTCGTGGGGTAACGTTCCTTTGCTTAGGAATTCCATAATCGGTGTCATCCATGTAGGACCATTCTCCTCATGACCGCGGAGACTTCCATTTACGATCTTGATTTGCTTTTCGGTGTTTCCACCGGCACTTGCTTTGATAAGTGTGCGAAGCTTGTCGGCGATCTTGCTCGGTCGTCGCCTTGCGATTTTCTCCTCTAGGGACTTGCTTGATAGTAAATCATCAAAGATTTTGATCGATGTCCTAGTCTTCTCAAGATCTTGAATCATATTCTCTTCTTTGGCATATTCACCCAACACGTGGTTGGCTACTAGCCGGGAGTCGACATTTGCTTCAAGTTCGTACACCCATTCGATGCAATCGTGGTCCGTGATTAGGGCTTCGTATTACGCCTCATTATTTGTCGCGGTAAATTCAAAGCAGCGGTGCGTGGTGAATTCCATTCCTACGGGTTTGTGAGAATAAGGCCGGCTCACGATCCGTCCACGCATGAGGACCGTCGTAAACAAAATCCATGGATCTTGTGGTTCCTTCTTGCTTGGGCGGGTACCTCATCGATGTCGGCTTCTCGATGATGAAGTCGCGGAACCTTTCCTTTTATTGCGGTGCGTGGTGCATAAGAGATGTTGTGTTCGCTTAGCAACACACTCCACTTCAGAGTCGTCTGACGCATCGGGTTTGGAGATGATGCGCTTGATGGGTTGATCTGTGATTACCGCTATCGGGTGCGCTTGGAAGTACCGGTAGCGATCGCTTGGCGGCAAACACTAATGCAAGACTAACTTCTCCATGGCGTGTAGTTCATCTCCGTCTTCTTGGCGCTTTGTCGACAAAATAGATAGGGGTTTGCACAGAGTCCCTATCATTAGTAGTAACCTTCTATTTGTCGCCTTCCTGAGTTCTTGATAAATACATGATCGACTCTTCCCTGGTCGGGTGCAACGAGTGTTGGGGCGTTGCTGAATCTTTGTTTGAGTGTAGTGAAGGCTTCTTCCGCCTCAAGTCGTCCTGGAAGTCACCCTTTTATACACTTCTTGAGTGTTTTGAAAAGAGGCAATGACTTTCTGTGATTTAGGCAGAACTGTTTAGGCGGCGGTTTTAGTTGAGGATTGGACTTCCTTGGCGTGCGTGGTGAGGAAGTTCTATTACCGCTTTTATCTTTTCGGACAAGGTTTTATGCCGTCGGGTTCTATCAGTACCCTAGGAACATGCCTTGATGGCTTGAAGGTGCATTTCTTAGATTGACTTCATGTTGATCTCTCGTAGAGTCTTGAGCGTCTCTTCTATGTCGCGCACAAGCTCAACTTCGTATGGCTTTTATGACCGGGTCATCCCATAGACTTCGAGTTGCGGCCCTTTGTTTTCAAAGGCATTGTCTACTAACGATAGGTGGCACCGCATTCTTCAAGCCAAAGGGAATTTTGTATAACGATAAACACCTTGGCTTGTGTGAAAGCTTTTTTCCTCGTCTTCCTTAGCCATCGTATCGGTGATATCCGCATGCGCGAGAAAACATTTTAACGGTATCCGCACAAGGACTCTATTTTCCGATCTATCTACGGTAATGGATAGCGATCCTGTGGGCATGCTTTGTTAAGGTCGGTGAAGTCCACGCACATTCGCCGACTACTGTCGCTTTTTGACCATTCTTGGGTTAGAAAGCCAGTCGTGGTAGTAGACTTCACGCATAATTCCGCATTTACCAATTTACGTACCTCTGCGGGTACTGCGCATGCTCACGGGGCTTAGCCCGCTTCTGGCGTATCGGTGAGTACCCTTGCCGGATTCTCGGTTTATGCTATGTGATCGGCGTGGTACCCGGTCATGTGTTTTGGCCCCACGCGAAAATATCCACGTTCTTTTGTAGGAGCGCGCACACACGCTTTGCTGGTTGTCCGACAATGACCCTCGATGGTTATTTCTGTTACGGGTATTACGGGTGAATCGCTACCTTCAAGTTGGGGACCTTGGTCGCGCCTTTGTTCGGGATCGGTGCCATTTCGCATGTAACCGTGTTACATTCTCTGTTTGGTACCATGGCATTGTAAAGTGACAATGCCCCTTCTCTGGGAATTTAAGCATCCGTCTTGTTGTTGATGGCACCGCGCGCATGGGCGATATCCGGGTCTCCCAATAATGCCATTGTATGGCGAGGGGATTTAATCACCATGAAGTCCATCCGGTTGTCGTAGAGTGCTCTGCGTTGCCAATCTTGACTAATGTCGCTTGATTGCCCATGGGCCATATCTTTTCACCGTGAAACCGATGGTATTTGTCTTGACCGGGTTTAGTCGGTTGCGTATTTGGTCGCGATCTTTTAAAGCGGTGCTCATACATGATATTTGCCGATGCTCCACCATCAATGTACATGCGGTGTATGTCGTGACCACCTGACCGATTTCAATGGTGAGTGGCTCGCTCTCGCGTTGTCCATGATTAGAGTAGGAAAGAGATTTCGCTTCTTGGAAAACTCTGGCCGACCTTACATCTAGTGATTCGTTGCCACGTTTGTATCATGTAGATTGTGTCGGCCTTGTCTTTGGGTGTCTCCTTCTTGTTTCCATTCTTTTGTTTATCTCTTCCTCTTTAATGTTTTTAACCAAGTGGTCCGATCTACCCTCTTTGACCATCTTGTCGATGAGTTAGCGCGTTGGACACATTCGTTAGTGGTGTGACCCTTTTGCGGCGTGGTAATCACGGTATCCATTCCCGGTCGCCAATCTTACGGTGTACGCATCTGCGGCGGTCTTGGGAAATTGCGCCTTCTGCTGCGAGTATTTCCTTTGGGGTTTTGATCGAGAGTGTACTGTCATTATCTCTGCCGCTCCTCCTTGCGATAGTTCCTATTACAGTTACTACCTCGGTCATTGGATTGTCTCCCGAGTTGTTCTGTGACCGGTAACTCAGTGGTTCTTTTGCTATCATGCTGGCGGCTTCCCCTGGACAAAAGACCGAGGCGCTTCATGAGTTCATCAAGGTCTCGGGGATCTTGTCGTTTAACCTCTTGATGAGTTACGGATTATTAATCCCATTCATGAAGCCGAGAGATCTTTAGTACTTGAGGACATGCTTTAACTTGCATGCATTCATCTTTAAGCGATCCATGAATGCACTCGTAGATTCTCCTTGGTCTTGCTTTACCTGGCGAGTTCGGCGAGATTTTTAGCACTTTTTCCGTTGAGTAAAATTTAGGCGGACGCCTTTCTCAACTCTTCAAAACCATTTATGCTCCTTCGTGGGAGTTTGTTGAACCAGTTCCGCGCTTCCCACTAGTGTGGAATTAAACATGTGGCACCACTTGGTTGTGGCCAATTCTCAATAGTCGCGGTGATTCAAAGATTTTTAGGTGATCGTCGGGATCACTGTTCCATCATAGGTCTTGACATTTGTAGGCATGCGCCTCTTCTTGTTCTCGGAGAAATCACTAATGCGTCGGTGAGCGCATCCACTTTCCAGCGGCGCCATGGGAGAGACATGTCTTCCTCTTGGCTATCGCGCTGTTTCTAGATTTCCAATGTCTGTATCGCTATCCTCGTTGTCAGAGGAGCTATCGAAGATGAATTTTCCTTCTACGGCGCTTGGCGGCCGTCCTCAGTCGACCTATAGTGCGGATCGAAGGGCTTTCGCTTGGGGAATACTTTCGCCCGACTGTCATGTACTTTACGGCTACCCGATCGGCGTGAACCTTTGATGCGCCGTTCTTCTTTATCACTATCACTCAGTCTTTGCGGTGAGATGTCTCATCACCCTCGATTCTCCTCCGATTCGTTGAATCACGGAGGTTTATGACCACTTCCTCTGCGCTTTTCTTTACGGTGGCGCGGTGGGGAAGTATCGTATTCGAATCGAAATTGAGTCGGGCTTTCAAGTTCAGACTGATCTATTTTCTCTTCCTCTTGCATGAGGCGGTTAATGTTTCGTAGTTTTGGGATCGAAAGCTTACGGTGTTAATTCGGTGCGACCCCTCGAGTGAGTGCGTTTTTTACGCTATACCCTTATCCCGACTGGTGCCTCCGGTACCTTTGTCGGTCGGTTTCTAGCGATTGGAAGGGAGTAGTAAAGGCGGTCTTGTGATGGGTCTATTCACTTGTGGTGGTTGTAGTGGCTTGGGTTGTTCCGAGTGCGGTTCCACGGAGGAAGATCAAGTCTTGGCTCGATCCCTTATTTTTAGCATTTGGTTGTCGAGAGGTCTGCTTGGGGTTAGTCCACTCTGCGACTTCTTCCCCATGAGGTCATTGCGATCGGCGATTTCGTGCTTTGTCATTCTAGTGTTGGTTCTTAGTGTAGGGTCCCACGGATGGCGCCACTTGTTGATACAAAAGTTGGGCGTTCTGGTTTGGAGCTCGGTTCTCGTACCAATTGAGAATTGCTTGCTGAGACCTGTGCGCTAAGAGACAAGAAACACCGTTAGGCTTACCGTGGGATTGTCTCCACGATTATCCTCCGGGGTGAGTGAGTAATCGATTTAGGGTTTAAGGAGTTTTAGGGTTATGAGATCGTACCTTAAGCGAGGGATATGATTCCCTTTATATCGCGGAATCCTTGTTGGTTCCGTGTTCCCCAACTCGCGTATCCGCCTAAGTCGGTTGGGAATGATTATCTTCTTATCTTAGAAGATATAGGATATCTATTCAGTAAATAGATTTGGGCTTGGGCTTCGTGAGCCCAAACGCGTATTGATATTGGCCCGGTTAAATGCCGGGCTTGTAAGTATTAAGGTGTAGTCGGGTTTATGACCCGACTCGGACTATCGTCATCGGTAGTTCTCGAGATTGTGATGCTACGGTGTATGAAATACACCTTCAAACACTTTCAAACTTAATTGGATTAAGATTAAGATTTGGATTTTGATTTGAGGTATGAGAAATAATATATTTAGTTAATAATAATTAATTTATAAAAAATAAATAAATTTTAATTCAAAATTATACTTTCATAATGCTAAACAAATGAAAAAAAGTAGAAAGAGACAAAAACAAAAAGGAGTAGGTCTCACAAAATTCAGAAAACCTACCCAAGCCTCTAACTTTTACACAACCCCATACAATGTTTTAAAACCGGTTTTTATCGACCGGTTTAGTCATTTGGTTCAACCGGTTGAACCGTGGGTCGAACAGTTCTATACATATATACTTTTTCCTATATTTAATAATTAGTATTGCATGATCTAACAATTTATCCGTTTTTATTCATACATTCGATTAAATCGATGAAGAAAATTGAGACTATACTAATAAGTTTTGCTTTTTCAGTCTACAACTATAAAAATATAGCCAAAGTTTTCAATGTGATTGTAAATTATAAAATAGTTTATAATAAAACTATATTAATTGGTGATTCTTAGATCATATATAACCGTAATTTGCTATTTTTCAAAATTTTAACAAACATTAGTTATCAACATTTTAACTTTTCAATTAAACTTAGAAAAGTTAATGGAAAAAAAGTCATTTTGTTAATTTTTTTTAATAAAAAGTAATGACCCGGTCGGGTTTATCAAACCGGGTCAACCCGGGTCAACGAAAAATCGGTGGTTCAATCCGGTTCTCAACCATGCAAAAAACCCGGTCTTATCCAGCCCGGTCTCCGAGCCGGTTCCCGGTTCAACCAGTTGAACCGGCCGGGTCAACCCGGGTTTTAAAACATTGACCCCATATATGTGGGTCACACTCCCAAATCCTAATCCACAAAGTTCAACCAAACAATTACTAAGAGCATAAGGTGAGGTAACTCGGGTGAAACTTTCACTCAGTGTCACGTCAGCGCATATCAATTTTAACCTTTTCACCTTAACTAAAAAAAAAACCCTTATCATCATTCAACCTTAACTCAACTTTAACTTAATTTTCAAAATCATCCCCTAAACTAAAACTAATACTTCATCTAATAAAAAACATAACATTTAAAACACGAATTACATTAAACATTAAAGTTAAAACATGAATTACATTAAACATTAAAGTGAAAACACGAAATACATAGTACGCTTAATACAAACTACGATACGGTAATGAAAATAAAACTACAAATTAAGAAAATGTTCTTTGGCAAGTTCACGTTCACGATATATCGGTTCTGGTCACGCGAGGTTGAGTTCTTTGCTTATTCTAAGCATTCTTTGATATTTATGCAGCCATCATAAAATCAAAGTCGGTTTAGTCATCTCGTCGACCGGTCTTGAGGTAATTCTTCACTTTGATTCGGATCCATTGTAAAAACAAGTTTTTGTTTTTTTGTTTTTTTTTTGTTTTTTTGTTTTTTTTTTTTAAGAGGAAGTATATAAACTTGATATTGAGTAGTGGAAGTTTGAAAAAAAATATGTGTTTATTGGGTATTTATAGTGATGGGAAAATGGTTTTGATTTTCTTAGTCAAGTTAGCCGTTTTTTAACGTTGAGTGGGGTAAAGTGAATTTTTTTAAAACAAAACGGTGATATAGACGTTTGGGGGTTGAAGTGATTTTTATATATAGATAATCCTTTTGGTCGAATAACACAGTGTTAAGTGGTTAACTCGGAAGTTTAACGAGGCTTTAACGTGTGACATCGGTGTGGTTATGATAATGCTACACGCATCGTTCGGGGTCAAAGGAACTTCCTTTTCTTGAGCAAGTTTTATAACACCTAGGCGATGAACCTAATCGTTGTAGTATAGTATTAGGGTAAGCCACGGGTATTGATATCGTTCTCTGGGAATAGGAATGCTAGTGAGAAGTTACTACGCTAAGGTTGGGGTTGAGGAAGATTATTTTTATCTTTTATGTTTTTTTAGAAAATGGGAAGGTACGAATCTCGGGGTTTGGATTTGGGGGTTGGTATTTCTACCGATTACTCTACTTGTCTACTTATCTAATCTAAGGTGTATGTAGTCTATGTCTAATTATTGTGTGCTCGTATGATAGTTTAAAGATGTGTTTACTTAGATTTTATTACTCCTTAATTATCTCCTATTGATGGTTGAATTGTCACATCCTTATTCTTAATCGCGTTGTGTGTCTAAAGTCGTAGGGTATGCATTTGTCCCTAACTCTTTGAACTTACCAAAGGGTCTCGTCTACAAAAACATCTAGGAATTATAAACTCTAACTCTAAGGCACTCTTTGGATGGTTTAGCCTACAACTGCTCTAAGTGTTATAGTCCAAGGTTCACAAAGATTAATCAAGCATTAATTACAAAACGAATGACCTATCGCATTACTAGATCATTAACAATTAAGATAAGAGATAACCAATCAATATTCAATAATTAAGTTTCATATTCCCTAAGCAAACACACAAGTAAATTAGCGGGACATGGAGAACATGCAAGCATACACACAAGTAATTGAAGACATAATTGAATAAATGAAGTAAAACACTTATCTTGATGTAAGATAGGGTTTGGAACCCTAAAATCTTGTACAAAACGACCTTGGTTCGGTTTAGGTTTTACTCAAAAGACTACACACTAAAGCGAAAAATTCGGATTATATATATAATATTACAATCGCGACGGCGCCTTCTTTGATTTGTGGCCGCCGTCGGGTCATCATTAGGGTTTCGTCTTGGCGTTAGTCTTGCGGCGGTCACCTTGTGCTTGTGACGCCATCCCCTTCAATCTCGGCCGTTTGGATCAAATCTGGGCCGTCCCGAGTTGCGACGACCTACTCTTTTAAAGCGACACCGTCACGAAAATAAGAAATTTAGCTCTTGGCCGTCCACGGAAGTGCTATGATGACGTCATGAGTTAGCGATGTGTGATCACCTTATATTTTAGCGACTTGAGTGTCTCGATTCTTGACTTTGGCCATTTTCTTCGTATATCCGCCTTTTCGCCCAAATAAGTGCAATTCTGACAATTTGCCTTCAAAAGACCTAAAAGTGAAAAGGAGCGATATTAAGTAATAACGGATACAAAGTGATCAAATAAGGGCTTAAACGATCCTCAAAAGGTACATTTAAAACCTTATCGGGTTAACGCACCCTGCTTGAAAAAGTTAAGCTTTAACTCGGGTGTCACGTTAAGACACCAAGCACTCCAAAGTGGTGAACCAAACGACACCTTAGTTGTGCATAGACTTGTTGATAGACTGGTGTTGTACATTAGATTTGACAAAGCTGGATCTCATACAACTAATTCTCACTTTCTCTCTCAAGATCATAATTCTCCTTCCCCCTTCTCTCTCTCTCTCTCTCTCTCTCTCTCTCTCTCTCTCTCTAATACTACTACAACAAGAACATAAAACACACACACACACACACACACACTCTCTCTCTCTCTCTCTCTCTCTCTCTCTCTCTCTTATACACATTAATAATCCTCTGTAGCATTACGATTTCTATTATAAAAGACTATACGATAGGCAAACAATTGTTATATATGCAACACATCAGTGGCCGAGATGAATTCAATTAGGCCAAAAGTTAACCCCAAGTTTCAATTAAGCCTCAAAGTAACCCTACATGCATTACATAAATTCGAAATCTAACTCTTAAAATTAACACATATAGATACATATACATACACAAACATTTTAACCTAAAATAAGACTTGACAAAAGTAAACATACATTAACCCTAAAAGTAACACATACATATTCATACATTGGCAGGGTACCCGCGCAACGAGGCGGAAGGTAATTTTCTGGTAATGTGAAGTTAAGCGGATATACTTTTCTTTTAACAATTAACTTACAAATAATAATAACGGAGATCTTGTTTAGTTTCCTTTTCGTTTTCGAGTCTAGGTAGATCTTTATTATTACTGTGAGTTGGGGAGTGACCAGTGGGTAGCCTAAAAAAAAAATCTTACAAAGTTAAAAATGTTTTTTCAATAATGTAACGGCTCACTTTTTTGTTTTTAGTCGAGTGACTTGTCGATTCGAGGGATGAACCTTCATCAATTTTGGAGCCGACCTACCCGGTTCGACCCTCATGCTGCGATAGCTGACTCGGTGGGCGAAATGGCGAACGAATTGGTCGACCGACTACTGCGGGCAGCCTAATGGCTTTATTTTTAAATGCTTGGCTTAGTAGCTTGATGAGATTGTGCATTGTGATTAAATGGTTGTATATTTTGGTGAAGGAGTGAATAAAATAGTGTATTAATTGTATGTGTTGAATAGTATTTTTTTTAGTTTTATTTGTGCTTCAAATAGTTGTAACTTATTCTTTTTTACTTGTATTTGCTTAAAAGTTCTATATTAGGAAGTCTTAAAAAATTAATAGGAGGGAAGGTACAACATGCATTATAAGATAGTATAGATTAAGCCTAGAACAAACATATACAACCCTGAATTTTAATTAAGTATACAAAGAGGAAAGGGGGATGATTCACTATTAGCTGGGCATCGGTGATGTCTTGAAGGAAGAAAAATGGTGAAGGGAGGGAGGAAGGGCGGCTAATTAAGTGTGTGGTTTTGTTTGAGGTAGGGTATTGAAGAAATTGAAATAAGAGTTAACTACATAAATCGTCCTTGTGGTTTGGCAAAATTACGGATCTTGTCCTGCAGCTTTTTAAGCGGGTCATGTCCTTGTGGTTTTGATATTTACTGATCTGTCCAAATTTTAACCCTATGGTTTTATGCGTTTTATAAGATTTTTGGATATTTTTCACGATATTTTTTGTTTTGGGCGTCATTATCGTTTTATCGTTTTATCCTTTTATACGTTGCTTTCATGCATTTTCTTATGGTTTTATCGTTTTACGAGGTTTTGCAAGTTTTATAAGTTTTCATAAGTTTTGTTTTTTTTATACGTTTTTGTACAAAAACGCATAAAACATACAAAAACGTACTAAAAACGAACAAAAACGGATAAAACGCATAATAAATCCAAAACAAAAATCATATAATAACGGATAAAACATGTAATAACTCTTAAAAACGAAAAAAACGTATAAAAACGGATGAAAATGTACAGAAATCGTAAAAGAACGTATAAAAATGGACGAAAACATATAAAAACAAACGAAAACGTATAAAAATGGATGAACACAGATTAAAACGTATAAAAATGTACAAAAACGGATGAAAGCATATAAAAATGGATGAAAACGTATCTAAACGTAGAAGACGTATAAAAATGGATGAAAACGTATAAAAACGGACGGAAACGTAAAATTATAATTTTTTTTTAACAAAATTAAGAAAAAAATTTAAAAGTTTTATTTATTTATTTAAAATTATTATAATAAAATAAATAAATTAGTTTAACAAAATTAAAAAAAAAAAAAAATCCCATTTTAACGCCTGTTTGGACTCGGGTCAATATTTGGACGGATCCAGTAAAACTCAAAACCAGGGGACATGACCGATTAAAAAACCAGGGACAAGATCCGTAATTTTGCCAAACTACAAGTTCGATTTATGGAAATAATTCCGCCCAAAGAATAGGGCCCGATTTTTAATTAAAGGACAAGGCCTATTAGAAATACATGATAAAGCCATGTTATATACTAGAGAACCGGCTTTATTAGTCATCGAATCCGGAAAAGCTTATAGAGCCGCTTTTCTATATAAAAGGGCTTTATTTGGGGGCTCTATTCTAATTTTTGTAGTAGTGTAGCCTCGTCAGAAAGACTCATCAGCAAGACCCATGAGCAAGGCACATCAGCAAGGGTCATCGACAAGCTCCATCTGCAACACCCATCAACAAGTCGTATCAGTAAGGCTCATCACCAGGTTCTATCAGCAAGACCGATCAACAAGACTCATCAGCAAGCATATTGCACATGCTGATAAAAAATGGTCTTCCATGTACAACATGCTGATAAAAATGGTCTTTGAGGTGTTGTTGATAAAGATGATAATATTTTCACTAATGTATAAGAAAAAAAGGAATAATTTTTTTCTATATGCATTTCTTTTAACAACATACCTTGAAAATTATATTATAACTCGTATCCTTATCCAGAAAAAAAACACAACTATTTAGGAAGTAAAGTAATTTTCATCAATGTGATTTTAAATACAAAAACAAACTTATTTGTAGTTGGACGAGCGACTTGGAAAGATACCATTAAGATTCATAAGAATAAATAAGATAAACACATTAAAGTTACAAATAAACTAAGAACGTTTTTGTTTTTTTTTTTTTTTTTTCTTTATTTTTACATAAATTTTATTATACATGTTAGAAATTTATACTCCTATCTTTACAAGTTAGAATATATTATAAAATATTTCATTATTAGAAATAATTCATATTTTCTTAGCCCAAACCATTGATCGTGTGGCCCAAACCAATCCTTTTAAGAGGAATGGGAGTCGATACAATCTGGTGTCGATTCCCACTTGAAAAAAGCAATACCAATTTGTGAGCCTTTAAATGTCTTTGAGCAATAAACTCTCAAAATGTACCGCTTTGAAAATTGACAGAATACAATTCTAAGCTCAATAGATTTGGGAAACTACTAAAAAATAACAAAGTGGGAAAAGTACAATAATGAAGTTCCAGATGTTTTAACTCCATACGAGAGTAAAGTTGGGTTGACAACGTGAGTGGTTCACCATACCAGTTTCTAATTGTCAGCTCCTCAATTCCTCCCCGAGCCAAAATCAAAACTCAATCATGAATCTCTTCGTAATTCAAGTCTTCTATTCCACACACCATTTTGAGTTCTATGGAGAAAACAAACTTCTTATAGGACCTTTAAGCTGAAATAAGAGTCTAGTAACATGCCTCCCATCAAAATTATTTGTTAAATAATAAAAGAACTCCTCATCAACTATGAAATCGGTGAGAAAAGTCCACTTAAACCTCCAGTTTCTAGCTAAAGTATCGGTTCTCCTTTTTTTTTATTGGCAAACAATTCAAAATGTTTGTGATCACTATATCCGCATGTTGCTAATATAATCCGTCAATTCGGTGATAACATTAGCTCCAAACGACATGGTATTGTTGGAATTTGGGTTGGTTTTGAGTTTTGGAAATGAGGATTTAGATTGGATTTTGATTTTCAGTTGATGGTTTCGATAAGGGTGTGTTATTATGATTAGTAAATGTGTTTGTTGGGTGGGTTTATTGGTTCAGCATAAAAAATAGTAGCGTATCAGGGAAGAAACGGCTAGTTGCATAGTCATAATCACATTTGGTCCTTAGGGTTGAGAGTAGATTTAACTAAGACATGTTATAATTGTGTATGGTATATTATACCCTCGAGATAATAACAGAAAACTAACGTTGACTTTGGCATTACGGGACAAGGGACTGGTTTAGCCTAAAAAACGCATACTATGGACTACCGACGACTAAAAATGCAAGTCTCAGTTTTGGTGTGATGTTTTTGGCCAAGTTTAGGGACCAACGGTGTATTTTAGTCTATTATTTACTATGATATATAATTTTTACTTTGATACTTTTTTGGATAAATGCTAGACCCATTCACAAATTTCACACAAAAAATTCACTCGTTGACATGTCAACGGGTGATTAATTTAATAAAAGAGAGGAGAGATAAAATACCGGAAAATGAACCAATCACCTGCTGACACATCAGCGAGTGAATTTTTGTTTAGATTTTGTGAGTTGGTCTAGCATTGTTCTTTAATTTTTTTAGCCAAAACTCTTTCTCATTTAAGCTTTTGTGTGAATTTACAATTTTACCTTTCACTTTATATATATAGTGTTTGGAACTTTCTATAAAAGGAAATTTTGTTCTCAAGTGAAGTAAAAGGGAGGAAAAGTAGTGAAAGTGAAGTAAAATAAGGAATATAACTTTCACTTGCACTTTCATCCCTTTTCACACCTTTATATACCCATTTACTTTCACTTTCATTCTTAAAAGAACACAATTATCACTTTCACTATCTTTCCTCCATTTTCACTCCAATTTAGAACACAACATTGGATTAAGGATGCGTTTGTATCGATTTGCTTTGTATGAATGAAGTCAATCTTGTTTAAGTTGTTTGAATGCGTACATCGACAAATTTTCGATTCAACACATTAATGCATAAATCATCTACAAAACAATTAAACAAAATTTATAAATCAATAATGATATTATTAAATTACTCTATTACTCATAAGTACAATTAATATATCATATGGTACAAAACAATAATACATAAATCATTTTATCTTTTTTCAAACACCCAATAAATAAAATTTACAAACTATTAAGTGGATCATACAAACCAATATTTTATGTAGTCAGACTTTAGCTTTTTCAACCATGCAACGGACCACCATTTAAGACAACAACTTAGCAATATAGACACCACTAGATGGTACCAAAACCGCTACTCTAAAACACCCTCTATGTTTAAATGTTATATAATATTGCACATCCAAAACAACTAGCAATGGTGGAGATCAAATTTTTGTATCGTCGTTGCATCGTGATGTACAAGTTCTCTGACTTATTTTTGTGTGAAATAGTGTGCGATAAAGTTGTTTCCTAAAGTTATCGTCATGCGTAAATTTAGCATCATGAAAAACATATAATCGAAAATATTGTTCGCAAAATTTTTGATTACAAGGTGTCATGCCATAGCGCGTGGATACCTTGCTATAAAAGCTTTTATAATGTTACTAAATGCATAAGCAAGAAAACAAGCTAATTTCCAATTAATAAACACTGTTGGACATTCTTTTTTTCCTTCTATAAAAGCAATCAACCGAAAGGACTTTGCTATCACTGAAAAATGGGGTTGATCAACGGGTCAAACCCAACCAAGATCGAAAATCGGATAAGGGTTAAACGTGAACCGAGAATCGAACCGATTAAAAACTATCAAAACCAAAACTGAACCGAATAAGGTCAGTTCGGGTCGGTTTAGCTATTTCGAACCGAATAAGTGTGTTTTCACCCGTACCAAACCAAAAGCGAACCGAACCGATTAAAACCGAAATACGTATACAAAATCGAACGGATTAAGGTCGGTTCGGTTTGGTTCGGCTTGGTTTTGGTTGGTTTATAGGTTCGGGTCGGTTTTTGAGTCATTTTACTCAGCCTACCAAAAAATATAATGACACATGCATCCGTCAACGCGCGGATACCCGACTAGTTTATTTTAAATTAACAGAATTCATACAATAACAACGACCAGAGTTATTTTATTTTAAATTAGTCAGGAATTTTGATTGATCTAATCCATTGAACGGAAAGGAAATGAATCTAAAAAGCTTTAAGGTTCATGTTCAAAGATAAGTTTTGAGAATTTTAGTAATAGAAATTCCAAATTATAGGAGAAACACTTGAATCAAGGGCGATCTAAAATATTAAGTGATTTTGGAATAGTATGATTAAGGTTGTGAGACCAAGTAAATTATATAAAAGCGTATTAATGAGCAATGAGTATTATAAGCAATAAATGGTAAATAGTGTAGTAAGATAAGTATTACGACGGTAGCAAACATGAGAGAAATAAATTTGAGGCGAAATCTTATTATGGTGGGGGGATTTGTTACACCCAAAACTGGTTTAAGTATTTTATTATTAATATATCATTGTATTAGTTTAACTAGATTTTTATGTGTTTAAAGGCATATTATGGCTAGTTAGTCAATTGAAGTAAAATTAAAAGCAAAACTAAAAGTCAAAGTGGCAAGTAAAATGGTTATAGAAATTATATGTGGCAAATATCATAAGTGAGAGGTGAGGGACTATTTCTGTCATATTGTGAAACTTGTACCATGTTTGTAACTAGATACTACAACCTTCCATATTAGAGCATCTCACATGATTTTTTACTATTTGAAAAAGCTATTTTCAAAGTTTGAACCATTGTGTTAAAGATTTGTTATAGACTTTTTAAAGATTGACTTGTATAACACCAAGTCTTTGACAAAAAAAGCAACAAACTATTAACATTAAATGACTTATGCATTAATTGTGAAGCAAAGTATTAAATGCATCGTGTCTTTAAAAAATTGATGCATTGCAGATGCTCTTAGTAGGTTTTGTGTGTGTGACGTGAGAAACATGAAAGAGGGAAGAACCAAGGATTTTCAAGGAACAAAGAAGAAAGAGTTGGTGTTACTAGTTGAAAGGGTTGAAAGATAATAAAAATAAAAATAAATAAAGTAATATTATTAATAATAAAAAAGTAAAAAAATGTAAGAGTAAGCTTTAAAATACATACTTGTTACAAGCACAAAGACAAAAATACCCCTCATATTAAAACAGCTTTAGCAGATAGCGAAAAAATGTTTGCAACATTCGTTATTCGGGATGTATATGTTTAAAACTTTTATTGATGGAAGGATTTTTTTAACAAGTATGTCAAGTGTTAAATTTGACAAAAACAACTTTTGCTCGATTATTAATTTTTTTGAGTAAGAAAGAGTAAAGGAATAAAATATTTTTTAGCCCAAATTTAAAAAAAAGGGGCGGTTTATACGGAATCGGGATGTGTTATTAAAACCCTCTGTGATCAACCTGTTAACCTACGATGCAGACAGTACAACTCTGCGTTTCATACCGTACAACTCTTCAATGCATCCAATGATTGAAAAAACCCCCTATAGGGAGGGTCCGAATATCATGCCCCTACGGAACCCCCTATAGGGGGTTTCCAATCACAGCATGCATCGGAGAGTTGTACAATGTGCATTATGATGTTGTAGTATGTGTTTCGAGGTTTGTACGATTGAGCCATAGGGTTCTTATAAGTTGTATTTTGGGTAAATATGGAATTTTGATATTTAGGTGGGTAGAGTTAGGATCAAATAAGAAGAAAAGTTAAAATAAGAATGATAAGAACCACAACCACTCATTTCAATATATATACATATATATATAGAATCTGGATCAAATAAGATCATACTTAAAGTTGTTAAAATGAGATCGAACTAAAATTTGACAAGAGATACTCTCCTTACAATAAAAATAATTTTTTATTTACTACAACTAAAATTGTTAAAGTTTGATAGATTTCTTTTTAAAATTTACGAAACCTAGGTGATACACTTTGATTAGAAGTTTAATGTGTATCGGGTTTTGTATGTGTATAAGGTTTTGGAATATTTATTAGTGTAATGTGTATCGGTGTATCACTAATCCAAACTCATGTATCATTTGGTTATTAGTTGCAAAATTTTAATTTGTATTAAAATATTATTTTTTTTGTATGATTGCTAAAATTGTTATTTATAAATGTTTTAGTGGTTTTTAGATTTGATCTTATTTTTACAATTTTAAGCTTGATCTCATTAACCCTCCCTATATATATATATATATATATATATATATATATATATATATATATATATATATATATATATATATATATATATATATATATATATAGTGTTCTAGAGAAAAGTGTAATTAGATATATATATATATATATATATATATATATATATATATATATATATATATATATATATATATATATATATATATATATATGCGGTTCTAGAGAAAAGTGTAATTAGAGAAAAGTGATAAAAAAAAGTTATAGGGTCTATTTTGAACATCTCAAACTTGAGGTAAGTTTTGAAAACCACCCCGCCCCCAAAATTTTTTTTTCCGCCAAAATTTTTTTTTGGGCCAAAATTTTCCTTAAAAATTTATAACTGTGATGCACCTTTTTTTGTGCATCTCGGTTATAAAATTGGCATCATAGTTATAACTATTTTTTTAGCGTGATTCACCAAAATAAAAAGTGCATCGGATCGATATTTTATTAACTTATTCCGGAAAAGTTTTGAATTAGAACCTTCAACCTTTGTGTATAAAAGAGATTTTTCAAATAATTCAACACGTTTATTTTATTAATTACATGGTTAATATACAATGAAATCAATTATCCTAACATGTTTCAGAGTTATTTTGTTTTACTTTTCATCAATTCACGATGGTTAATATGCACTGGCGTTATCCCAATGACAAAGCATGTTATAACAAAGAGATGTGGCACTATCATGGTTACCATCCGTCCCTGGTTGTACAACTAATGCCCCTTATAGAGTATAGTATACTAAGTTATTGCAATGTTATAGGAGCATATTAGGTAACGATCGTTGGGTGCATATCGGTTATAAAAATTGGTGCATCATAGTTATAACTACATTTTTTAAATGTGATTCACCAATATAAAAAGGTGCATCAATCGCATATGATTAACTTATTACAGAAAACTTTGAATTAGAACTCTCAACCTTTGTGTATAAAAGGAGAGATTTTTAATTGATTCAACAAGCTTATTTTATTAATCACATGGTTAATATACAATGAAATCAATTATCCTAACATGTTTCAGAGTCATTTTATTAATCACATGCTTAACATACTTTTCATCAATTCACGATTATTAATATGCACTTGCGTTATCCCAATGACAACGCATGCGGCGCTACCATGGCTACCATAGCTCCGTCTCTGGTTGTACAACTAATGCTCCTTAAAGAGCATAATAGACTAAGTTATTGCAATGTTATTGAAGCATATTAGGTAACAATAGTTGGGTGCATCTCGGTTATAAATTTTGGTGCATCATAGTTATAATTAATTTTTATAAGCGTGATGCACCAAAATAAAAGTCATCATCATGATTATAAAAATTTGGCGGGTCCCTGTAGTTTGGTGTGAAAAAGGGAGGGAAGAGGGTGATCCAATGGTTGAGATTCTTTTCACTTTTCTCTTGGATCAACTTTTTAAATGATCCAATTTCTATATATATATATATATATATATATATATATATATATATATATATATATATATATATATATATATATATATATATATATATATATATATATATATATATATATATATATATATATATATATATATATATATATATATATATATATATATATATAGGGAGGGTTAATGTGAGATCGCTTAAAGTTGTAAAAGTAAGACCCAATATGAACCGTTAGATCAATGTATTTGTGATGGATGAGATTAACATTAAATGAGTAACATTATTATAATTAAATAAGGTTTCAAGGGTATTTTGGAGAATTCAAATCTAAATGCGATCAATATTTTTCCAAATTTTCGCCTTTTTTATATAAAAATCTGGTCAGAACTGTAAAGTAGCAGATTCGGTACACCGTACATTAGCAGATTCCGGTACACCATACAATAGCAGATTCCGGTGTATCGGAATTTGTACATTTTACCAACAATCTGGTCCAGATTTTTTATATAATAAAATGATACGCAATCACCAAACAAAACTAACGCAGCCAACTTTAGTACATGAGAATCCATGCATTTTTACCCAGAAATCCAAATACATGAGATACATATACAAATACGTGTACCAAGAACCTATCTTAAAAAACTGGTACATTAATACAATAAATCTTCAAAACAATACCGAAAAGTACCAGATTCATATACAGATACAGACCTGCTACACTATTACAATGAATCTTCAAACATAAACCAAACAGCAACAGATTCCGGTGTACCGGAATCCGTGTGTTTTACCCATAATCCAATACATAAACACATCAAATACATATACAGAACAGTGTATCAAAAACCTATCGAAACTAAAGAGATACATAAACACATCTATGTATCAAGAACCTATCGAAACCTAACAGCAGCAGATTCCGGTACACCGGAATCTGTGCATCATACCCGATACATAAAAAGATTAGATACATATACAGATATGTGTATCCACCATCTTGTTTACAAATCTGTTGCACAGTTAAATCAAATCCTTGCCGGAAAAAACAAGCCTCCTTAGAAAAAACAAGCCTCGTCGGAAAAACAAAGCCTCCCCGGTTAAAACGATGTTAGGTACCCAGATTCGCACGTGATACCCTCGATACATGATTCCGGTGAGGTAGAAGCAAGGATTCCGGTGAGGTTTGAACCAGATTCGTCAGAGGTTTGAGGTTTTCCTTCAATCCGGATCCCGATTAAAAGAGAATGTGTATGAATTTTTCATGAGGCTAAAGGCGTTAGCGACTGCAGCTTTTGGAAGTTATGGTTGGCCGGAAAAAAAGAAGGTGGGAAGGAGAGAGTGAAAGATATGAGGCGCATTTTATTGAGGGATGTGAGATGGAGCTATTTGTTAGGGATTAAAATTTATTTAGGGTTTGATGGTAAAATACCTAGAATACCCTTTTGGCTATAGATTTAATTTTCAGGTTTTTTAATAATTAAATTCCACTTGGCCTACTCCTATTGGTTATTGCATTGATCTTATTATATATATATATATATATATATATATATATATATATATATATATATATATATATATATAGGGGCGTTATTACAGTACACTTTAAAGTGGGATACAATAGTACAGTTGTGGACCGTTGGATCAAGATGCTTAGATTAAAATGAAAAATAAATGAGGAATGGCACATTTGTAATTAAATAGAAAAACAATGGCAATTGTATCAAGTTTAATATTAAAAAATAGCGGATTTAGGTAGGAGTAACATCTATTTTCCAAAATTTATCAAAACGAATCACAAAACATAAAACTCGATCCGGTGCATATTCAAAACTCAAATGCTATCCCTATAGTTCGCCTAATCCCGTATTTCATTCTCCTCAAATCAATCCCCAATCAGTATATAAATTAGGGTTTGTGTGGTGCATATATTACTAACAATTATAGGTGATTTTTAAAGAAACCTATATCAATAATTAGGGTTTATCGATGGAGATATTGTCTCGGTAAGTGACACAATATTTTTTAGTTGTTGTACGATTTTGTTACACGTAAAGTGACGATTTGATGTTGTTGTTGTTTATGTAGTCCGTGAAGTGGACGATTGTGTAATAGAAGATGGGGAACAAGGAGAATGACGATGTGGTATTAATTGACCTAACAACACCGTAATGGAATAATGCATCAAAAGGTATAAAGTACATTTATTTGGGTAGTAGCAATCAAAAAATTAGGGCTTTTTTTGAGTGATACAAAATTGATATAGTAGGGTTTTAATTTGATAAGCATTATTTGTGTGATACAAATCTGAAATCATATATTTGATAGTTTGAGGGATAGTTTTGTGATGAAAATCCAATAAGTGTAATGGTTGTGAAAAGTTTAGGTGATACAGTACTATTTTGGGTGATACAAATCTGATAAAATATGGTTTTTAATTTGATAAGTATAGTTTGTGTGATACAAAAGTAAAAAGCATGTATTGGATGGTTTGTGGCATAGTTGATGTGATACAAAAGTAAAAAGCATAATTAAGGGATTTGGTAGTTTGTGTGACACAATAATGAAATTAGTTATGTTGGCGTAATTTGTATGATGCATTAGTAAATTAAGGTGTATTGTAATTTGAACAATGTGTGATAAAGTAGCAAAATTGTGGGTATTGTTATCTCGAAATTGTTTGATAATACTACGTGTGGTAGCGAGTTTATCATGGATAAAGTAGTTGTACATGGTGATGGTGGACAAGACACGACATTGGAAAAGGTGGATAATGGGAGGACGATATGGGGTTGAAAAATGGACGTTGATAAAACGGAGAAGCACATAGGTAACTCATTATATGTATTAGAATTATCAATTGTTATAGATTTAAAGGTAAAATGAAGCATGTGTAGTTAATTAGAAATAATTGTATATGAAATGTCAATGTGTCGCTTGATCGTATGCTTCGTAAGGCTAAGTTGGATGCATTAGTGGAACAAAGAAGGAAGAAAAAGGTGAAACATTTAAATGACATATTGTGTGTAAAATTTATGTAATGAAGCATTAACGGTAATGAATATAATATGTTCGGATATCCCGTATCGAAGGTGAACGTGGTGGATTGAAGGGGAAATTGGCGGCACTAGTTTTGAAGCCAAGAAAGAAACAAAATGAAAAAGGTAAAGGTGTTTGAAATGTGATATTAATTAATGGTGTTACGAGTACCAGTAAAGTATATTTTTGAAATTTAAATTTATGTAGCATCAGGTAAACGTATGGCGAGCAAAAGGAAGAAGGTGCTACTAGCAGATAAAGTTAATAAAAAACAGGCTGCTGAGAATACAATTAGTAGAGGTATTAAATTTTGGTATTCCCTGTTTTAGATATATAACAATTTGTGTATGTGGATGAACTCGATTCAGTTGCTGTTTTAACGATTTTTTATGTGTGTGTTAATAGATAAAAATGCAATGGATGAAATAGGCGAATCGATGATGACTTTGTCTCTAATGTGGGGAAAGAAGGAAAAAGTGGATGAGCCTAGTATGGTATCCGTTGAAGGTATGATACATTTCAACTTTTAATCGTTATTTGATTATGATGCGGTTTGATATCAAGAAACGATATGCTACATTCCAACCTGTTAAGCGTTATTTGTTTGAAATGGTCAGAGTGGGTCTCGTAAACCAAAGAAAGGATTTGAAAGACGACAACAAAATTGATAAGAGAAGTGAACGAAACCGACAAAGAAATTGGTATCTCGTTAAAGGTATGATGCATTTCAACCGTTAAACGTTATTTGATTATGATCCGGTTTGATATTAAGAAACGATATGCTACATTTCAACTTTTAATCGATATTTGTTTGAAATGGCTGTAGGTGGGTCTGGTAAACAAGCAAAGGATTTGAAAGACGACAACAAAATTGATAAGAGAACTGAACGAAATCCGCCAGCAAAATTGGTATCTGTTAAAGGTATGATGCATTTCAACTGTTAAACGTTATTTGATTATGATCCGGTTTGATATTAAGAAACGATATGCTACATTTCAACTTCTAATCGTTATTTGTTTGAAATGGTCAGTAGTGGGTCCGTAAACCAAAGAAAGGCTTTGAAAGACGACAACAAAATTGATAAGATAAATGTACGAAATCCGCCAGCTAGTTTGTTTAAGGTGATGACGCAGTTGACTCCGAGGCAAAAGAAGGATGTAATTGATATTGGATTTGGTGATATCTTGAGTTTAAAATCAAACAGCCCAAAACGCTTAGCGTTTTGGTTCCGGAGCGCTTTGATGAAATTACGTGTTCGATTAAGCTTGGTGATAGGATAATACCGATAACTCGAGAACTGGTAAGACAATTACTAGGTGTACCAATGGGAGAGGTACATTTAGATGCCCGGGACGATGCAGATCATAGGAACGAGTTAACACGGCAATGGAAGGCCCATTGGGAATGCATGTAAAAGGCACTATTGCACACATGTTGCAAAACCGATTGTGGAATCGGGACGCAATGGTGGTTGTTCAAGATTAACTTTCTAGTGTTATTTTTTCGACTTTGGGTGAGTTGAATCGAGTAACACGCTTAATCAAGTTTTTACATTTACTCACGATCGATGAAGATATATTGAATATGGACCGTGCACGACATAATTGAGTGTTTGATCAAGACAAAACGCCATGGAAGCGGGATGGGTTTTACAATGGTCCTATAGTCCTTCTTCGGTATGATAAATGTTATATCCGTTGTATAAATAATTAAAATGTTATATCCGGTTGTATAAATAATTAATATTTGTGAAACAGGTACTATATGGCCATTCGGAGACACCTATTAAGATCCGGTCTACAGAGATGTTGCACAAATTAGAATCGGACATGTTTTATAATGATGTGGATGATACATGTGTTGGTGAAGAGGAAGAATATGAAGGTAAGAATTGTCGATCAAGTTGAATGCATGAAAACGAGATTCTTTGATAAGACTAAGTGTATTGATCGTAGAATTTTAATTGTTATGCAAGACATGATGAGGAGATAGGGTTGGAAGAAGATGATGTGAATGATGATTATATTATTGAGGATGTGCCAATGACTATGAGGTACTAATGTTGTAGTTTAATAAAATTATATAACGATAACTCAGATGGATACAACACTAGTATCACACCAAACAAAATTCAATCGAAAAAGTGTAATACTAAGATAAAAGATATTTTTTTCTTATGTAGGGATTAAAAAGTGTATCGCGGAGTTGTTAAAAAGGCGGGACCACTAGTTGATCGTGCGAGCACCAACTTATAGAGGAAGGATCGGACGTTGACCATAATGATGTCGCATTATTGGAGTTGAAAGAATTGAGGAATGAAATGTTTGCGGTTCCAACTTATTTCGAAAACCTAAAGAAGACACATGTCAAGATGAGTATGCAAATTATAGTTTCCATACACCGAAAATGGTGGGAAACCGTTTCCATGGACGCAAGTTTATGGAACGCCAACCGGATATGGTGACTTATCGGATAAGGTGTGTGAAGAATGGCGTCGGCAATGAACAAATTCCAACAAGGTTGGATTTTGATGATACGGAAGAGTTTGATTTGAATGTGACACAACCACCCGCGACTCAAGGGAAAGTGGTTGGGGATTGGATGACGGAACGGCTATGGAAGAAGGTGAAGGTGAAGACCGCTGGAAAGTTTGCGTAATTACAACTCACAAGATCCAACTGATGCGATATGTTTAGAACACCGGATGATACAATCGTGTGAACAGGATAATGAGAAGCACAATAATACGTCAAGGTTTGGTAAAGAAAGTGTAAAGAATGAAATGAAGGAAATTGTGCTCGCTTATTCGGATCCTAAGCCGCTAAATGTAATAGTAGGAAACCCAATTCGAGCCGGATGAAGAGGCATACATTCCTTCCGTAAGTTTTGCGTCACCGATGTTGTCGTGGAAGTATCATTGTGTTCACCATCGACTCAAGATGAGATAAGGGTAGCCGAATGCTTGTTCGTTGCTTGGCTTCGTAAACGTGAGTTTTCATGTTTCTTTAAGTGTGTATACATTAGAAATATATTTAAGATATATTTTGAAATATGGTCATCAACTAACAAGTGTATGATGACGGGGATATTTTGTTCAAGAACGAGTATGGTGATGGAACAAGAGGTGAGTGGAAACGTTGTATCCGTGGGATTGATATAGCTAGTGGAGTTATAAACATGTTCACACATGTCCTCAATAAGGCCGAGAAAAACAGGAATAAGAAAACACCTACAAGACTTTTCTGTCACACAAGGATGCTCGTAAGTTCAATACCTTCTAATTGTAATTTTTGGTGATACTTTAACGGTTAGATCCGCCATTATAATGATTACTTTAAAATGAACACAGACAAATGAGATGGCTAAATGGGAGTACGATAAGGCATCGGAAAAGTTTATCGAGAACATGAAACTAGTATTGGAGGAAGTGAATATGGGAGTCACGAGGCGTAGATATGGTAAGTATCAAGATCTTTTGATATGGTATAAATGAGCATGATAAAGGAAATGATAGCATATAGTGTATAAGAAACCAAGATGAATGCATTGTTGAAGCCGATACATTTGCTAATTCAACTTAACATGGGTTGATACATTCGAATAAAATCGAAAATGCATTACAAAACAGCTTGCTTTAGTAATACATTTTATATGGTGATGATTTTTTGCCGATATTAAAAGGGAGGCACTTCTTTCTTGTGTGCATGAATATGAAAGACAGTGAGGTCCAGATTTTTGATAACATATGTGCAGAGACAATCGATGATGTTAAAGGTCGATATGGTGGATTGCCAGGTGTACTGGTATGTTTTGTAAAACACATAGCATGCATCAATGTAGTTAGTATTTTCGTAAAGGAGGCATAAATTTAATGTTGTGGTTGTTTTTTTGTTACAGGTACTTTTGTTTGAAGACTACATGCTGCACGAGAACAATCCTGACCATGGAAAAATGAGGGAAAGTCCCATAAATATAATGGAAACAAACTGTAGGACAAAGAAGAATTATGTGGATTGTGGGGTATTTGTAATGCGTCACATGGAAACGTTCAAAGGGGAAGAGTATGGGGACCGCTGTCGATTAAGTCAAGAGGGTAAAGAACAGACGAAAGAACTGTGTGACCTGCGGAAAAAGTATGCTTCAAAGATCCTGCTATCAGACTGCAACAAGGCAAAAAAAGATTTTGAGATAGAAGTTCAACGGTTCAGGCCAGTGCATGAAGAAGAAAAGAAGCGGTTAGAGGCGAAGGCATTCAAGAACATCAACCGACGTGCTAAGCAGTTTCTAGATTGATATATGGTTTTACTGTTCTGATTTGAATAAGTACGATGAAGATGTTTTTGTTTTTTAATATTCTTAGTATGGACAAGGCTCGGGTATGATGAACGAGCACTTTTGTTATTTTTAACTTATTTCTGGTTAATGGAAGACATGATAAATTATGCTGTTTAGTTATGGTTGATGCATGTGTTAATGTAATGACAGTATTGGATTAATGGTTTTAAGTTTAAAAGTTTGGGTTTAAATTGTACTTAACGGTGTTGCATTTATATGATGTTTTTAAGTTTAAAAGTTTGTGCTTAAGTTAAAGGTGTTGTAGTATGTGTATGTTCAGGTAATAGATAAACAAAACAAACATGTGCAGATAAATGTGCAGATAAATGTGATGCATATTCAGGTAATAGATAAACAAAACACACATGTGCAGATAAATGTGATGCATATTAAGGTAATACGTAACATGAGCGTATAAATGTGCATATAAAGGTAATAGGTAAACAACGGAAATCAATAGGTATAGGAGGAAAGAAGCATCAAAACCGTAAGTACTATAAATGTGAAGCATATGGAGAATGGAACAAATGAAATTATCTAAATAAATTGGATAAGAGAAGCAAAGCAAATGGCTAAATAAATTGCAAGATATTATTGAAACACAAACCGCACACTTTAAGTCCAATACTAAACAAGAGCAAAGTTAATCGAGAACATAAAAAGTTCAGATTCAAAAGAAAATTATATAAAAGCTAAAGTAACTACTAATTTTCCTTTAAGAAAATGATGAACACATATTTTCCTATATTCTTCTTCCTTTCAGGGCAGTTCCTTGAATCATGATGCGCGTACTTCCCACAGTAACTGCAAATCCTCATTGGCTTGTTGGCTTCCACAAACGTGATAAACATATTTGGTTTGATCGAAATGCAGCAGTCACCACATGTACCTTTAAAATGAATATGATAAAGGGACAAGAAGGTTTGATTTATTAAGTTTAAGTATCTTAAACACGATTCAATTTAAGAATGTAGCAAAAACAGTCTACATATGAAACATAGTATTTACCTTGAATGGAAGAAATGTGGACTGAATACATTATGAATGATTTGCTGACAATTTGGTGAAATACTGAATAACTGGTATATATACAGATAGTTTAAAAAGTAGGATATGGCCTATTGATTAGGGATAATGGCTATTAAGGTGGGGAATTTTTTTTAAATGATCGATCATGTATAATGGGAAGATAATGATACACATTAAAAGAAATGAATGGACAGGATAAAAGTATTTAATATGAGTATATCATATATCACAGGTAATCATTTCTATTATGCATCAGAATGATTTTTAAAATGACAGTTTTTTAAAAAACAAACAGTTTAATATAAACTGATACAAGCATAATGAAAGCCACGATCTGACAGAACATAAGCAACTGATATAACAAGCAAAAATGATACAAATGATACAACAAGCAATAATGAAATCCTATATCTGGATGTGTTTACAAATGATACAACAAGCCATAATGAAATCCTATATCTGACAAAACGTAACTAACTGATACAACTGGTATGCAGTTACTAAATCCTGTATCTGGTTCTGTTTGCAAAGGATACACGCATACAACATCTACGCTAGTGATACTAAATCACTTTAATACCTAAGAATATGATACTAGATAACAAGGTTAAACTGTGTTATTAGAATGCATATAGGATAGTAAATGAAAATAGTACCTGTATTAACGGACTGTTCCAAACATAACCATTTAATCCACAGAGTATAAAACACAAATGTACCTGCATTATATAAGAGACAAATGAAAGTTTTAACCACTTACAACAGATAGTCAATAACAAAGTATAAATGAACATGGCATACGACAGTTTAAAGACTACGAATAACACATAAACAAAACATGAAATAAGATAATCAATTAAAAGACAAATCTGTTTTACATTACATAAAACCAACATGACGAAAGTAAAATGAGGAAACTAAAATGACTGGAACAAATGGAACTAATGGAACAAATGGAACAAAGGAAACTAAAATGACTGGAAAAATTATTCGGATAGATGTTTGCAGACATAAAAAAAAAATAACAAAACTAGTCACTATAGTAGCAATCCATGTCTTCACCCTCGAACGGTTCAACGTCAGCCACGTCATCGTCTTGTAATCCCTCCTTCTTTGTGGGACAATTCCTTGAATCATGGTTTGTGTACTTACCACATGTCCTGCACAACCTCTTCGGCTTGTCTCCTAACTTCATCGCTACTTCACTCTTTGATTTATGCCTGGTACGTATTCTATTACCTTTGTTATTAATATCCGTAGGAGGGAAAATATCGATTTTTACTGGTTCAGATACACCAAGAGTTGCTGCATAAACTGCATTTGTATTCATCTTAGGCGGGTTGGGGACATCAATTTGAGCTTTATCCTTTAAAGTTGATTGCGCGTCCTTGTATAATTGCAGCTTTTCAAAGTCACCCACCAAATGCGTAACAGATTGTTCAACATTCTTGTAAATTTCCCTAAGAACAGAATCTAAATTGGATGCAGTTGCATCATCTTTGCTCTTTTCGATGATTTAAGGATCAAGGATTCTTTGACCATCTAGTTTGCAAGTATTGCATGGGAAAGTGGTCAACCTTGCATGACACGCGCAAGACGTAGAAAATATGGCGACACAAAAGACCATAACACTCATACCTTAAACAACTACATTGAATCAAGAATCGATGGTGTATACTTAACCTGTTGAAAACATTAACAAAGTGTTGACCATTGCTTAAAAAAATTATATTTAAAAAAAATTAAAAACATATTGACAGTTATTGTTACCTCATAATTGACTTCAACTAGCGAACGATTTATTTTGTAATCCGCTTCTGTGTCACGGATGACAAATGTACAAAACGTTTCCGATTCTTGCACACTTAGTGAACAGCAATGCATCAGCGAAGACCAAATCTCGTCCTGAACATCATAAAACAGTGTGTTTGTGTACAACTTGGCGGCATCCTTTTCAATTTGCAGATGAGTTTTGAGGTCCGGGGTAGTGTAATTGGAGTAATGTGTATTCTTGTTATATTTGTATCGTTGTGAGTCAATTGCGGTATCATAGTGGCTTAGAAATTCAACCAAAGTCAAACCGGATTAGTGAGTGACCAAGAAAATGGTTTTCACTCTCGAACGAGATGTCGCTCGCATGAGGCCGACATCGGTTCATGACGAAAGTATGCGTGTATCCACTTATAACGCAGAGCAAACATATCCTTTAACCATTTGTGATCATTCAAAACAAAGTCTTGCATGATAGAACTCCATTCGCACTCAAACACATCAGTTCAATTTTATCACCCAAACTATATCACACAACCGCCTTTTGAAATCGTGTTGCTACATAAAGGTGACCAACCTTCATGGGAAATTAAATAAAAGATTCAGGATAAATTATAACGATTCAGGATAAATTCAAACTATAAATCTGTGTTGAAAAATAAATCGTTATCAAACTATAAATTATAACGATTCAGGATAAATTCAGAATATATATTATAACGATTCAGAAACTTAAAATTATAAATTAGATACAAGATTAGGTGTTGTTAAAGGGTGTTTTTCTACATTTCAAAGTGTTTCGTTATTTTCTTTTTGTGGTCCTGGTTGTTTGTCTACATTATTAGATGTGCTCAATTTTAAAACCTTGATTTTGCATTGGTATATAAAATCCAACTTCACCCAAATGTATACAATGTATCAAGCAATGATAAAAGTTTAAAATTTTTATTAATTGTAAAATATTGTAAGTACCTTTCCGTTAACTTTTGCATAATGTGCCACATACATAGCCGATGTCTTGAATCGAAATTGCTCTTCAATTGCTATCTTCATCGCCGGTCTTGGTCGATGACAACCACCTTTGGTGCAGATCCAAAAATTTTCTTGAACCGTTTCAAC
This sequence comes from Chrysanthemum lavandulifolium, assembly GCA_022545495.1. Taxonomy (NCBI): domain Eukaryota; kingdom Viridiplantae; phylum Streptophyta; class Magnoliopsida; order Asterales; family Asteraceae; genus Chrysanthemum; species Chrysanthemum lavandulifolium. The sequence goes on from CM040239.1 coordinate 30,317,172, forward strand.
AACCACGTATACCTCTTGCTAGATTCCCTAGCTAACAATGCCGCCCCAAAAAGAATGCACCGGTTGTGGTTATCTATGCCCGTAAAAGGAACCAATACCATATTGTACCTACATTAAACAAAACTTTAGACTGGTTTCTTCAACTATATACTGACGTGCCTACTGGTTACGAAAAAGTAAATACATTTAACAAACCTGTTTGATCGAAAGGTTGCATCAAATGACACAACATCACCAAAAGTATCATAGTACTGCTTCGCTTGCTCATCGGCCCAGAACAATCCAACCAATGTTTTATCAGCTTTGTTTCGTTTGAATTCAACAGAAAAATTTTGACCAAACTCTTGCCGACTCAAAAGCTTCTCAACAACCATTTGTGCATCGCGTGTACCAATGAAATTGGTCAAACCACGTTTGTAATTCCTACACTCAACATCAGTAACACCAATATTCTCAAAACCACCACACATCTCTTTAAATACCTTCCAAGCTCGTGTTGGACCTAGATTAGCATTAGATAGGTGATACAACAACTGTTGTTGTGGGAAACTAAGCTTACGGCAACCTTAAGATACATGTAATCTTCTTCACGTACCAACCTATGATTATGTTTCTCTAAGAACTTGTAAACTAGCCACTTATTTTCAGGGGTCCTTCTAATACGGAGTTTGGCTTGACATCCACATCGCTGCGATGGACGCTTTCTCCTTTTTATCACCTCATTAACAACATTAGATTGTGATTCATTAGTTTGTAAACTATTGGTCTTTTTATTTAAATTGGTTGGTGAGGGTTTTACCCCTTCCCTAGCACAAACAAAATACTTCAAAGTTGGATCATCGTTTTTTTTGGTTTTTTTTTGACCACCTCTCCTAACCTCAAAACCACCCTCCCTTGCATAATCTTTATAAAATTTCAGAGCTAATTCAAGTGTATCAAACTCAGACCCCTCAACAGGTTTATTCTTAGCATCCGAACCCAAAACTTGCTACCTTCGGTGTTGGTTGGTAACTACCGACTTGTGGGACACTTTGATCATCATGAATATCGGGATGTTGCACATTGTGATTTGATATTGGAGTTGATGGCTCACCTAATAGCATAAGGATAGGTTGTTATAACATTATGAGTAAAAGTTTCAAATACATGATCTTATCAGATGATGCTACAGTCTATAACATATCATAAAAGAACAAAATTAACAATCATAACTAACTGATATCATAAATTAACAAAATTAACAATCATAACCTTTGATAAAACATAATTCAATCCATTCTTTTTAATCCATTCATATGCAGTCAATACACATATAAAAAACAATATAAACAAAAACAATATAAACAAAAACAATATAAATCAATTAAGATATATTTAATTAAATTGTTACATACCTTGCAAATCGATGTGGTAGTGTTCATAATTACTAATTTTTTGCTTCGTTTGGTGTGTGTAATCGAGAACGATTTTGTTTTATCGAGATGATATATACCATAATTATTGGATCTTAGGAATTATTAAGGGTTTGTAACGGAAAATGGTGATTTTGAGGAAGAAAACTTCGGGTTGAGTGAAAAATAGGTACGGGGTGGGAAGAAATCGATAACGTGAAAAGCAAAATTACTATAGTAGCCTCTACTAAATTAAAATTATTAAACATTTTCTTTTAAATACAAAGGACACTTGTAAGTATCTTATTGGTGCCTATTATAACATATTTTAAAGTGTTCACCATAAGAACACAAATCTATATATATATATCTATATATATAATAAAAGAAGGTTTTTTTGAAACTTGACACCTAATTAAAGCCACGTGTACACAGTTCCACGTCACAAAAGCCACGTCACTATTACCAGGTGTAAAAGCCAGTCAAATGAAGAACTTCATTCTTAAATACAAAGAGATCAGTTACACATTCCTTCAATTTCGTTTAAAACTTTCCTTCGTTTTCTCAATTTTAAGTAATGATAGAGAGTTGACATTAAAAAACCTCCATATCAACTCGAATCCTTTCCATGTATATCATTAATTTTGAAACTTAGTATTGTCTACATGATCTTCATTCTCGATATCTTTTGTATCTATGTATCTTCATTTCAATTTCGCACTTTAGGTGTTTGATTCTGTTTTGTGTATTTGTGATTTAGACAAGTAATTACGCCTTCTGTGTTTGTAGCAGGTAAACCATTGTTGACGTGCTATCAAGGTGTTTACTTACAATCCAATGACTTATTTGATTTAAATATTTTTTTTGCTTTGTTGATGTTATCTAATTGGAAAGCGATGTGATTATTTGTATATCTCAATTAATCATATTTTATGTATTAATGATTGCAGACATCGTGAAAAAACCGGTTCTCGATGAAGTGCTCACAAGTGTTTGATCAAATGCCTCAAAGAAATATCTATCAAGGTATCATGGAAAAATCAATTTTGAATTATGCCTCATCTTTGAAAGGTTTCAAAGTGCACACGTACACTTTTGATTATTGAAACTTGTTAGTTCATTGCTAATTATCATTTTTCCTTTAAAGGCAAAAGAAAAGCTTTTCATTGGTAATTATCATAGTAACAGCCAAATTGTATGTGTTTCTTGATTGGCCTAACTCCAAGTCCTTCAATTCCTTATAATAAAAACTAAGGTTTTGATGATGGATCAATTATTGATTTCCGGTTAAAAATATAACAAGTTTTTCATAGCAGTTAGTGAACTAAAATGCTTATGTTTGCTAATGAACTAAAAGTATGTTTATCAATGTTTGTTACAAAGTATTTCTTAATAGTTCTATTTATGAATATAACTGAAACTTACAAAATGTGCCACTTTGTTATGCTAAATCTTAGTATCTAACAAGTTCTTACAAAATGTGCCACTTTGTTATGGGCAACTACATAATTTTAGAGCTGGAATTTTTTACACATAACAATTTTCTTTGAATTTCTTACCGCAGGTTGAAAACATTCCATGGGATCAAGGAAGCTTGTAAAATGCTAACTCATACTATGAGTAAGGTGCACGTAAGTGGCTAATGATTAGAGGTTAAATTTTTGCAGCCTGGTATGACGTTAAACGGGTTTGGTTCAATTGCAACGGGTTGAGTTGGGTTGACACCACATAAATTGTTTAGCATGAAAACCAATATAACATCGTACTTATATCTATTTGAGATAAAAATTGTGTTCAAAGTAGAAACATAAAGAACATGAACCAACTAACTAAATGTATATGTGAGAGAGTTGTAATGGCTTTTTTTCTTTGTTATTCTTTCTTGTTAGATGTATCAGGTGATGTTTGGTAGAATTAGGTAGTGAGGAAGGTGATGATTTGGTCTTGTAATGGCATATATACACTTATACTAATGCTTTTGGTTTTATTTGCAAGGTATCCTCACTTCACTTCCAAAAGGTCATGCCATTCACCGCAAATACTAGAGCTTGATTGCTTTAATAGAAAGTGACGTTCTATGATGCTTACATCATAAACTTAGTAGATCCATTTCCTTCAAATGAGAGTACGACTCTGCCTAATCTCTATTCATGTGTGAATCGATAAAAAATTGTCGTTGTTATCCGTTGAAAAGACTGAACAAATTGTGCCATCATTGCATCGTTATGAAGCATAATTGTGCAACTTTAAAGCAATGTAATTTAAAGAAGCCGGTGTGATTTAAGTTTCAAATATAGGTCAACCTACAAGTTATATATAGTGTACAACAAATCCTAAATTATTCTTTCATTATCTCTTCATTTTAAATGTATCTTTAGGTACCTTTCCTCATTAGACACTAAAAATGTTTAGCTAATTGATTGCAAACAACTATTTGAAGTGTTTTTTTCCCCTATAATTGGTAGACTTTCTTTTGCAAGGATCGGCGAACTTTACCTTTTTATTTTTTTTCTTTCAAGTTTCTTTTTTATCACCGAACTTAATATAAGCTACCCGTGATTTATCACGGGTTTATAAGCTAGTATATATATATATATATAGTTCAAATTTCATTTTTTTTCATTCTTAAATGCTACTTGAGGACAAACAAACAACTGAAAAACCCCAAAATTGAAAAGCCCTAAAACTTGTGTAAGTTTGTTTTTTTACATCAATTGGATGATTAATTAATGAATTATTATTTACTTTTTACCTATAGCAGAAAGAAAGAAAGAAAGATGACAACAACTGATGATGTAGAAGAAGATATATGCAAGTATTAAATAAATTTTCTCGTAGCTATTTTATTTTTATTACTTTTTTTTAAGAAAAGAGAAACAAGATACATTTCCCCATGGATTTTAAGTTTATTATGTCGTAATGAACTTATACAAGACGAAAAGTTTTCAACATAAGACACAAAAAGTGAGCTTACGAAACATCAGCCCAAAATCAAATAAGTCATAAGCCGACTATATAAGCCGAAACAAACACCCCCTTTGTTTCGGCTTATGTTTCATAAGCTCACTTTTTGTGGCTCTTATTTTGAAACTTTTCGGCGTATATAAGCTTATCATGACATGGTAAGCGGGCTGTTTGTTTCGGCTTATGGCTTATTTGGTTTTCGGCTTATGTTTCATAAGCTCATTTATATGACATAAGCCACAAAAGTGAAGTGAGCTTATGAAACATAAGTCCAAAACCAAATAAGCCATAAGCCGAAACAAACACCTAGCTCATATGAAATGGATGGACCTAATTATGTATTGAGTTATTGACTGTAAACTATGTCAAGGTTAATGAGTAGTATTAGAGGAAGCAAAATGAGTTAGTATCTATTTAGAGTTTACCTTTAGGTTTCGTTTATTTTGGCTAAACACTGTTTTTTAACCAGGTATATGGATCAAGTCTCACAAAAACATCATCTGACAGAAGTAGAAAACGAGCAGGCGGAAATAAAAAAACTGAAATTTACGCCGTTTGCAGATCTATCCGAGGACCAACTGTAAGTGAGTTTACTTTTCAGAACCGGTTTTTAATGTTGAAAAAAGACTAACTTTTAATCTTTAGAGAAATGTTATTGTGCCAAACTATGTTTTGCTCCTAGTGTTGTTTCTTGTGCGTAGATAGGCCTAATTAAACTCATGTTATTATTGTTATTATTAATACTGGCCAATCAATCTATACACTTGTAGCGAGTTTACTTTGCTTATAGCTGATTCGTTTCATCATATATATAGGATGTCCATTTTTGGTGAACGTCCCCCCTTTCGGTTTGAGTTGTGTAGCGTTTTTCTTAATTATGACAAGATGCCCCGCGACCTTAAGCTCTTTGGGACCATTCAGGCAGCAGTTGATCATATGTCACCAGATCCCCTGTTACAGAATACATCTTTCGACGTATTCAACCGTGAATTCAGTAATCCCATACACGTCTCAACCGGGGGTTTTCATCACCAATACGATATTCATTATTGTTCACTTCCAGTCTCCTCTACCTCCGTTGTTCAGATCGCTGCCAAACTCTATGTTACCACTGACAAGGTCGATGACATGGAGATATTTCCTAAAGATTATCATAATAAACCTGCTGCAAGATTAATGGAGGTCGACGGTTCTGTTAAATTAGAATATGAAGCTCTGATGGATATGTTCGCTAATGAGTATTATGAAAATTTAGAAAAGTTAGGTTGTAACTTAGAAGCTACTTGTACACTTCAAACTACTGGGGACAAGGAATACTTTGATGATGAAGCGTTTCAAGTTTGTGATACCCATGCGATGGTAATCCTTCCAGACAAACCCAATGGTGGTTCCGGTAAGAATATTACAACAGGTAAAGATGGCTCTATAGAGCTGTGTTACGTTGCATTAAAGTATGCAGTAGACGCAGATCTGGAAATAGAATTTGAACCAACTTCTTCGGAAACAAAAGTTAATGGAAGGGTAATGGCTTATTATGGTAAAGGCTATGATTATGACCATCCTGCTGATGATTACTATGTAATGCTCTTTGAAACCAAGCATCCTAAATTGTTTAACCAGGGAAAGTTAAACCTGATGCGATCTGCGTTGGCTGTACCAGCCAAATTCTCTCTCATAATTGAGGCAGAGTTATATGACTACACCACTGCGTGTGAAATTTTGTCGGGCACGTATGAATTCCCTGTGTCAGGTGATGGTCGCAGCTACACTGGTTCTATAAAGAATAAGGATTGCTCTTTAAACCTGAAAGTTAACTGGAAGCTGCCGTGTGAAAAACTAAAAATCTCTTCATCCTCAAACTCATCCGTCAGTCGTCTGGTGAGTAATTTACAGCTCTATTCATCCATATTGTCTGTATGTTTAAATTGCGATTTTAGTTATCACTCTGTCACTTCCATTCGTTTCATTAGGCTCCATATGCTCTAGCATTTTTTATCATCTTATTCTTGTAAAGTTAAAAAGTCGGAATATCTCAGATTGAATAAAATAATAAAAATAAGAACTGCAACTGATTTGTGTAGTGTGTACATATTATTTTTGGCAAAGTTAGCCCGAGTTCTTGCCATCAAAATTGCTCCTTTCTTCGTGCTAATCTAACTAATATTTGTTACTGCAAAACTAGACTGAAAGAAGAAAAATTGGAGCCCATTCTACATCAACTATGGCGGATCCTGATGTAAGTCTATTAACGTGAACTTTAGATTCAGAAGCTTAACATATAAAAAAACTAGAGGATATATTAATTAACAGTTACGAAGATGGTTTTGTATTGTTATACAGGAACGTAATAGATGGAGCCTTCAAGAAGAAATTGCAAAGGTATTTAAAACGTCACTGGAACATACTTTCAATCCTCGAAAAGCCGTATCTTGTAGTATTTCTACTTGCACCAAAGAGGACGGTGGTGATTACCTACGGTAAATATGTTCATTCTCATACTTGTGCAGTTTTACTTTCTTTAGTATGTATTATTATTATTTTTTCTTTCTGAATGATGAGTACTAATCCAGAAAATTTTCATTTGGTAATAGCTCGAGTGTCATGCACATATGGCCTGAAATAAAGGAAACTCACAAGTATAAAGGACCAAAACATGCTGGAGTGGTAATATATTTCTTTTGAGTGAAATATCATGTATTTTGAATATACTGCCTAGGATCTTTACTCTTTTTTTTCATAGTTCTTGAAGGATAATATCATGGGTTCTGACTATAAGGACATGATGGAAAGATGCGTCGTATGTGGTCCTGGTTTTGTGAAGTTTAAGTTATGCGGAAATGGATAGCTAAGGTAATTTTATTTTTATTTTCTTTTCCAACTGTTGATTAGACACATTACAATTCTGACCTTAATTCCGTTCTTTTCTTGCAGAGTATTCATAAGATGCTAACGGATGGGATAGACACATGGGCACCCAAAGTTTCAGTGAAAAAATCAGTTGTGTACTTTTTGTCACGAAATTTCACCGAGGAAATGCATACGGGTCATTTACGATCCACTTTTATCGGAGAAACTTTAGCTCGTATGCTCGAGTATTCTGGAGTTGCTGTGCTCCGAAAAAAAATACATGATGAGGATCATCTGGACATTGAGGTACATGCAGTTGGTCTTGCTGTTTGAATGTCTTATTTTTGTTGTTTTTGAGTTTAATTCCATATATTTTCAGGGTAAACGCTCTTATGATCTCTACATTAGCGATACTCTTGATTTATTGAGGGTAAAGGGTTTGAATGTAGTCGGTGAAGGGGATGAGGCGGTATTTATCGAGGGACAAAAATTACCTCTTGTGTATCTCACAGCTTTGCGGTTAGTTTACTTGCTATAAATGTTGATTTGGTCAAAACATATTTCAATTGGCTTGTAATACATTTTCTGCATATGTAGGCATGCACTTGATGTGGAAAAAGCAGACTGGATACTGCATGTGACTGATATAGGGCAACGGGACTATATTGAAATGTGCATCAGTGTAAGCAACTGATAACATCTTCCAAAAAAAGATCAAGAAATCAAATTGAATACTTATTGAGCTCTACTGTTTGCATATGTAGGCTGCTAAACGTGTTGGGTTGATCACAGATGATCATAACCCTTTAAGTCATGTTGGATTTGGTCATGTTCAAGGTGATGATTTTGAGAGATTCCAAACTTTTAATAAACTGGTTAGTTTGGTTTATTTGCTTGACGAAGCCAAAAGTCGATGTAAAGTGCTACTTATGGACAAGGTATACCACATATATCCATTTTGGCTTTCAACCCGCTTGACCTGTTTCACATTTAGTTAATTGGTCGATTTAAAATGACTACGCATGCATTTTTTTTAGCTGGCATGGCTGATGAGTGGACTGCTGAGGAGCTTGAGCATGCTGCTGAAGCACTTGGATATGGTGCCGTTAAGTAAGATTTTTTTGCTTTATCATAAATTCTACGACTATTGTAGTTATGCTCTCAGTACCAATAATATGAGGAGAGAAGTAAAATTTTAATTTCTGAAGAACTTGCTGTAATCAAATTTTTTATTTTGAAAAAGAAGTGTACATAAACAAATTTACAAATTTATTTATATTGAATTAAACAATGCTTACGGGATATTCCCTTAGTTTAATAACATAAGATACCTTACTTTTTGATCAAGTTTCGTGCATATTCATATTATATGCTTGTGTTCTTAACAGGTATGCAGACTTGAAGAACAACAGATTGACTGATTATACATTCAGTTTTGATCAGATGCTTAATGAAAAGGTAGTCTTTATGATGTTATGCAATTGTTTACTGTATTCCTTTATTGATTTGAAATTTTTATATCGACCTTGTTTCTTATTTGCTAACATTTGTTTATAACTAGGAAAATACTGCTATATATCTACATTATACACATCATCAAGTTTGTTCAATTATCAGGAGTTCTAGTAAAGACATCAAGGAGTTAACGGTAAGAATTTCTTTTCGTTTTAATATTATTTTATAGACAAACACAAACACTATATATGTGGGGTTAGGATTTGGTAAATTCAAAAAAACTCACAGTTAATTTTTGTGTGAAGTTCCTTTTTTTTTTTTTTTTATTTAAAAAAAAAAAAATTGAAGTGAAAAACATATTATGAAAAAGCAAGTTTGGTTGCATGTGTGTGTAAGATTAAGGTAAAAGAGCCGATTTCATATATTAAGACGATATTATAATTGTTTATGTCAGGCTGAAGAGTTAATATTGATGAACGATGATGAGCGTGAGTTGGGATTACATTTACTCCGGTTTACTGAGGTAAGATGATGATCGGTTAAATTTCCTGTATGCTCTAAATATAAATTACGGAGTATTAATAAAACTGAAATCTTTACATTCCAACTCAACAATTGTTATGAAGACGTGGAACTGTTTAAATGGCATCTTAATGTTGATTAACAGAATATTAATTTTTCGGTCACCATTGTTCTCATATGCAGTACATTTTTGTTTTTTTTGCCACTTGTAAGTCTTTATCTTCATATTTGGATGCACAAGTGTTGTGTTGTAATGACTCTAGGAATAGTCCTTTTATTTATAAAAAAAAATTCTATGTTCAGACAATGAAAACGAATTTCGATCAAAATGTAACGCTACAATAGAAACTCAACTAGTCAACCACTCCTAGGTTCCTGTTAAACACATGGTTTAAACTGATGGAGAACAGAAATTGTCTCACGATCTGATCTTGTTTTCGAGACTGATCATATGCTCTCCCTCAAACTGTCGGCTCACGCTTTCTTTAGGATTCTACTGTGTTTGAGTTATGTTACAGATTAGGTGTAACGTGGGTATTTGTAGAGTAGTGGGCATGAAAATCTAGAAGGATCGAGTCATACGGTATCGTATCTCAGACTATGTCCATCTCCTTACAAAATTCATATGGTTCTTCATGATTATCGTTATAACATGGGTGTTACATAAAGCATAGTTGTTGGAATTGAATACTTAGTAGTTTAATGAATAATTAAAACACATATCAAGATATTTTCAGTTTTTGATCCGGTAAGAAAAAAAATTTTACAAATAATAATAATCTAACTTTCCTTTTTTAGGTTCTCGGAGAGGCTTGCGCAATTCTTGCGCCGCATATCTTGTGTGAATACCTTTATGAATTATGTGACAAGTTTACTGGTTTATGCACTTCCATGTGGCAGGTATATTTACTTACATATACGCTGTTTCTCATACGTGTCCCCACTTATCTTAAACCAAAGTTAATTTTATAAATGTTTATCCGATTTATAGAAAAGGCAAACCTGATGATTCTTGTCAGGATTTAATGTAACTTTGAATGTATTGGCAGGTTGTTGGGTCTAGTGAGAATACGGGCAAATTATTATTGTGTGAGGCAATTGAAGTTGTTATGAGGAAATGCTTTGATCTTTTGGGGATCACTCCTATCTGTAAAATCTGATCGTTAATATTACCATCTTCCTGATTACTGAGTGATCATTTGGGATTCTGAAAAGTGGTCTGGAAGCTGCCATTTGGAGCTTATTTGTTTCATTATGGTTATGATATGATGGCTTGACAATCTTATCATATTGAAAGTTTGTCAAAGTGTTCTGTACAAGTTTCCCTGCGTTTCCAATTGTTAGGCTTGTTTTATGTCTTTTACAGATTCGTATATTCGGAACCAAGTTGGTTCATCAGTTTAAAATCAGTTTAGGTGTTAGTGGAGTACTGCATGTTGTTAAAATCAGTTTAGGTGTTAGTGGAGTACTGCATGTTGCCATTGTGTTTAGTGCTTTAGTGTGATGCCAGGGCGGTCCCGTGGATTTTGGGGTCCTGTGTCGTGTTAAAAATGATTGTCTAAATATGAAACTGCGGTCATAAATACTTAAAATATGGTAAACAACGGCAAAATAAAATACATGTTACATATTATATTGGTAGCATTAATTCCTAAATCTTAAAATCAGTTTACATCGAAGTTGAATTGTAATCTATTCATTCAATTTCTTAAAACCAGCATACAGCAACATTGTAAATTGAAATTTAAACAAACATAGTAAAAGTAATTAAGAGGAGGAAATAGACCGGCAAGAGAAATCTACCAAGAATATTTATTTATTGAACAAAATGAAAAAAAGAAAAAAAGACGCAGAAATGAAAAAAAAGTAGGGATGGAATTATTGTGCTTGTTGGGCCGCAGATAACACATGGACTCAAAATAGACAAAGTGGATTGAAATATATTTATACAATGGGCTTTTCTTTAAAATGTGGGCCAAATGGATTAGGGGGCACAGTTAGGCATAGCTGCACTGACCCAAATCCGAAATAAATTAAGTTTTGGTTGGAGCTGAATACCGAAGCGGTAGTTCTGGAGATTGGGATGCTAAAGATCCAATGCTACAAGTGTTCAAATACACCTTCAAACTTAATTAGATTAAGTCTAGGGGCCTTTCTAGACATTTCTATTCTTCTTTGTTGATATAATGGTGCTGTATATAGGATGTGACAAAGTTGGATCTCATACAACTAATTCTCACTTTCTCTCTCAAGATCATAATTCTCCCTTCCCCCCTCTCTAGCACTACTACAACAAGAACATAAACTCTCTCTCTCTCTCTCTCTCTCTCTCTCTCTCTCTCTCTCTCTCTCTCTCTCTCTCTCTCTCTCTAGCTGCGCGTCTGTGCATTAAGCCAAAAGTTAACCTCAAGTTTCAATTAACCCTCAAGATCATAATTCTCCCTTCCCCCCTCTCATATAGGATGTGACAAAGTTGGATCTCATACAACTAATTCTCACTTTCTCTCTCAAGATCATAATTCTCCCTTCCCCCCTCTCTAGCACTACTACAACAAGAACATAAACTCTCTCTCTCTCTCTCTCTCTCTCTGTGTGCGCGTGCGCGCGATTAGGCCAAAAGTTAACCTCAAGTTTCAATTAAGCCTCAAAGTAACTTTACATACATTACATATATCCGAAATCTAACTCTTAAAATTAACACATATACATACATAACATTTTAACCTAAAATTAGGACTTGACAAAAGCAAACATACATTAACCCTAAAAGTAACACATACATATTTATACATTAGCCTAGAACAAACACAGACATAAAGATTAACCCTAAATTTTTATTAAATATACAACAAGGAAAAGGGGGATGATTCACTATTAGCTAGGCAGCGGTGATATAATGAAAGGAAGAAAAATGGTGAAGGGAGGGTGGAAGGGCGGCTAATTAAGTGTGTGTGGTTTTGTTTGAGGTAGGGTATCGAAGAAATTGAAATAATTTTGCCCAAAGAATAGGCCCGTTTTTAATTAAAGGACAAGGCTCTATTAGAAATACATGATAAAGCCATGTTATATACTAGAGAACCGGGCTTTATTAGTCATCAGAAATCCGAAATAGCTTATAGAGCCGCTTTTTATGTATAAAAGGGCTTTATTTGGGGGGCTCTATTCTACCTTTTATAGTAGTGTAGCCTTGTCAAAAAGACTCATCAGCAAGACCCATGAGCAAGGCACATCATCAAGGGTCATCAACAAGCTCCATCTGCAACACCCATCAACAAGACGTATCAGTAAGGCTCATCACCAGGTTCTATCAGCAAGCATGCTGCACATGCTGATAAAAATGGTCTTCCATGTATAACATGCCGATAAAAATGGTCTCTGAGGTGTTGTTGATAAAGATGATGATATTTTCACTAATGTACAAGAAAAAGGGAATAATTTTTTTCTGTATGCATTTCTTTTAACACCATACCTTGAAAATTATAATAAGTATCATTATCCGAAAAAAAAACACAACTATTTATGAGGTAAAGTAGTTTTCATCAATGTGCTTTTAAACACAATAACAAACATATTTGTAGTTGGATAGAGCGACTTGGAAAGATACCTGTTAAGATTCAAAAGAATAAATAAGATAAACACAATAAAGTAACAAAAAAACTAGGAACGTCTCTCTTTTTTTTTCTTTTTTTTTTTTCTTTTTTTAAATTTTTTTATCATACATTTTAGAAATTTATACTACTATCTTTACAAGTTGGAATATATTCTAAAATATTGCATTATTAGAAATAATTCATATTTTTAGCCCAAACCATTGATCGTGTGGCAGAAACCAATCCTATTGAGAGGAATGGGAGTCGATACAATCTGATATCGACTCCCACTTGAAAAAAGCAATACCAATTCATGAGCCTTTAACTGTCTTTAACCCAATGCACCATTTTGTTGGTTTATGGATATATTTAATATGTGTATGACCGGATTCGAACTCGAGCCACGGGATTGCACACTTTACGTATGAGACTCGATGTTTAAATAATTAATATAAAATATTATGTTTAATTATTAAATTCACAATAAACGACTAAACGGCGATAAGCACTTATCGAAAGTGACTATCGATCGTTAAATGTCAACGGGATATGAAGAAAAGTAAGCAAGCCAAGAGATGGTTTTAGAAACCCTCTTTTGGGCTTGTTTTTGGCTGAAACTATGGAATCCACATCGGAAACCATAGTAAACTTGACATCTACCATAAGGCTATAAATACATCCCCATGTACTCATCCTTTGGTACACTTGATTTTATTAGAAGGACAAACTTCTTCTTTTCTTCCCTCTTATTCTTGGTCGACGAGTGAATCCCCATTGTAAGGGATTTACGAGTGACCTTGAACATAACAAAGGTGTTTGGTTATTCTATTGTAATCAAGAACTAGCATTCACATCGAATCGTTAATAATGCGTGTGTAAAAACGTGGTGTAACACACTATTGTTACATCAATTGGTTTGAACTGAAAAGCGGTGAGGGTCAATTCGTTAAACCCATAAACCCTAATTAGGGTTCTTGATTGAAGGAGATCTAGCCAATTGCAAGAGGTGCGTTACGCATTTATTTGAGTTAATTAATTCTTTGTTATATTTTAAGTCTTCGTTGTGTACTGTGATGTCTATATGTTATTATTTGTACATCATATATCGTAACCTCAACGGTGGCATCACGAGCCTTGTATAACAAGTAATTAATTCTTCAAACACATAAAATAAAATAAACGCTTGTGTTATTAATTGTATGCGTAGATTTAGGGTTTGCAAACCTAAACCCTAATTTTTTTGGGGGCATTTTTTGGTGCCCTAATTAGGGTTTTGTAAACTTCGCTTTAATTGGATTAGAAACCCTAGGTTGCATGCAATTTTATGTGTATTGCGTAACTCTGTTTAATTGCATTAATTGTTAAGTGTGATTTACATCCATGATAATCACATGCATGTTTTATCATGGATCTGCTTTTATTGTATGTTTTACTTGGTTAAGTGATATCTTGATATACACTAAATATTATGATAGATCTAAAATTGGGAAGACCTCAATTATTATTATTAAATCAATTATGTGCTATGTGGTATGTGTTTGATTTGACTACGCAATCGATAAATCGATTCATGTGGCTCACTTTGTACATTCTTGAAAACGGTGAGAGTCTTAATTAAACATATACATATTGATGATCTAGAATTGATTTTAATAGGATTTATCAAAAAGGTTTGCATGTGGCTATTTGAGGTGCATGACTTGTTATTATGTTATGCATTCATTGTTTATATGTTTATTTTTTAAATACTTGGTTGTTTGTTATGTGTAACAAGGGTATTTTTATAAGAAAAATAAACTGAACTAAACAATGGTGAAACATATATTTTTAAGCATAGTAATCTTAATCGTTTAAATGATTGATTTTTTGCACAAAATAGTTAGAACGGCTCACCCATTAATGACAAACTGTGTGTTGGGTATAAGGTTGGTACGCATTAAATTGTGACCTTAAAGATGAGGGTATGTAATATGCTTCGCGCTGACCTAATTCTCCGCTCGTTTGTGCATCTTAATGGAGCTACCAAGTATTCCTATATGTGTGCATAAAATCTTAAGGGTGATTTACTTTAAATTCTACGCGTCACTTTTGTGCTAATTATCCGAATAACTTGGGTCTTGTGACTCATGCAGCAGTAGGATATAGTGGGATTAAAGGTAATTCTTTAATTGGTTTACCAATACCTCGATTAAAGTTTGACGATGAAAAGCTTAAACATTAAAACAAGAATATAAATGTTTTAATAAAACATATGCTACGAAGATGAATGCATGACATCTTCGTATATATTTGATTTGACATCAAAATTTATTACCCTTAATTTAAGTTATATGCCATCCAACGAAGCGGAAACACCGAGATTACCTTTATTTGCGTGAGAACGTGATTTAGATCGTAATCAAAGGGTAAAATATCCACGTGGCGTGAGAACGGGCATGGATGATTTTCCAGTTTCTTAAGTTGGACAACTTAATTGAGCTTTGTAGTGAGCCGACAACTCAAGGCATAAGATGGGGATAAAACATGTTTACATGGCAATTGAAATTGGCTAAATGTAAATCCCATAAATCTAGGAATTGCAATTTGAAAATTGGCAATTGAGGTTCGACTCGTACCATCTTGAATAATTTCATTACTAGCAGATCAACTGATGTGATGAAACTATGTCAATTTGGATCCTAGTTTTCAAGTGAAAATTAAATGGTTATATGTTTATGAACCATGGGAATTTAATTTTCTTGAAAAGGTTAATTATCAAAAATACTAAAATTGAATTTTGTAATTCTTTTGAATGTATTAATGCAACATTTAACCATAACGTGGTTTAGTCTTTGATTAGTAAATTGAACCATTCTACTTTCAAACAAATGTTTGATCGAGAATAATTTAACGAAAAGACAAACGAAGTCTCTTTTCCATGGGAAAAGAATGAGGCTCAATCCTATTCCTTTTCATGAATGAGAAAGGTATTATAGGAACATTTGAATTGTCTAAATTCTAACGTAACTCATAGCAATGAATTGCATATCATATTTTCCATAAAGATTTCATTACCCTCATTTGGTGAATGAATCCTTTTGTAACAACATGAATGTTGGTTAACTGGAAAACATGTATATGAGTTACTAAATTAGAAGTTAGACTATTTACCATGAAAATTGGTAAAAGGTAAACTAGCATTATTTATCTAGTTGTTTTGCTTTAACCTTTAAGGGCAAATGGCACAAAAAGGCATCAAAGTTATGGTCCATTTCCAATTAAGGTATTATACTTTTTTTCTTGCATAAAAAGGTACAAAACAAATTTTTTTGGCGGATTTGGGTTTTTTTCTAACGTTCGTTAACTCATTTCGTTAGTATATTACATGTTTAGTCCTCAAATTTGTATAATCATTTCATGAAACATCCAAAAAAAAAATTATGACATATATAACTACCAGCTATACCATTTGTAGAGAAAGATACCAAACTAACTCAAATCCATTTGCTAAAAAAAAAAAGTATACTACGTAGGAATTATTGTATAGGTGCCTGAATGGGCAAGTTAAGCTCAAATCCATTTACTAGATGGGTATGTCTTCAGGTCATGACATGTAGCCACATCAATACTATTTAACCAAATTCCACTAATCACGATGACCACCACCAACAACCACCAACAATCATCATCACCACCACAGCTCCACCTCCGATCCACCGCCCAAATGATCAAACAAACCACCACCACCATCTTCTTCTCCGGCAAACACCACCTCATTTCCTTCCTCGTTCTCTCCTTCCTCCTATTTTCTATACACAAAAACTCACAATTCCTCACTTACTCACTCACTTCATACATCAATCACCCATCTGTCAATACCCTTATACTCAACATCCAAAACCCACCAAAACCCACCACCACTTTCCGCATTGTGACCCCATCTCGCCGCCTAGAAACCCTAAAAACCCTAGAAAATGAGCTTTTTTCCGTCGAAAATGAACTGAATCACCATAATCGCCATTTTTTTGGTACAATTTTGAAACCCCGTTCGAATGTTACTAATACTACACTTGATTCTTTTGATCACCATTTGGGCTTACATATAGTGATTTGGCTACATTTGGGTTACTTGTTTGTTGTTTTAATATCGCGTATTGGTCTATGTTATTTGCATTTGTTGTTAATCATACGTGGGTTCATGGGGGGATATTTCGGTTGTTAGTGGATGATATGTTAAAGATTCGTAAAATGGGCGGTTGGCGATGTATTGGCTCAGCTCAGTTGTTGCGTTTATTGTTTTTTGGAGTAGTTGGTGATAAAAGTTTGTCGATGAAGATATGTTAATGTCTGGTATTTTGCCGGTTGTTATTTGGGTGGTTATGCCGGCGGAATGTGTGGATTTGAGATTTGGGAATAACAGTTATAAAAAAGAAAAGGTTCAAATTTGGCCCTTCAAATTTGTAAAATGTTTCAATGTATACACTTAACAGTATTATTGGTTAGTTGTTAACGGAAGTTAATGAAAAAACCCAAATCCGCTAAAAAATTTTGTTGGCAACCTTTTTATGCAAGAAAAAAAGTAGAATACCTTGATTGGAAATGGACCCTAACTTTAATGCCTTTTTGTGCCATTTGCCCAACCTTTAAAGGTGCTACATACCTTTATGGGCATGGTAGGCTTGTTAAGGAAGAAATTGCATACCCAATTTTCAAGTTAATAACATTGATGGATAACCCATCATTCACAGAGTAGAATACACCTTTTAGTACCTTAGTAATGATTACGTATGGTTCTTTAAAGGTGTAGGAAAGTAAAAGCAAGCAAGTTGTTTTCCTGGTTATGCAACACTTACAATGTTGTCGATTCGGTGGGAGCATTTGTGTTGCATTCTTGAATAAGAAGTTGTTTTATTGATTTCTAATTCGATGGAGCTACTTGCCTTATTTCACTGTAGTAACCCGCATTATCTTCAAAGATAATTACTTTCCAATTGTAGGCACTTATGTTTTAAGGAGAGTCATGTGCGTTTCCTTACTAATCAATATAGTCCTACATCTACTTATTATATCTATGACACAAATCATATTAATCAAATAAGCGAGCGTGTATCGTGTTGTTTATACGCTACATGATGTTGTTCCATGCACAAGTGGGAGAAATATTTATTGTGTGCAAGGTACAACACATATAAATATGATTTAAATGGATTCTCTTGACCGCAAGGTAAGAGTAACGTTCAATAGGAATTATACATTTAAATATGTATGATTGCCCATTAAGAACATGTGTCAAGATGATAACAAAGACTACTTTAAATATTTATGTCATTTAATATTTAAGAAACACTTGTAGTTACAATTTATATTACGTGAGAGCGTGAACTAGATTCAGCCCAGGTAAAATATCACGTGTCGTGAGAGCGAGCATGGATGATTCTGCGTTTCTTACATTGAACATTTCATGGAATGACATAATTAAACGCGGTAATCTAATACTACTTTGAATTTGAGTATTCGTTGAATGACTTAAATATATGTAGTAAATATTAACTTGAAATATTAATTGAAACCCGAGGCGGTGTTCATAATTACTTTAATTATAAATGTTTATGATTTTGTAAAGTCACAAACATGAAGTCTTTTAATACAAGACTTACAATATAAAGTAAGACGTTAACTTGCTATGTTTTAAGACATATGCATGAAGTCAATGAGTTGATCAATGACTTACAACGTATAGTGGGATTATAACTGTTATGTCTTTTGACTTTGTAAAAAATACTTGTGTTATAATGCATGCAATTGACTTGGTAATTCTATTGTACCATTAAGTTTTACTTTGTTGGTAAATAGGTAAGCCAAATAGTAGATGGTTACCTTAAATATTGTTAGATTATCTTACAATATTAATTTTAATGAAATACCATAGACTTATGGTATGTTCAGTTAGAAGAATCAAAATCTATTGGCATGTTTGATTCAAGATAACTATAGTTTCTTCCACATGTTACCAAGGTTAGTAGATTGAGTATAGATTGAATATACTCAATAAGACTCCAACCTAGAAGATTGATAAGACACCATTTGTTTATGGAATGTGATGAATCACATTAAGTCTTATAATTGAGTTCTGAATTTGTTAAACTACTTGTAGAGTGGGTTGTAACAAACTAAAGTCAGGAACTGTCAATGTTTTTTGTAATATCCCAAAAGAGAACAATGTATTGTTGCTCTACTTGCTAAACTATTTAGAGGTAATCTTTAAATTGTTAAAGGCAAGTGGGAGTTTTGGTTTAGATCTTGAAAGATTAAATTTACAAAATACATAATCTTCAAAATGCACTAGCAAATATCATGATGAGGCTAAACATGTAAATGATAGACCTCAATATGATGGAATTGTCATTCATAGATCTGTAAGGATATCTCAGATATTTAATATGCTGAGGATTATGAGTTACAGGATCATGGTAAACTTGTTAATCATGATGATGAATTTACCAAATGTTGAATTGTGGTAAATCAATCATACTATGAATGTTGAGATGCTGTCCATAAAGACAATCACTTTTAGATACTTGGTTTATCTAAATGAAGATGATTTTCTTCAAAGGTTGAAAATCCTAGTGGTTTAAAATTTTGTGTAGAAATCATATGGACAATATTGTACACGTATTTAATGTATATTTAGTGATAATAATATTAATCATATTTAAGCAATTAACTATGATTGAATATTCTTTCATATATACATTAAATAGAAGTATAAAGATTATAATTGTCATACTTAGTTTCATTGATATGATATTTTGAAAATGAATATCAAAACTCTTTGTTCTGGAATTACTTTTGCGAGGACGATAAGTAATGCAAAGGAGTTTTTATGAATTCAAATAATCTTTGAATATGTACAAACTGCAAGAATATATAAATGGATAAATGCATGCATCTAGGAGATGATTCTTATGTTTAATAGTATTAAATACATGTTTGATTTAATAATTAAAATAAGACAGCTCATAAGTATTCCTGAAAGCTAGTGGGAGTATTATTTTTTATTTTCTTAAATCTTATAAGTTGTATGGGCAACTACATTCCACCTAAATTAAGTTTTAGTTGGGAATGAAACTTCGTTTGTAAGATTTGGAAATAAGACATACAACCTTGGAATATATGTTTATTGTTATAAACATATGCGGTAAATAAATGAGTCTAATAGAATATGATGAATACATATCTTTGACGAGATAGAATATGAATGAGATCTTAAAGTCTAACTTAAAGATTCATTTTGTACATCATATTGTGTATAAGGTTTTTGTATCATGCTTGATTACAAGATGATTTAACAACATTGAAATATTTATGTTTGGATTTAGAATTGCATTCCTCAGCCTGGAGTTGCTCCCAGATTCTATACAACAATTGTTATGTAATTGTTATAGTCAACAAACTTGAAGTTTGAATGGCACCAAACAAATAATATTCAAAGTTTACGGATGTTTAAAGAGCATATTGTTGTACACAATGATGCTGGTATAATCGAGATGACACTCAATTCTAGTCATGGTATCCTTGATAATGACCATGTTGACTAGTTATGCTCAACTAAGAGCATAGTTGCATTATACATTAAAGAATAAAGAATACTTTTAAACTTTAAAGTTTTGAAAGATGATTATCATCAAAGTGGTTCTGGTTATCACGCACCTTATGGAATGATATTGTTGAGGTTATGATACATGATATACAAATAATAACATGTAGACACCACATAGTACACAGCGGAAGACTTAGAATCATAACAATAATTAATTAACTCAAAGATGTGTAACATACCTCTTGCAATTTGGTAGATCTCTTCAATTCAAGAACCCTAATTAGGGTTTATGTGGTTTAACGAATTGACCCTCACCGTTTTTCAATTCAAACCAATTGATGTAACAATAGTGTGTTACACCACGTTTTTGTACACACGTACTATTAACGATTCGATGCGAATGCTAGTTCTTGATCACAATAGAATAACCAAACACCTTTGTTAAGCTCAAGGTCACTCGTAAATCCCTTACAATGGGGATTCACTCGTCGACCAAGAACAAGAGGGAAGAAAAGAAGAAGTTTGTCCTTCTAATGAAATCAAGTGTACCAAAGGATGAATACATGAGGATGTATTTATAGCCTTATGGTAGATGTCAAGTTTACTATGGTTTCGATGGGATTCCATAGTTTCGCCAAAAACAAGCCCAAAAGAGGGTTCCTAAAACCGTCTCTTGGCTTGTTTACTTTCTTCATATCCGTTGACATTTAACGACCGATAGTCACTTTCGATAAGTGCTTATCGCTCGTTTAGTCTTTTATTGTGAATTTAATAATTAAACATAATCTTTTATATTAATTATTAAAACATCGAGTCTCATACGTAAAGTGTGCAATCCCGTGGTCTCGAGTTCGAATCCGGTCATACACATATTAAATATATCCATAAACCAACAGCTCCCACTTGGAGATATCTTAGTATGCGTAATGACATTGGTTAGCATCTAGCAACAAGCCAATGACCCCAGAACAACTCGAGTATGGTTTCCTGGAAAAACCTTTTAATGATTTATCATCATACTTATCCTTTTGTTTCTAATACCATGTTAATAAGAATATGTATCTCACTCATTTCTTAATTAACTATTCTGTTTCTCGCTTTATATGATTGATCAAGATTACCAATCCTTCTGAACACATTCCAGAAGACCTTGGGCATGGCCATGCAAACATCTTAACAACCCTACGAGGGGCCCAACAGTATTATACTTCAAAATAAATTTGAAGGAAACAAACCCGTTTGACTACAAGCGAAATTCATAAATTTCGCAACACTGAAAACAACCCTTATAACTACCGATTCGTATAGCGTTAGATTGCTTCACGTAAATGCACTACATCCATGATATATCTCGGTATCTCAAGTCGAGGATAAATATTCATGATGTACTTAATGACTAAGATCCATAAAGTGCCATCATGTGGTTGGGATAAGTCCTATATACTCAATCCATTGAATATCATCTGAAATTAGTCATGCTACGTATCAATATACTTTCAAGTATATTCTAACTAATACTCAGATTTGTCTTAATTCAATATCATTCACATGTTATTAATCGACAATGGACTATTTAGAATAACTTAAGTTATTCAAGGATTTAAACATGCAAATACATGACACAATATTATAAATGAAATTAAACGTATACCGTACTTTAATTCATTATAAATATTAATTGTTTAACATCCTTTATCCAAATACTAAATAGATCAATGCATGATAATGCTAGTTAATGAATTTTGCCACAAGTCATGAAAATCATACCTGTTGACAAGGCATAATTTCAATTAACTTTGATCTATAGGAATTTTGAGAATACTTATTTCAAGAATTCAATAAGTGAATTTCTTGTATATGTTTACACATATCTTGATATTGTCATAACATTCCACAAGGTGCGTGATAACCTGAACCACCCTTTTATGACAATCATCTTTCAAAACTTTAAAGTTTAAAGTATTCTTTATTCTTTAATGTATAATGCAACTATGCTCTTAGTTGAGCATAATTAGTCAACATGGTCATCATCAAGGATACCGTGACTACAATTGAGTGTTATCTCAATTATACTAGCATCATTGTATACAACAATATGCTCTTTAAACATCCGTAAACTTTGAATACTATTTGTTTGGTGCCATTCAAACTTCAAGTTTGTTGACTATAACAATTACATAACAATTGTTGTATAGAACTGGGAGCAACTCGGTCGAGGAATGAAATTCTAAATCCAAACATAAATATTACAATATTGTTAAATCATCTTGTAATCAAGCATGACACAACAATCTTACAGCATGATGTACATGATGAATCTTCAAGTTAGACTTTAAGATCTCAATATATATCCATCATGTTCTATTAGACTCATTTATTTACCGCATATGTTTATAATAATAAACATATATTCCAAGGTTGTACGTCTTATTTCCAAATCTTACAAACGAAGTTTCATTCCCAACTAAAACTTAATTTAGGTGGAATGTAGTTGCCCATACAACATATAAGATTTAAGAAAATAAAAATAATACTCCCACTAGCTTTCAGGAATACTTATGAGCTATCTTATTTTATTTATTAAATCAAACATGGATTTAATATTAAACATAAGAATCATCTCCTAGATGCATGCATTTATCCATTTATGGATTCTTGCAGTTTGTACATATTCAAAGATTATTTGAATTCATAAAAACTCCTTTGCATTACTTATCGTCCTCGCAAAAGTAATTCCAGAACAAAGAGTTTTGATATTCATTTTCAAAATATCATATCAATGAAACTAAGTATGACAATTATAATCTTTATACTTCTATTTAATATATATATGAAAGAATATTCAATCATAGTTAATTGCTTAAATATGATTAATATTATTATCACTAAATATACATTAAATACGTGTACAATATTGTCCATATGATTTCTACACAAAATTTTAAACCACTAGGATTTTCAACCTTTGAAGAAAATCATCTTCATTTAGATAAACCAAGTATCTAAAAGTGATTGTCTTTATGGACAGCATCTCAACATTCATAGTATGATTGATTTACCACAATTCAACATTTAATAAATTCATCATCATGATTAACAGGCTTACCATGATCCTGTAACTCATAATCCTCAGCATATTAAATATCTAAGATATTCTTACGGATCTATGAATGACAATTCCTCATCATGATATTTGCTAGTGTATTTCAGAAGATTATGTATTTTGTAATTTAATCTTTCAAGATCTAAACAAAACTTCCACTTGCCTTTAACAATTTAAAGATTACCTTTAAATAGTTTAGCAATTAGAGCAACAATACATTGGTCTCTTTCGGGATATTACAAAAAAACATTTACAGTTCCTCACATTAGTTTGTTACAACCCACTTTACAAGTAGTTTAACAAATTCAGAACTTCACTATAAGACTTAATGTGATTCATCACATTCCATAAACAAATGGTGTCTTATTAATCTTCTAGGTTGGAGTCTTATTGAGTATATTTAATGTATACTCAATCTACTAACCTTCATAACTTTTGGAAGAAACTATAGTTATCTTGAATCAAACAATGCCAATAGATTTTGATTCTTCTAACTGAACATACCATAAAACTATGGTATTTTCTTAGAATTAATATTGTAAGATTAATCTAACAATATTTAAGATAACCATCTACTCTTTGGTTTATCATATTTACCAACAAAGTAAAACTTAATGGTACAATAGAATTACCAAGTCAATTGCATGTATTATAACACAAGTATTCTTGACCAAGTCAAAAGACATAACATTTATAATCCCACTATACATTATAAGTCATTGATCAACTCATTGACTTCATGCATATGTCTTAAAACATAGCAAGTTAACGTCTTACTTTATATTGTAAGTCTTGTATTAAAAGACTTCATGATTGTGACTTTACAAAAATCATAAACATTTATAATTAAAGTAATTTATGAACACCACCTCGGGTTTCAATTAATATTTCAAGTTAATATTTACTACATATATTTAAGTCATTCAACGAATACTTAAATTCAAAGTAGTATTAGTTTACTTCATTTAATTATGTCATTTCATGAGATGTTCAACGTAAGAAACTGCAAAATCATCCATGCTCGTTCTCACGACACGTGGATATTTTACCTTGGGCTACAATCTAGTTCACGTTCTCACGTAACATAAATTGTAACTACAAGTGTTTCTTAAATTTTGAATGACATAAATATTTAAAGTAGTCTTTGTTATCATCTTGACACATGTTCTTAATGGGGCAATCATACACATTTAAATGTATAATTCCTATTGGAACGTTACTCTCTTACCTTGCGGTCAAGAGAATCCATTTAAATCATATTTATATGTGTTGTACCTTGCACACAATAAAGATTTCTCCCACTTGTGCATGGAACAACATCATGTAGCAGATAAACAACACGATACACGTTCGTTTATTTGATTAATATGATTTGTGTCATAGATATAACAAGTAGATGTAGGACTATATTGATTAGTAAGGAAACGCACATGACTCTCCTTAAAACATAAGTGCCTACAATTGGAAAGTAATTATATTTGAAGATAACTGGTTACTACACGGAAATAAGGCTTGTAGCTCCCATCGAATTAAAAATCAATAAAACAACTTCTTATTCAAGAATGCAACACAAATGCTCCCATCGAATCGACAACATTGTAAATGTTGCATAACCAAAGAAAACAACTTGCTTGCTTTTTACTTTCCTACACCTTTGAAGAACCATACGTAATCATTACTTAGGTACTAAAAGGTGTATTTTACTCTATGAATGATGGGTTATCCATCAATGTTATTAACTCGAAAAAATGGGTATGCAATTTCTTCTTTAACAGGCCTACCATGCCCATACTGGTATGTAGCACCTTTAAAGGCTAAAGCAAAACAACTTGATAAAATATGCTAGTTTGCCTTTTACCAATTTTCCCGGTAATTTGTCTAGCTTCTATTTTTTTTTAACTCGTATACATGTTTTCCAGTTAACCAACATTCATGGTTGTTACAAAAGGATTCATTCACCAATTGAGGGTAATGAAATCTTTATGGAAAATATGATGTGCAATTCATTGCAATGAGTTACATTAGAATTTAGACAATTCAAACGTTCCTATTATACCTTTCTCATTCATGAAAAGAATAGGATTGAGTCTCATGCTTCTCCCATTGAAAAGAGACTTCGTTTGTCTTTTCGGTAAATAATTCTCGATCAAACATTAGTTTGAAAGCAGAATGGATTAATTTACAAATAAAAGACTAAACCATGTTTACGGTTAAATGTTGCATTCATACATTCAAAAGAATTACAAAATTCAATTTTAGTATTTTCGATAATTAACCTTTTCAAGAAAATTAAATACCCATGGTTTATAAACATATAACCATTTAATTTTCACTTGAAAACTAGGATCCAAATTGACATAGTTTCGTCACATCAGTTGATCTGCTAGTAATTAAATTAGTCAAAATGGTACGAGTCGAACCTCAATTGCCAATTTTCAAATTGCAACTCCTAGATTTATGGGATTTACATTTAGCCAATTTCAATTGCCATGTAAACATGTTTTATCCCCATCTTATGCCTTGAGTTGCCAGTTCTCACTATAAAACTCAATTAAGTTGTCCAACTTAAGAAACTACAAAATCGTCCATGCCCGTTCTCACGTCACGTGGACATTTTACCCTTTGATTATGATCTAAGTCACGATCTCACGCAAATAAAAAGTAATCTTAGGTGTTTCCGTTTCGTTGGATGGCATATAACTTAAATTAAAGGGTAATAATTTTGGTGTCAAATCAAATATGTACAAAGATGTCATGCATTTATCTTCGTAGCATAGTTTTTATTAAAACATTTATATCTTGTTTTAATGTATAAGCTTTTCATCATCAAACTTTAATTGAGGTATTGGATTCACCAATCAATGAAATTAGTGTTAATTATCATCCATTATACCGTACTTTTGCATAAGTGTAAACACTTAGTGTTTCGGATAATTACCACCGAAGTGACGCATGGAATTAAAACTAATTCGCCTTAAGATGAGCTTGCACATTTTATGGCTTACTAAGTAGCTCCATTCGAACTTACGAGGAGAGGACGGTGAGCGCTAAAGCATAACCTTAGACATTCTTTCGGTGTGATGTGCGCACTTCTTTATTAACCCCTTTATAGTTCATTCTAATGGGTGAGCCGTTCGGACCATTTGTACCAAAGTCACCAATCAATTAAGCGATTATGATTACTATGCTTAAAAATACATGTTTCACCATTGTTTAGGTCAGGTTTATTTTTCTTGTAAAAATACCCTTGTTACACATAACAAACAAGCAAGTATTTAAAAAATAAACATATAAACAATGAATGCATAACAAATAAAAGTCTTGCATATCAAATAGCCACATGCAAACCTTTTGATAAATCCTATTAATAATCAATTCTAGATCTGTCAATATGCATATATTTAATTACGACTTTCACCCGTTTTCATCTATGTACAAGGTGAGCCACATGCATCGATTCATCGATTGCGTAAGTCAAAATTAAATACACACCACATATCACATAATTGATTAAATTAATAATGATTGAGGTCTTCCCCATTTTTAGATCTATCATAATTTAGTGTACATCACTTAAACAAGAAAGACATATAATAAAAGCTGATCCATGATAAAACATGCAGATAATTATCATGGACATAAAATTACACTTAACAATTAATGCAATTAAACAGAGTTACGCAATACACATAAATTGCATGTGTCCTAGGGTTTCTAATCCAATTAAAACTTTAGTTTACAAAACCCTAATTAGGGCACCAAAAACGCCCCCTCTAAAATTAGGGTTTAGGTTTTGCAAACCCTAGATCTACGCATACAAATAATAACACAACATGTTTATTTTATTTATGTGTTTCAGTAATTAATTACTTGTTATACAAGGCTCGTGATGCCACTGTTGAGGTTATGATACATGATATACAAATAATAACATGTAGACACCACAGAGTACACAACGGAAGACTTAGAATTATAACAATAATTAATTAACTAAAAGATGCGTAACGTACCTCTTGCAATTTGGTAGATCTATTCAATTCAAGAACCCTAATTAGGGTTTATGTGGTTTAACGAATTGACCCTTACCGTTTTTCAATTCAAACCAATTGATGTAACAATAGTGTGTTACACCACGTTTTTGTACATACGTACTATTAGCGATTCGATGCGAATGCTAGTTCTTGATCACAATAGAATAACCAAACACCTTTGTTAAGCTCAAGGTCACTCGTAAATCCTTACAATGGGGATTCACCGTCGACCAAGAACAGAGGAAGAAAAGAAGAAGTTTGGCCTTCTAATGAAATCAAGTGTACCAAAGGATGAATACATGAGGATGTATTTATAGCCTTATGGTAGATGTCAAGTTTACTACGGTTTCCGATGTGGGATTCCATAGTTTCAGCCAAAAACAAGCCCAAAAGAGGGTTCCTAAAACCGTCTCTTGGCTTGTTTACTTTTCTTCATATCCCGTTGACATTTAACGACCGATAGTCACTTTCGATAAGTGCTTATCGCTCGTTTAGTCGTTTATTGTGAATTTAATAATTAAACATAATCTTTTATATTAATTATTAAAACATCGAGTCTCATACGGAAAGTGTGCAATCCCGTGGTCTCGAGTTCGAATCCAGTCATACACATATTAAATATATCCATAAACCAACAGATATGACAATATCAAAATGTGTGTAAACACATACACGAAATTCACTTATTGAATTTTTGAAATAAGTATTCTCAAAATTTCTATAGATCAAAGTTAGTTGAAATTATGCCCTGTCAACAAGTATGATTATCATGACTTGAGGCAAAATTCATTAACTAAGAATTATCATGCATTGATCTATTTAGTATTTGGATAAAGGATATTATAAACATTATTATTCAAATTAAATAAAGTATTTTGTAATGTTTATTATTCATTTATTATGATGTTATCCTATTTGCATGTTTAAATCCTTGAATAACTTAAGTTATTCTAAATAGTCCGTTGTCGATCAATAACATGTGAATGATATTGAATTAAGACAAATCGAGTATTAGTTAGAATATACTTGAAAGTATATTGATGCGTAGCATGACTAATTTCGGATGATATTCAATGGATTGAGTATAGGACTTATCCCAACCACATGATGGTACTTTATGAATATTAGTCATTAAGTACATCATGAATATTTATCCTCGACTTGAGATACCGGAGAAATGTCATGGATGTAGTGCATTTCGTGAGGCAATCTAACGTTATACATAATCGGTCGAAGTGTTGCGAAATTTATGAATTACGCTCAGTAGTCAAAGCAGAGTTTGTTTCCTTCAAATTTATTTTGAAGTATAATCTTATTGGGCCCTCGTAGGGTTGTCAAGATGTTTGCATGGCCATGCCCAAGATCTTCGGAATATGTTCGGAAGAATTGGTAATCTTGAACAATCATATAAAGCGAGAAACAAAATAGTTAATTAAGAAATGAGTGAGATCCATATTCTTATTAACATGGTATTAGAAACAAAGGATAAGTATGATGATGAATCATCAAAAGGTTTTTCAGAAACCATACTCGAGTTGTTCGGGGTCATTGGCGTGTTGCTAGATGCTAACCAATGTCATTACGCATACTAAGATATCTCCGTGGGGCTGTTGGTTTATGGATATATTTAATATGTGTATGACCGGATTCGAACTCGAGCCACGGATTGCACACTTACGTATGAGACTCGATGTTTAAATAATTAATATAAAATATTATGTTTAATTATTAAATTCACAATAAACGACTAAACGAGCGATAAGCACTTATCGAAAGTGACTATTGGTCGTTAAATGTCAACGGATATGAAGAAAAGTAAACAAGCCAAGAGGCGGTTTTAGGAACCTCTTTTGTGCTTGTTTTTGGCGAAACTATGGAATCCCACATCGAAACCATCAGAACTTGACATCTACCATAAGGCTATAAATACATCCCCATGTATTCATCCTTTGGTACACTTGATTTCATTATAAGGCCAAACTTCTTCTTTTCTTCCCTCTTATTCTTGGTCGACGAGTGAATCCCCATTGTAAGGATTTCTGGTGACCTTGAGCATAACAAAGGTGTTTGGTTATTCTATTGTGATCAAGAACTAACATTCACATCGAATCGCTAATAGTGCGTGTGTACAAAAACGTGGTGTAACACACTATTGTTACATCAATTGGTTTGAATTGAAAAGCGGTAAGGGTCAATTCGTTAAACCACATAAACCCTAATTAGGGTTCTTGATTGAAGGAGATCTAGCCAATTGCAAGAGGTGCGTTACGCATTTATTTCGGTTAATTAATTATCTGTTATATTTTAAGTCTTCCGTTGTGTACTGTGATGTCTATATGCTATTATTTGTATATCATATATCGTAACCTCAACACATTTAACATTCTCACCACCAAAAGCGAGTGCGTGCGCATGTGTTGCACTGTGAGTTAGTAGGCGGCAACAAGGTCGATGCTATTGTTACAACGTCGACTATTCATCTCATGCATGCAAATATGTATGTGCATGAGCATATGTTGTTAATCGGCGGGGTTGAACCCCAACCCACAATCCCATACAAGTTTGAACCGAAAATCGAGCATATGTGCATGAGCATATATATGGTGACGGTATTATGCCATTTGGGTTTGAGTTACTAGTCGGGTCTATGAACCCGCTAGTATCAACTCTTGACAAAATATTAAGAGTAATAGTTGAGATCTCCGAGCTATATGCTCGAAGGCCATGGCTAGTGATCAAGATTATGAAGCTAATATCAACACGTACATATGAATTTTATATAGTTTCCAAAAAAAAAAAAAAAAAAAATTAATAAGTACACCTTGCATCAAATGCCAAACCAAAATGTCGATTTTGCAATTATAATTATTTTCCGCGATACAACGTCGCTTTGATATATAAGGTGTAAGTTATGAAAATTTTCAGCAGCTATCCGATGAATGAATTGGAGATAGGAGAACTATCATTAAGGTGGACCTTAAAACCTATAAATGGAGGAAAAACCCTAAATTAAAAATACCTAAAACTCATCCTTTTATTTGGTTTCAAAATAGATATAATTGATCATAAAGAAACCGAATTAAAGGATTGTTGGTTGTTATAGCGAAAGAAAGATGACAACAACAACCGATGAAGATGGAGATACGTGAGTAGTATTTTTTTTTTTTTTTTTTGGTCTTGTAGTAAATTAATTTCTTTTATTTATTTAGGTTTAATTATTGTTATTATTATTATTTTAACGAATAAGCGGGAATATGGATGATCAAAACATCATCATCATCGATGACAAAAGTAGAAAAGGAGGACCAGACGGAGATAAAAACCGAAACTAACTCCATTTCGGACCTAACCGATGACCAACCAGACGTCACTTTACTTCCTTATTGTATACTAACTGGTTGAGGTCTTGATTTCATTAAGGGTGCGTTTGGTAGAGAGAAATTGAGAGAAAAGAAATGAGGTAGAGAATAGAATCTCGGAGAATAGAAATCGAGAGAATTTTGTTCAATTCTAATGTTTGGTAACAATGAGACTTGACCGAAAAATGAAAAAAAAAAAAAATTATTTAAATTATTTAAAAATATATCTTTTTTTTAAATTTATTTTTAAAATTTTGTACTTCTTTAAAAAATTATTTTTAAAAATGTATTTATTTAAAAAACTTGTTTTTTTAAATATTTTTAAAATGTATTTATTTAAAAAACTTATTTAAAAAAAAAAAAATTTAAATTTTTTAACTTTTTAAATTATTTTTAAAATGTATTAAAAAAAGACTTGTTTTTAAAAAAAATATATTTTTGAAAATTTATTTATTTAAAAACTTATTTTTAAAAAAAAAACATTTAAAAAAATATTTTTAATAATGTATTTAAAACAAAACACATTATTTAACAAAATTATAGTTGGAAAAAAAATGCCATGGACCAATTCTCCGAACTCTCCACCAAATGGAGTGGAAATAAAGTTACAAAAAATACAAAGGATGGTTTCAGAGAATTGAATTCTCCGCTTCCCAAATTCCTGCACTACCAAACATGGGAAATCAACCAATTTCCATTTTTGCCCCATTTCTTTGTACCAAACACACCCTAAGAGAAATGTTACTACAGTTTTTTTTTTTTTTTTTTTGATTTCATGTAAAACTTTCAAATTTTAACTAAGAGCTATTTACTCTTGTCAACATTTTCCTTAAGAACAAATTTGCCATTGAAAATGTACCAAAAGTATGTTTAGTTGTAGATTTTTTTCCTTAACACTCTATCTTGATTTTTAGAAAAGGAAGAGTTTTCATCTCTAAAAATGTGATAGAAATAAACGTTTTAGATTATACATTTTAGAAAAATGAAAAATGAAAGGATTTGTAAAAACTTCAAAGAAAAATGTTGAGAATTGTGATTAGATGTGCTCAATTTTATAGTTAGAATTTGAAACTTGAACTTTTACTTTCTTATAAAACCTTTTCAAAAATTGTGACTAAACAAGTTTCCTACTTTTCGAGTTGTTTGTGATATATTTTCGGAAAAATGCTGTTTCTCACCAACTAAACGCAACCTTTATTTGCCACTTATTGATAAGCACCACTAGGATCAATTAAGATCGATAATAGTGTTTTACAAGAACTTGGTCAATCAAGAATTAGAAGAGATCAAAGCTCAATGTATTATCAATGGAGGATAGTTTGATATGAATTTGTTACAAAATGATAACAAAGAGATTCTGGAGAGAATTTAAGAGAAACGGAATTATCAAAAGCTTCCTAATGAGATACAAGTGTTTGGTATTTAAAGACATCTAAGCAAGAAGTACATTATGACTTGGGAGAAACCACATGTGCACCTCACGTGTAAAACACCCGTGCCCCTCACGTACCTTATAACCTAGCCAACTTCCCGACTTATTAACTAAACATTGCTAGTATTAGCTAAACATCGCTAATGCTAAACAACTCCTATCAATCCTTCCTTCTTCAAAACATTCTTGACCTCAGAATGGAAATCAAAAGCTTGATAATAACATTGCTAATGCTAAGTATCCCATGCATCAAACCATAAACCAACTGCAAAGATTATTCCTTTTCACCATTCACAAATCATAACGGGACTTATCGGAAGGGTGTTTGGCTTAAGATTTTAACTAATGTTGGAGTGTTTGTTTCGGTGGTGGAAGAGCACATCGAACGAATGATATCTACACACATTTTGCACATTCTTGAGGACAATAATGTTTTTAAGAGGACGGATTGATAAGTCTGTTATGATTTGTGAATGGTGAAAAGGAATAATCTGCGGTGGTTTATGGTTTGATACAGTGGATACTTAGCATTAGCGATGTTATTATCCACTTTTGATTTCCATTCTTGAGGTCAAGAATGTTTTGAAGAACGAAGGATTGATAGGAGTTGTTTAGCATTAGCGATGTTTAGCTAATACTAGCGATGTTTAGTTAATAAGTGGGAAGTTGACTAGGTTATAAGGCACATGAGGGCACGGTGTTTTACACACGTGAGGTGCATGTGGTTTCTCCCAAGTCATGGACTTCTGCTAGATGTCTTTAAATACCAAACACTTGTATCTCATTAGGAAGCTTTGATAATTGGTTTCTCTTAAATTCTCTTTGTAATCTCTTTGTTATCATTTTGTAACAAATTCATATCAAACTATCCTCCATTGATAATACATTGAGCTGTTGATCTCTTCTTAATTCTTGATTGACCAAGTTCTTGTAAAACACTATTATCGATCTTAATTGATCCTAGTGGTGCTTATCACTTATCTTTTCATCAACGCTATTTGCCATTCCAGAACACAATAATTGTATATTTGCCACTTAACATTGTTAAATGTTTAACTTAAGTACTTGGTGAGTTAACTTGTAATATATCCTGTTAATCTAGTAAAATTATTCCGTCAAATACCGGTAAAACCCCAAAATAAAGGATACGCGTTTAACATGTTTGCTGAAAACACTTGTTCAAAACTCGTAACATCTGTTTCTTAATCATCAAAGTCGTGAATTCATATGTTCCTACAAATCTCGTTCACTTTCTATTTTTCTAAAAAGTATCGTCTAAACAAGTTTTGCTCATAACGAGTTTGTAATTTGAAAGCAATAGCATACAACAATTGTTGTTTTCTGTAGATAGGCCTAAACTCAAATTATTAATTATTGTTATTAACTTGAATCAATCTATCTATATTAATATTGGTATCTGTTTATTTATCTATATATCTATCTATACACTTGTGATGGCTTTGCTTATATATAGTCTGTTTGTTCATGACATATAGGATTTCCATTTTTGGTGAAGGTGCCCCCCTTCAGTTCGAGCTCTGTAGCGTTTTTGTCAATTATGGCAATTATGTTAACGAACTTAACCTCTTTGGGACTCTTCAGGCAGCAGCTGGTGGTTTCTTGCCAGATCCTCTGTTACAACAGATTGGTTTTTCCGATATATTTAACCGTGAATTCAATAATCCTGTACGCGTCCCATGTGTGGCTTATCATCGTCTACCCGATCTCCGTTATTGTTCACTTCCAGTATCCTCTACCTCCGTCGTTCAGATCGCTGCCAAACTCTATATTACCACTGACAAGGTCGATGACATGGAGATATTTCCTGATGATTATGGTCATAAACCTGTAAAATTAAAAGACCTCAACGATTCTGATCTTGTTGAATATAAAGTTATGTTGGAGCTGTTGGCTGATGATTTAAAAAAATCAGAACAGTTACGTTCTAAGTTAGAAGCAGCTTATGCGCTTCAACCTACTGAGAAGAAGAAGCAGGCGGTGAAATACATTGATAACGAAGCGTTTCACATTTGCGATACCCTTGAGTTTATAAACCTCCCAGACAAACCCAATGGCGGTTCCGGTAAGAGTATTATAAAAGGTAAAGATGGCTCTCTAGAGCTGTATTACGTTGCATTAAAGTATGCTGTAGACGCAGATCTAGAAATAGAATTTGAACAAACTTCTAACGAAACAAAAGTTACTGGAACATTAATGGCTCATTATGGTGAAGGCTTTAATTACGACGATCCTGCTGATGATTACCATGTAAAGATCTTTGAAACCAGTTCTCCTGCTTTTGTTGAGCGTGGAAAATTAAACCTGATGCGATCTTTGTTGGCTGTACCAGCTAAATCCTCCCTCATAATTTACGCAGACTTAGTTGACAGGACCTCTGGTTGTGAAATTTTGTGGGAAGCTTGTGAATTCTCTGTGCCGTGTGATGGTAAAAGCCTCGTTGGTGTTATTGCGACTAAGAATTTCTCATTAAAACTGACAGTGAATTGGAACTTTCCATATTCTCCTGCCCCTTCCTCCTCAAACTCATCCGTCAGTCGTCTGATAAAGGTAAAAGTATGGTATATGTCAGATTGAATAAATTTACAAAAATAAGAAATGCAATTGATTTGTGTAAAATTAGCTCAAGCTCTTGCTATCCCTTCCTGGTGCTAATCTACATACTATTTGTTACTGCAAAACTAGACCAAAAGAAGAAAATTTGGAGCCCATTTTACATCGACCATGGTAGATTCTGATGTAAGTCTATTAACATGTGACACACGTCAACTGTTGATTCAGAAGCTTAATATATAAAAATCTAGAGGACAGTTAAGAAAATTGTTTTGTATTGTAATACAGGAAAGTAATAGATGGAGCCTTCAAGAAGAAATTGCAAAGGTATTTAACACCTCACTGAAACATACTTTCAATCCTCAGAAAGCCGTATCTTATAGTATTTCTACTTGCATCAAAGAGGACGGTGGTGATTACCTATGGTATATATGTTCTTTCTCATACTTGTGAACTCTTACTTTCTTTGGTGTGTAGTTCTTTTCTTCTGAATGATGAGTACTAATCCAGAAATTTTTCATTTGGTAATAGCTCGAGTGTCATGCACATATGGCCTGAAATAAAGGAAACTCACAAGTATAAAGGACCAAAACATGCTGGAGTGGTAATATTTTTTTGTGAGTGAAATATCATGTATTTTCAATAAACTGCCAAGGATCTTTACTGTTTTCTTTTCATAGTTCTTGAAGGATAATATCATGGGTTCTGATTATAAGGACGTGATGGAAAGATGCGTCGTATGTGGTCCTGGTTTTGTAAAGTTTAAGTTATCTAGGACATGGATCGCTAAGGTAATTTTATTTATTTTCTTTTCCAACTGTTGTAAAACACACATTACAATGCTGACCTTAATTCTTGTCTACTTCAATATCGTCACTTTTTCTGATCTTTTCTTGCAGAGTATTCATAAGATGCTAACGGATGGCATAGACACATGGGCACCCAAAGTTTCTGTGAAAAAATCAGTTGTATACTTTTTGTCACGAAATATAACCGAGGAAATGCATATGGGTCATTTTCGATCCACTTTAATTGGTGAAACGTTAGCTCGCATGCTCGAGTATTCTGGAGTTGTTGTGCTCCGAAAAAGAATCCATGATGAGGATCATCTGGACATTGAGGTACATGCAGTTGGTCTTGCTGTTTGAATGTCTCTTAAATATAATCGTATTATACTTGTGCATCATATAAAATATAAAATAAGTAAAGCTGTTTGAATGTCTGTCAAATATAAAATAGGAATATACCTCTTATGTTTTGTTGTTTTTTTAGTCTAATTCCATATTTTTTCAGGGTAAACGCTCTTATGATCTCTACATTAGCGATACTCTTGATTTATTGAGGGAAAAGGGTTTGACTATAGTCAGCGAAGGGGATGGGGCGGTATATATCGAGGGACGAAAATTACCTCTTGTGTATCTCACAGCTTTGCGGTTAGTTTACTTGCTATAAATGCTGATTTTGTCAAAACGTATTTCAATTGGCTAGTAATACATTTTCTGCATATGTAGGCATGCACTTGATGTGGAAAAAGCAGATTGGATACTGCATGTGACTGATGTAGGGCAACGAGACTATACTGAAATGTGTATCACTGTAAGCAACTGATAACATCTTCCAAAAAAAAGATCAAGAAATCGAATTGAATACTTATTGAGCTTTACTGTTTTGCATATGTAGGCTGCTAAACGTGTTGGGTTGATCACAGATGATCATTCTATTTACCCTTTAAGTCATGTTGGATTTGGTCATGTTCAAGGTGATGATTTTGAGAGATTCCAAACTTTTAACACCAAACTGGTTAGTTTGGTTAATTTGCTTGACGAAGCCAAAAGTCGTTGTAAAGTGCTCCTTGCGGGACAAGGTATACCACATTTATTCATTTTCGCTTTCAACCCGCTTGACCTGTTTCGCATTTAGTTAAGGGGTCAATTTAAATAACTACTCATGCTTTTTTTAGCTGAAATGGCTGATGAGTGGACTGCTGAGGATCTTGAGCATGCTGCTGAAGCACTTGGATATGGTGCCATTAAGTAAGATTCTTTTGCTTTATCATAAATACTAGCCTATAAACCCCGTGATAAATCACGGATGGCTAATAAAAGTTTACTTAACAAAAAGGTGGAAGTTGTGAACTTGTGATACGAATGTAATAAATTGAGCTCTAAAATAGAATAATTATGTAACTTAGTTTTATTGTTCAGTAACAACAAATTGACGCGTTCAAAAATAAATCAACAACTTTACAAATGTATAACTTTCGTCAGTCTCATAATAAAAGAAAACGTTAAAAAAATTAGTTATTTTGAATATGTTGATTTTCAATTCAAAGTAGTATGTATTTAAAGGTATATGTTTGACGAATAAGCATCTAAAGTTCCAATAAACATTTAACATCCATGCCAAAATATTTTTTTTAATACTAAAACAACATATTAATCTTATTTTCTCCGCATCAAGTGTAACTTCTTCATCCTATTTAGTAAAAGAAAATTGATTAGTAATACGGTGGATCGACATGCAAATGCATTAAGAAAACTTGCATAACAGTTTGAATATTTCTTGTAAACACAAAATCGAATACGTAATCACAGGTGTGGGACTGTGGGAGTTAATTCACCACATGCTGGGTATAAAATATAAATATCTTTATTGCTTCTTTACTTAACTATTTTCGTTCTTTACAATCAGATCGTTTAAAAGGGTACAAACCCGATTTCGAGCTTTGAATATAACCAACATGATTTCATTTAGCAGCTCTTTTCAAAATTAAGTTTAATCACAACTAACTTGCAATAATCCAAACATCACTGTCTTAGCCTACATATTGGAAAGAACTCAACGTATTGTTTTGATGCATTAACCACAGTTATGTACCATAAACATGCAACAGTTGATAAGTACTTTAGTAGCGAGATCTAAACATTGTTGTATCATATCCTTTACAGCGGGTCAGATTGGGTTTGAGCAGCAACGGGTATATGATACTTGATGCCATTCAACATTCTACATATATATAAGAAAAAATTTAATTGTCCAAATTAAAACAACGAATGCATCATAAAAATCTTAACGTTGTACTGATGTACGTACATGATGAAAACTACATTTTCATCCCATATAAAGAAGCTAATTCATTATAGCTTGTTGCATCTCTAAGCTCAAGATGGATGATCTCACCATGTGTCAGCATCGTTTTTTCTTGAACTGTACCAATAATACCAAAGAACGTAATCAAGTTCCTTAACACATCCAAAGAGCGGGAAGGGGGATTGGAAATATAAGGATCGGCAAGAGATCGTGATCTTATGAATAAAATCAAACCAAGGAAGCTATGTGCCTATGTGAACAAAAACTACAACACCTGCATGATATACTAATAAAGGTAAAAAGTTGTAGTTTGAATCAGAAATTATCCTTGGGTTGATGTGGTTCTGTAACTCATTGGCCTAAATAAAACAACAATAAATTGACCAAAAAAGCTACAAATAATACAATGCACAGTCAAAATCTTACCGTTCACTGCTATTGTTATCTTGTTTCTCCTGTTTAACAATTTACATCAGCATCATCTTCATATAAAACAAATATTGTTTTAGTCTTTGTTAGTCTAATAATGTCATTCGACTTATAAAATGAAACATAGTTCCTCCACACTCAAAATAAACTGCAATTCGTTGTTATTTGGGTTTGCATATTAAAACTGCCCAAGTAGACCTTGTCAAATGAAAATAAAACTCAAAGCAAAAGGATCAAATGAACCGTGTACAAGTCAAAAACGATGTATTTCATCAGCGTCACTTAATTTAAATGGTATGGTATTCATAATTTCTGATACCTTAAAAACGAATCTTGGCATTTCTTAACATGCTCAAAATGTTTTAAAACATCGTTATGTCCTTTTAACCCGTTCAAGATGAAACACAATCCAAGTTGACCCATTCGATCATTTAACAGCAAGAGGGACGGAATTGATGTACGTTGAAAAAATGGTCTATTTATATATTAAGGATCAACATCCTACAAGAAACAATGTGATTAGAAAATATAGTTAGGCGCACAATCTAAAGTCAAATACATAAAACTAACCTCTATAGCCAAAACTTGTTAAGGCCAAATTTATATCCAAATAAATATGAACGACTGGGGAGATTCCAAATGAAATCACAACAATAATGCAAAACAGATTAGGAGCTTGTGATTTTTAAAAATATTGCAACCATATGATACCTTAAAAACCGTACTCGTGAAAATATTAGTAATGTCACATATATACTATACTATACCCACAATCGTAGAATACGATAAACACAAAGTGAAATAGTGATGATAAAATGGCAACTTGACTAAATTATATCCTAACGGTTTTTGCTTTTAACAAAGGTAATTAATCATAACCTGGACATTCATCATGTACATATCATAGATTAATCATAACAAATACCGAAATATTAACATAATGACTATAGTAACAGTCATAACATATAAACGGTTCCCAAAATTCATAAACAATTATTATTTCGTTTACTAAAATAATGAGATGTCATTACTTATAATATACTATATCCATAGGTGATCAAATGCTAACTCACCTCAACAAACAGTTCATCTTCCAAAAGATGCATTTAACCGTGAAGTTCTGTAAAAGACCCTTTATCCCCAACACAACGAATTCACTCTCATGAAAATTTATTTTCATCTTAAGCTTACTTTTCCGCCTTCCACTTTCTTCTTTCGAGACTAAATTTTTAGCGTTTTCTGCAATTTTAAAAACTGTAAAGTTAGACTTGTCTGAAGCTCAGAAAAATAACTTACAAACTTAATTAAGTACTTTTAGCATTAGCATCATAATTATAATGTATGAATTTGCTTTCAGGAAAACATAAAGTTGCATTTAGCTTGAAGCTATGTAGAAAGTAAAAGATTAAATTTAAAGGCATGAAACTATTACACTGACAAAAATACCATACATGTTTATCATAACACTCATAGGTCAACAAAGTGCTAACTGTTTGTAAGTATAATTGATAGTTCTCCTCTCATAAGGGCTCATGTTTGCTTAGACTCTTATTGATGAAGGATAATTTGATGATTATGTGTATTATATGTAACTACATTATAGAAAACCACAATCCTAACAAATGATTTTTAAGGCATCATAGACAAAAAAATATTTCTATTAGGACATTTCAGTGAACACGAACACGGAACACATTTCATTCACTCCTTAAATTACTTGATTTACTATATATCCTTATATAGGAATTGAAGTCATCAAAATAATATCAAATGCAATTCAAACAAATTTATGAATATAGACATCTAAACAATTAAGAAATTGTTTATTTAAAATATAAGTAAGCGATGAAAGATATTGATTTTACTCGAATGAACCAAACCAAACCTGAGTTGGAATAAACCTGGGTTTATCTCGACGCCTTGAAATAAACCTGTCAAAACTAAAAGGTATTAATCAAGAAGAAGATCGAAACATTAATTGGTGAATTTAAACAGAAAAACAAAAGAGAATGGTGATAGCAATATAATGAAGATATACTCTTGATGAATAATCGTTTGAATTTTGAACCCATGATACAATTAATGTGAATGAAAAGCTTGATTACGGGAGAGTTATTGAATGATATCGAAATTGATAGCTAGGGGTTGAAAGTCAAAGAATGTCGACTAAATGGCTGGGAGATATAAATTGTATATTTGAGGTGGCAATAGTGAGGTGGCATTAGTGACATGGATTTTGAGTGCCAACATGGCTTTAATGACATGGCAAAATTCAAATAAACCTTTGTTTATTATATATATAGATTACGATTATTGTAGTTATGCTCTCAATACCAATTATATGAGTAGAAAAGTAAATTTTAATTTCCAAAGAACTTGCTGTAATCAAATTTTTTATTTTGAAAAAGAAGTGTAAATAAACAAATTTACAAATTTATTTATATTGAATTAAACAATGCTTACGGGCTATTTCCTTCGTTTCATAACACAAGATACCTTACTTTTTGGTCAAGTTTCGTGCTTATTCATATTCTATGCTTGTGTTCTTAATAATAGGTATGCAGACTTGCAGAACAACAGATTGACTGATTATACATTCAGTTTTGATCAGATGCTTAATGAAAAGGTACGTAGTCTTTATGATGTTATGCAATTGTTTATAGTATTCCCTTATTGATTTGAAATCTTTACATCGACCTTGTTTCTTATTTGCTCACATTCGTTTATAACTAGGAAAATACTGCTGTATATCTACATTATACACATCATCAAGTTTGTTCAATTATCAGGAGTTCTAGTAAAGACATCAAGGAGTTAAAGGTAAGAATTTCTTTTCGTTTCAATATTTTTTCATAGACAAGCACAAACACTATATATGTAGGGTTAAGATTCGGTACTTAAAAAAAATCTTTTAATTTTAGTGTGAAGTGGGGTTTGTTTTTTTTGTTTTTTAATTGAAGTGAAGCATATTATGAAAAAGCAAGTTTGCTTGCATGTGTGTTTAAGATTAAGGTAAAAGAGCCGATTTCATATATTAAGATGATATTATAATTGTTTGCGCCAGCTGAAAAGTTAATATCGATGAACGATGATGAGCGTGAGTTGGGATTACATTTACTCCGGTTTACCGAGGTAAGATAATGGTTGTTTAAATTTCCATTATTAAAATAAAGACATGGAACTGTTTAAATGGCATCTTAATGTTGATTAACAGAATATTAATTTTTAGGTCACCATTGTTCTTATATGCAGTACATTTTTTTGCCATTAAAATTTCTATAATTACTTCTAAGTCTCTATCTTCCTCCTATGATGCACAAGTGTTGTGTTGTAGTGACTCTAGGAATTGTCTTACGATATGATCTTGTTTTAGAGACTCATGTGCTCTCCCTCAAACTGTCGGCTCACGCTTTCTCTAGGATTCTGTTGTGTTTATATTAAGTTACAGATTTTTTATTTTTTTATTTTTTTTTTTTTTTTTTAATTTTTTGGAACGGCGAATTACGTTACAGATTAGGTATACCATGGGTATTTGAAGAGGAGTGGGCAGGAGGATCGAGCCATACTGGATCGTATCTCAAACCACGTCCATCTCCTCACAAAATTCTTATGGTTTAAATGGATCGACTATCGAGTCATACTGGATCGTATCTCAGACCACGTCCATCTCCTCACAAAATTCTTATGGTTCTTCATAATTATCGTTATAACCTGGGTTTTACATAAAGCATAGTTGTTGGAATTGAATACTTTAGTAGTTTAATGAATAATTAAAACACATATCAAGATGTTTTCAGTTTTTGATCAGTTAACAAAAAAATTTATAAATAATAGTAGTTGTATATGATTACGTAGATTTTATTATACCATTAGTAATCTAACTTTTCTTTTTATAGGTTCTCGGAGGCTTGCACAATTCTTGGCGCCGCATATCTTGTCGAGTACCTTTATAAATTATCACGAGAAGTTTACTGGTTTACGCTCTTCCGTGTGGCAGGTATATTTACTACATATCGCTTTTTCTCATACGTGTTGAATTTAGTCCCTGCTTATCTTAAACCAACGCTAATTTTATAAATGTTTATTTGATTTATAGAAAAGGCAAACCTGATGATTCTTGTCAGGATTTAACGTAGCTTCGAATTTTTTGACAGGTTGTTGGGTCTAGTGAGAAGACGAGCAAATTATTGCTGTGTGAGGCGACCGAAGTGGTTATGAGGAAATGCTTTGATCTTTTGGGGATCACTCCTATCTGTAAAATCTGATCGTTAATATTACCATCTTCTTGATTACTGAGTGATCATTTGGGAATCTGAAAGTGGTCTGGAAGCTGCCAGTTGGAGCTTAACTATGGCGGTATGTTGCCCTTTGTTTCATTCGGGTTATGATATGATGATATGTTATGATAGCTTGACAATCTTATCATATTGAAAGTTTGTCAAAAGTGTTGTGTACAAGTTTCTTTGCGTTTTCCAATTGTTAGGCTTGTTTTATGTCTTTTACAGATTCTTATATTCGAAACCTAGTTGGTTCATTTAGTCAATGTTGTTAAAATCAGTTTAGGTGTTAGTGGAGTACTGCATGTTGCCATTGTGTTTAGTACTTTAGTGTGATGCCAGGGCAGTCCCGTGGATTTCGGGGCCCTGTGTCGTGTTAAAAATGATTGTTTAAATATGAAACTGCTTTCATAAATACTTAAAAAATGGTAAACAACGGCAAAATAAAATACATGTTACATATTATATTAGTAGCATTAATTCCTAAATCTTAAAATATGTTTACATCACAGTCGAATTGTAATCTATTCATTCAGTGAGGAATTATCATTTTCTTATTATTATTTTAGTGTTTACCAATGGACTAATCCCTATCATCCATTTAGTTTGATTTAATTGTGAGGATTAACCAGAGATTTAATTGATAAACCAAAGTCCATGTTTTTTTTTTTTTTATCTTTTTGTTTTTCTTTGTAATTCTATTATTATTATTTTTATTTATTTATTTATTTTAAATTCACGTTTTTTTAATTAACTATTTTTTTTTTCTTTTTTTTACTTCGCGTTTATTTTTTCTTTCACACGTTTTCGTCGTTTTTCATACGTTTTCGTCCGTTTTCATACATTTTCGTCCGGTTTCTTATGTTTCAATCCATGATTCATACGTTTTCGTCCGTTTTCTTACGTGTTTTTACGCTTTCATACATTTTCGTCCGTTTTTAAATGTTTTCATACGTTTCAAAATATCACAAGTGTATTCTGAATATCAAAAGCAATATTCTGTGATTTTCTGATCAGAATATCACAATTGATATTCTGGATATCACAAGTGATATTCTATGACATTCACAAGTGATTTCTGAATATCACAAGTGATATTCAACTAATGTTTTGTAACATGAAATCACAAATGATATTCATAATATCACAAAGTGATATCTAAAAAATTACAAGTGATACTCATAATATCACAAAGTGATATTCAGAATATCACAAAGTGATATTCAGAATATAATAAAGTGATATTCAGAAAATCACAAAATGATATTCAGAAAATCACAAAGTGATATTCTCAATATCACAAAGGGGTATTCAGAAAATCACCAAGTGATAAGTGATATTCAAAAAATCACAAGTGATATTCTGAATATCACAGAATATCACTTGTGATAGTCACTAACGTATGAAAAGGCAATCATTAGCTACCTGCACTCATTACCCTTGATCATTTAAGTCACACCTCATTTAAAACACTTACGAAGACTAAGAAACTCAAGATGTATAGGTATTAGATTGTACCAAAATATTTTTCTTCTTATCTTGACTGCTGATAGTCGAATCCCTAGGATTAGCCTAGACGGATCCCTCATAGGAGGGAACCGTAGGAATCGACTGGCAGATTCAGTAAATCTTGCCTAAAGCAATCATTTCAAGCCTTTTTGGCTAACTTGAACACTCCATCATGCATAGATCAGTGCACAACTGTAGTTGACCCTTGTGCATGCAAATCATCACATTTTTAAGGATTTTAGTGGCTTAAGTCTTTAATGCACTTCCCAAATCCTTCCCTTTATAAGTCATCTTGTTAAAATCTCTTAGTCATCAAGCACAACATAATTTCAGCATTTAGAAACCTTCTCCATAGTCATTTCATCATGAGGAAAGCTCCTAGTCCTAACTCATCCACCAAAGAACCACCCAAGAAACTTGCTCGTGTTGTACACGAAATTTCCTTAACCGAATCATCTCCCGTTAAATCCACAAATGCTAGGATTTCTCCTCCACCAACTCAACCAATCAAACCAATCCCCATGAGGATTGTTCCCACAAAAATATCATCACCAAACTCCACAATTCCTACTAAACCAAACACACCCTTTTCCACCCAACCAACATCATTGGTGCCTAGAGCCATATCATTTACCACCTCACAATCATCTCCACCTCTCTACAATTTATAGGACTTGCCTCCTAGGCCATCTAATCCTCCACCATTGCCGATACTCTCTTCAATAGAGAAGA
Source organism: Chrysanthemum lavandulifolium (assembly GCA_022545495.1). Classification (NCBI taxonomy): domain Eukaryota; kingdom Viridiplantae; phylum Streptophyta; class Magnoliopsida; order Asterales; family Asteraceae; genus Chrysanthemum; species Chrysanthemum lavandulifolium. Next base: position 30,362,053 of record CM040239.1, read on the forward strand.
ATGTGCAACAAACCCAAGGTGTTGAATCAACACATGCACTGGTATCCATTTCTTCATTTCCCTCAAATGGTCCATTTTGGATTATGAGGAATCATCAAAGTCAACCACCCGACTACATGGATGTTGACACCTCTCTACCTCCACCATCATCCTTTGTTGAGCCATCATTGAATGTGCCTCCACCAATCCCTCATTCGTTTGAGGATCCTCAACCTCCTTCACTAGAACCTCCACATCAAGCCGCTCTATCTTTACCACCACCTTTTTCCAAGCCATGACAAGGATTGCTATCATTGTCAACACGTTGAAGGCTTGATACATGAACTACGTGAAGAGCAACGTTTCATGTTTTATCACCTCTCTGAACGTTTCGATGAGGTCAACAAACCTAAACAACCGTGAGCTTAAGAATTAAAGTGGTGGTATAGTCTTAAGCTAAACTTAGATCGTTTAGGATTCACATTTCATGTTTAATCATTCTCTTAGTTTTAGAGATTTGTAGATCATTTCTCGTAGTTTTATTGAATGAAGTTACATGTTTTATGCTATGTGGTTTTGAGTATATATTTGTTGCTTGAATACATATCTCACGTTGATGTTAACATCGTTTGTCACATCACCATTCTTTGGATTATGTTTTCGCATGACGGATCCTCCATTATGCTTAGACGGATCCCTCCAAGGAGGGAACCGTGGGATTCGTGCAACAGAAGACCTGTTTTCTACTAACTTGAGTCTTATTTGCAGGAAACTATGCATTATATACTTGATTTCTAACCTTTGTTTTGTAGATTTTCAATATACACATGAAGACTTTGACACCCTAAGCTATGGGGAGTTTTATGTCAAAGCGATACATTGCAAAATCATTTGCAATATATTTTAGGATCACGTTACATAACGTCCCTTTGCAAAGTTGCAATCATCAAGGGGGAGCATTATCGTCACAAAGACGAAACCATTTGCAAACATAGTTGCAATGCATTAGCTTAGTAGTTTTTCTTACTTGACACCCTCAAAAAGAGATGGACTCGTCAAGGGGGAGTTAAGACGTGAACTCTTCCTGTCACTTGCTCTCTATATTTTCTTTTCTTATTACATGTTTTTCTTAAAACAATGTGTTAGTTTCTTTTCGACGCTCTTTTTGTTTCGACAAAAAGGGGGAGAAGAGAGTAAAAACTCAATTCAAAATTTTAAGAATTTTAGTTTTTCCTTAAAATAATTTTATGTTTTGTCATCAACAAAAGGGAGATTGTTAATACAAATAATCCGTAAAAGCGTTTATTTATATTTTACGATCTTCTAATGCTTTTTCGATAACAAACGTAAAATCATTTTAACGAAACAAATAAAATTCGTAAATGGTTTGAGCCAATAGTTTACTAACACACTTACGTTTTCACATAAAACACTAAACAAGTAAAAGTGATTTTATGATTTAGTAATACATATGTACAACAACTAGTGTTTACAGATTGGGAAAATATATACATAACTAGTATGTATTGTAATGGGTAATATAAATGGGTAGAAGTTTAAATATTTGACCCATTGACCAAATATATTGAATGTAATTAGATAAAACCCAAAGTCTATAACCCATACCCATGGAGCATAACCCATAACCCATTGCATGACATCATGCATAAGTCATATATGGATATTATCCATGACCCATGATTTTAACCCATGACCCACGGACTAGATGCATTGCATCTTGTTGATACATTGTATCTACTTGGATACCCATGGTCCAATGTCTAGGACCTATGACCCATAACCCATGACCCATGACCCAAAACCCATGGGCAAGGGGCGTCCCACGGATCCCCGATGAATATCTGACGGATCCTCAGTGAGGGATCTGTGGGATCCGTGGAACAGCGAGCTAAATTTCTTCTATAAATAGTGAGTCATTTCTTCCTTTTGGGTTGCCAACCCCAAACATACTTTCTCCAAGTATTGTAACCTTCTAACCTCAGATCCTAAGGATCTTTCTATGTAGTTTGTGTTTTGTTTTTGTGTGATTCTCTAGGTTCCTCTTAAAGGCGAGATCACCACCTCTTGAAGTCGAGCAAGCTCAAGTCCATGAGTTGCCATGCTTCGTCATCATCAAAACTACTGAGGTTCTCTTGTTGATACTTCTTTCTCCCTCCATAAGAAGTGTTGTGTCAAAGGCATTAGTGAAGGATGCCGAAAGATTCAAGACAAAAGCATTAGTGAAAGGTGCTTAACGTCCGTGTCAAAGGCATTAGTGAAGGATGCCAAAGGAGTCAAGACGAAGGCATTAGTGAAAGGTTCCAAACATCCGTGTCAAGGGCATTAGTGAAAGATGCCTAGAAGTCAAGTCAAGTGGCATTAGTGAAAGATGCCAAGGGTGTATAATTGATGAGGTGCATCGATGTACAAATAGAGATAGGTTGTATTCAAGGATATTGATATCCTTGATGGTGTTGTAATAAGGAGTTGGTCTCCTTTGGGATTAGGTGTTGTGTAGTGTTGGGTAGTAGTTCCTCCATCGTAATGGAACTCGTTATTTAGCCTAGTACCGGATAAAGGGTAAGCGATGTTGTGATAGGTGTGGTTCTACCTTGTGGAAGAACCCGGTGTCTAGCCTAGTACCGGAAAAAGAGTAGGCGACTTTGTGAAGGCTTCTCCACCATAAGGAGTTGGTGTCGTGTAGTGTTTACGAATTCTTGAGTAGGTGACTCGGGGAGTGGAGTAGGGCAAGGAAGGTGTCCTTGTAGCCGAACGACTATAAATACCCGTGTCGTGGTTATGTGCTTCTTACTCTTTATCTTTCATTACACATTTATATATATATATATATCTATCAACGTCCAACATACACATCCAAATAGATTGACATAAGTCGATCTAAATATTTTAAAACGAAATTTTAATTGGTAAAACTATTCAACCCCCCCACCCCTTCTAGTTGTCCACGGTGAATTTAGAAAAAAACAAAAAAATGTATAAAAAAAAAGAAAGACAAAAAGACAAGAAAAAAAACATGGACTTAGGTTTATATATATTAAATCTTAGGTTAATCCCCACCATTAAATCAAACTAGATAGATGGTGAGGATTTTTTCCTTTGTAAGCATGAATTTGTGGGTAAACAAAATAAAGTGACTCTTCATTCAGTTTCTAAAAACCATCATACCAGCAACATTGTAAATTAAAATTTAAATAAACATAACTAGGGATGAGCACGGTACCATAATAGTACCGAACCCGTACCGAATTGGTGGTACCGTTTTTTTCCCGAGCATAAAAGAGGGTACCGGTACCGGAACCGGTACCCGGTACCGGGAAATCGGTACCTATACGATACTTTCCCGTTTTTTGTTAAGCCAAAATATAATCTAGATTTCATGCTCGTAAAAACCTGACAAAACGTTTTTTTGTTAACCCATCCTTCTTCGTCCTAACAGGATCAAAATGTTGCCAAATCCCAGCCATCTCCTTGTTTGTTTTCACATAAATTTCATACTCTTCTTCTTTGTCATGATTTCTTTTTCTTTCGCTACTTTGAGCTTTTCGAGATTTTGCTACAACAACCGATGGTTCGCTACCATCTCCCGAATCTGATTCATCAATATTCAGTATTGGAGTTTCTTCAACAATTGTGTCATCACTCTACACAAAAACATTATATACCAATTAGATACATATTATAAGGTGACATTAACAAATTAGTCTACTGATAATGTAACATAAAAGAAAAAAAAATGTTTAGTCTACCGTTAATGTGTATTAGCTTACCAAAGTAGCCAAAAAGAAAACAACAAAATGATAATGACTGATAACTCATAAACAACAAGTATATTGATAAATGATAATAAACTTGATAAAAGCAAGCAATCCTTTTACGGATGTAGCCAAAAAGTATTCAGTAGCCAAAAAGTATACAGTGCATTTACCTCCATTATTTTAGCGATGATGATGATGAATTATGGATGTAAACTTTAGCGATAATGATTGATGATATGTTAGGGTTTGGTTTTTAGGAGGGTTTATGAGGTAACAAAACGTAAAAGCCTTTTTTTTTTCCTTGTATACAAAATACAAACTTAGTAGATTAGTTTAAAAAAAAAACCTTTTGTATTCCGGTACTAAATCGGGAATTCCCGAATAATTCCCGTACCGTTTTTGAAAGGTACCGTTTTTTTTTCACCTAATTTCGTAGTCCCGGTACCGTACCGTATATCGGGATCGGTACCATTTCGATACGGTTCCGGTTCGGTTCCGGGATTCGGGTCTAAATGCTCATCCCTAAACATAACTAAAGTAATTAAGAGGAGGAAACAAACACGAAAGAGAAACCTACCAAGAATATATAATTAAAGAACAAAAAGAGAAAAAGAAAAGAAAAGAAAAAAGACACGAAATGAAAAAAAATAGGGATGAACAATTATTGTGCTTGTTGGGATGCAGATAGTACACGGGCTCAAATAGAAAAACTGGATTGAAATATATTTATATATTCGGCTTTTCTTTAGAATGTGGCCCAAATGGCTTAGGGGGCCCAGTTAGGCAGCTGCACAAATCCAAAATAAATTAAATTTTGGCTGAAGCTGAATACGGAAGTGGTAGTTCTCGAGATTGGGATGCTTAAGGTCCAATGCTACAGGTGTTGAAATACACCTTCAAACTTAATTGGATTAAGTCCAGGGGCCTTTATGGACATTTCTATTTTTCTTTTAGACTTAATCCCTTGTAAGGGACTTATTTGTATTTTCATAGTTGTGCAGGAACATAAACTAGCAAGATTAATAATCTTCTGTAACATTATGATTTCTATTATAAAAGACTATACGATAGGCAAACAGTTGTTATATATGCAACACATTAGTGGCCGAGATGAATGCAATTAGGCCAAAAGTTAACCCCAAGTTTCAATTACGCCTCAAAGTAACCCTACATACATTACATAAATCCGAAATCTAACTCTTAAAATTAACACATTGATAACGCTACACGCGTCGTTCGGGGTTAAAGAAACTTCCTTTTCTTGAGCAAGTTTTATAACACCTAAGCGATGAACCTAATCGTTGTAGTGTAGTAATTAGGGTAAGCCACGGGTATTGATATCGTTCTCTGGGGAATAGGAATGCTAGTAAGAAGTTACTACGCTAAGGTTAAGGTTGAGGAAGATTATTTTTGTATTTTTATATTTTATGAAATGGAAAGGTACGAATCTCGGGTATTGGATTTGGGGGGTTGGTATTTCTACCGATTACTCTACTATTATCTAATTATCTAAACTAAGGTTGTGGGAGTCTATGTCTAATTAATGTGTGCTCGTATGATAGTTTAAGGATGTGTTTACGTAGGTTATACTACTCCTTAATTATCTCCTATTGATGGTTGAGTTGTCACGTCCTTATTCTTAGTTGCGTTGTGTGTCTAAAGTTGTAGGGTATCGTTTCTCCCTAACTCTTTGAACTTACCAAAGGGTCTCGTCTACAAAACCCACTAGGGATGATAAACTCTTACTCTAAGGCACTCTTTGGATAATTTAGCCTACAACTACTCGGTAATCATATTCTAAGGTTCACAGAGATGAATCAAGCATTAAGTACACAACGAATGACCTATCGCATTACTAGATCATTAATCAACTAAGATAAGAAACAACCAATCAATATTCAATAATTAAGTTTCATACTTCCTAAGCAAACACACAAATAAATTAGCGGACATGGAGAACATGCAAGCATACACACAAATAATCAAAGACATAATTGAATTAATGAAGTAAATACTTATCTTGATGTAAGATAGGGTTTAAAACCTTAAAATCTGTACAAGACACCTTAGGTTCGGTTTTAGGTTTTACTCCAAAGACTCTCTCTAAAAGCGAAAAATTCGGATTCTATATATAAGATTACATATGCGACGGCGTCACCTTATGTTTTCGTGCGCCGTCGTGTCGCCGTCATTAGGGTTTCATCTTGGCCACGTTAACCTTGCGACGGCGTCACCTTATGTCCGTGACGCCGTCTCTTGACCTCGGCGTCGTGCGGGTCGCATCTAGGCCGTTCGAGTAGCAACGGCCTACTCTTTTAAAGCCCGGCGTCGTCAATTGAAAATAGGGTTTTGGCTTCGTATCGTCACAAAATCCTCCGATGGCGTCGCAATTAACACCGACGTCGCCATATACATTTCAGTGACTTTGAGTGTCTCGATTCGACTTTGGCCATTTTCTTCATATATTCACGCCTTTTCGTCCAAATAAGTGCCATTCCAGCATTTTGCCTTCAAGAGACCTAAAAGTTAAAAGGAGCGATATTAAGCAATAACGGATACAAAGTGATCAAATAAGGCTTAACGACCCTCAAAATGGTACCTTTGAAACCTTATCAAATATCCCTACACTTGTTATTTGCTTGTCCTCAAGCAAATGTGCTTTAGCCAATTAATTTATAAGTTAGGGGTCATGAAGCATTAATTCAAAACGGTCCACAACACATATAAGCCCATAAAAGTCATAACAAGCACGGAAATTACATACTAGCACCTCACATGGGGTGTTTGGGTACTCACATCTCTCGGTGTATATATGAAATATAACAAATAGAAAATGAAAGATAAACACTCATTAACCGGTCCTAGTACATAGATTACCATAGGCTTGAGAATAGATCAAACCTCCATCGCTTTGGCGTAAGCACCTAGGAAAGACTATCAAAGAGGTCTTTTAAAGGGTTGGAATGTTAGGCTTATGGTAGGGAAACACGGGTTTGGTGGGATAGGCTATTTAGTGGTGGCAAGTCAAAAATCTTTATGTTAAATGCATACGAAGAATGGCGTTGCTAAGCCAAGACTCGACACTCTAAAACTCTAGGTAACGAAATAAACAAACATAAATTTAAAGGATAAATGTAGGATGGTAGCTTGTATGTTTTTTTTTTTTTTTTTTTTTACACTCTATTTTTTTTTCTTTTTCTTTTTCTATTTTTTTCGATTTTTTTTTTTCATACACTTTACTCTACCATCCTCTACGGTAACATCAAAATGATAGGGTTTATAGGCACATCCCTACACTTGACTTTTATTACTCTAACACTAATTTGACCCGAATTGAAAAGATCAAAACACTTGGGGTACATTATTACGCAAACAAAGGGAATTTGAATTTAACATTCCCTTCCGTCATTTCATAAACTTTAACTTTTCCCATGAATCCCAATCGTCCCAAAGCGTATACAAAGGATATGACTCGACTTAGCAACTTATGCAAGCAACTAGATAATTGAACTAAGGGTTTAGGGTGATAACAAACATTTGCACTAAAAGTGAGTGCATAAGGGGTAGGCTAAGGCGATTTGGGTGTATGTTTGGGGTGGGGTGTAAACAATGCTCTTCATTGATATTCGGAAAAACCGAAACATCACGAGAACCGCTAAAAGGATAGGCTCGAGGGGTTAACTAGGGGTATCGTGTACTAAAGATGAGTACAACGCAAAGGGTGTGGGGAATTACTCAACCGATGTGGCGAAGTAATTATATTACGGTATCAAACAAGGGTTATCCTAATGCCTCTTATCATTTAGTTATTCCTAACTACACAAGTGTAGCCTCACTTGCGATCTCGGAATGCATCACAAAACAAGTTCTAGAATCTAATATACTACCGGTTCACACTCTAAGCATTGAAGATGAATGCTTTAATTCCTACTAATCTAAGGCGATCCTCGCATTTTGGTGGAATTTGGGTGGTAAAGGGTTTTGTGCTAGTCATGCAACTTCCTATCCGTGAGACGCTTTTGTTAAGACTAATGGCCCACTCCTATATGTCATGAAAAATTTTAAATTTGGTGCCAAAATTACCCTAACCGACATTTTCTCATGGTTTATTACACAAATGCACTTGGACAAAGCAAATAATCAAGGATAAGCATAGTTTCAAAGTTCCGCTTTATTTTCCCTCCTACACTTAAACCGAACATTGTCCCCAATGTTCCCCGAAAGTATCAAAGTTATGATAATGGAAGGTAATTAAAAACGAAAGAAACTAATACTCCCCTGATTAGCTCGGTAGGATCCGTGTAAAGTGGTGGTTAAGTCCTTTCCAAGAAGAATTATTGCGTGAAAAGCTCCTTCCAATCTCATGTAACTTCTTCTTGACCAACTAAACATGCACACTTGAAGAAAACAAACGAAACCTTCGCGTAAAATCGGCGGTAATAATATATATAAGACTCGATTTAAACTAGGATATAATGCTTGTGGAATGGATGTTTACAAAATTTCTAAGAAAATTAAGACACGGAAAATTCCAAAAATTTATAAGTAGCTCGAAACGAGAAAAAGTAATCTGATGTTTTTACTCCTTCTTGACGCCGTCGGTTTCAATCTCGACCGTCAGTTATCCCGACAAAAAGCGGTGCGATTTTCGAAATTTTTCGGAAAATTTACATATTTAGAATCGGAAAAATTTCGCAAAAACATCCATTATGACTCGATACAAGCATTTGACTCGAACAAACAAATATATATATCTTTTATTTAATTGCTATTCTCATGTTTACGTTTCTTTTGAAAACGTGTGTAATCCTCCCTAGACTTATCCCTTATGTAAAATACCTTTATATGTAATTAAGACGAGGTTAAAGACAAAATAAAGCATTTTTACAAATTCAAACATGAGAACAACAATTAATAAAAGATATACGACACACAAATGAAAATGAAAAACAAATACATGGGTTGCCTCTCAAGAAGCGCTTGTTTTGTTCGAGTCACGAGCGACTCTACCCTTATTTATCGATAAAGGGAAGTTTTCCTACACTTAAGTTTAAGTGAGGGTGATAGTAGCAATACACACCTCGTGGTGGAAATTTGCTACGTGAGGAGAGGGTGATGGGTGATTTATATGCTCAAAGGAGTGTGCTCTATACATTATAACCTTACCTAAGTCTATTGGTGTAGCGGGTGAATCAAATCTCTCTCCTAAAATGGATCATTTTTATCAACTTCAAAAGATTCCTAGTTAAGGATCCATCTTGACCTAATAAACCCGGTTTAAACCCATAGTGTTTCTTGTTATCAACCATGAATGGGTGATGTAAGTGTGTAAGGTCATGGGTTACTCCTATATTAGCTTCTACTCTACATGGCCTAGAATCTACCACCTTTATCAAGCAACTACCGGACTATCTATTTTGATGGGTGGATTGGGGCCTAATTCAATTCCAAGATTCACATCTAAAGATGGAAAATTGGGTAAGGTTTTGGTTGAGGCCCGGTTCATCAAAATTAGGAACTTTCCTAGGACTAAGAGAGGTCATGACAACAAGCATCTAAACCTATATTCCCTAGTGGCGTTTGGTCCAAAGGTTCTACAATCGGGTTCCTATAGTCTCTTCTACTTCTTAGGGTAAGTTATAGGCGATGTGTGTTCCTCAGTGATGGTAGGACTTGTGGGTTATCCGATGGGATTGGATTTTCTACTCTATCCTCCATCTTATCAAGATCACCTATGTATTCATTTTGTCTTTGTGGTAGCGCCTAACCATGACATGCACCTTGGTACCTCAACTCTAATCATCTCCTTCCTAAACAACCTTTCCGACCGAAGTTTCCAAATTGAAAATAGGTCTAAAGATTCGCTTTTTGGGTCTCATGTTCCACTTCTAAATTGGGCGTGAATCTCAAAGGTTTCCCATGCATTTGAACACCACGTCCCCAAATATCCCCATCCGCTACATAGTCAAGTCTCCTTTGGGTTTCGTGGGCGTATACGAGTGTAAAAGAATTGTAGTGGAAGCAGAAATCAATACCATGATAAAGGACTTTTGTAATAAATATTTAATTCGAGTCCACGCCTCGGAAAGGATTCATCATGATATTCTTTGGAACCTCAAGATCTCAATTTGGAGTGGAAAGGGCGATTATGTAGTGGGTTTCATTGATTGGGTGACAGTTTGGCGATTCGCGTTCTCCATAACTTGCTAACGGAATAGTTAATGAAAATGGTTACGAACAAAGGTCACGAAGAAGGGGATAGACTATGAGGAAGCTAAAAATGAGAAAAAGTTTAATTGATAGGAATCAACAAATAAACCTAAACGAGGTGGACTACTAACTAGCTATTCTATTCCCGACAGCGCCTAAAAACTTGATAACGCTACACGCGTCGTTCGGGTCAAGAAAACTTCCTTTTCTTCGAGCAAGTTTTATAACACCCTAGGCGGTGAACCTAATCGTTGTAGTGTAGTAATTAGGGTAAGCCACGGGTATTGATATCGTTCTCTGGGGAATAGGAATGCTAGTAAGAAGTTACTACGCTAAGGTTAAGGTTGAGGAAGATTATTTTGTATTTTTATATTTTATGAAATGGAAAGGTACGAATCTCGGGTATTGGATTTGGGGGTTGGTATTTCTACCGATTACTCTACTATTATCTAATTATCTAAACTAAGGTTGTGGGAGTCTATGTCTAATTAATGTGTGCTCGTATGATAGTTTAAAGATGTGTTTACTTAGGTTATACTACTCCTTAATTATCTCCTATTGATGGTTGAGTTGTCACGTCCTTATTATTAGTTGCGTTGTGTGTCTAAAGTTGTAGGGTATGCGTTTCTCCCTAACTCTTTGAACTTACCAAAGGGTCTCGTCTACAAAACCCACTAGGGATGATAAAGTCTTACTCTAAGGCACTCTTTGGATAATTTAGCCTACAACTACTCAGGTAATCATATTTTAAGGTTCACAAAGATGAATCAAGCATTAAGTACACAACGAATGACCTATCGCATTACTAGATCATTAATCAACTAAGATAAGAAACAACCAATCAATATTCAATAATTAAGTTTCATACTTCCTAAGCAAACACACAAATAAATTAGCCGGACATGGAGAACATGCAAGCATACATACAAATAATCAAAGACATAATTGAATTAATGAGGTAAATACTTATCTTGATGTAAGATAGGGTTTAAAACCCTAAAATCTTGTACAAGACACCTTAGGTTCGGTTTAGGTTTTACTCCAAAAGACTCTCTAAAACCGAAAAATTCGGATTCTATATATAAGATTACATATGCGACGCGTCACCTTATGTTTCGTGACGCCGCCGTGTCGCCGTCATTAGGGTTTCGTCTTGGCCACGTTAACCTTGCGACGGCGTCACCTTATGTCCGTGACGCCGTCCTCTTGACTTCGGCGTCGTCGGGTCGCATCTAGGCCGTCGAGTAGCAACGGCCTACTCTTTTAAAGCCCGACGTCGTCAATTAAAAATAGGGTTTTGGCTTCGTATCGTCACAAAAATCCTTCGACGGCGTCGCAATTAACACTGACGCCGTCGTATACATTTCAGTGACTTTGAGTGTCTCGATTCGACTTTGGCCATTTTCTTCGTATATTCGCGCCTTTTCGTCCAAATAAGTGCCATTCCAGCATTTTACCTTCAAGAGACCTAAAAGTGAAAAGGAGCGATATTAAGCAATAACGGATACAAAAGTGATCAAATAAGGGCTTAACGACCCTCAAAATGGTACCTTTTAAAACCTTATCACACATATAGATAAATATACATACACTAACATTTTAACCTAAAGTTAAGACTTGACAAAAGCAAACATACATTAACCCAAAAAAAACCACAGGGACATGACCCGCTTAAAAAAACCACAAAAAAACCACAGGGACAAGATCCGTAATTTTTTCAAACCACGAGTTCGATTTTCTTGAAATAATTCCGCACGAAGAATAGGGCTCGGCTTTTAATTAAAAGACAAGGCTCTATTAGAAATACATGGTAAAACTATGTTATATACTAGAGAATCGGGCTTTATTAGTCATTAGAAATCCGAAAAAGCTTATGGAGCCGCCTTTTCTACACAAAAGGGCTTTATTTGGTGGTGTGGGGGGGGGGCTCTATTCTAATTTTTGTAGTAGTGTAGCCTCGTCAGAAAGACTCATCATCAAGACCCTTGATCAAGGCACATCAGCAAGGGTCATCGACAAGCTTCATCTGCAACACCCATCAACAAGACGTATCCGTAAGGCTCATCACCAGGTTCTATCAGCAAGACCGATCAACAAGAATCATCAGAAAGCATGTTGCACATGCTGATAAAATTGGTCTTCCATGTACTATATGCTGATAAAAATGGTCTTTGAGGTGTTGTTGATAAAGATGATAATATTTTCACTAATGTACAAGAAAAAAGGAATAATTTTTTTCTGTATGCATTTCTTTTAACAACATACCTTGAAAATTATAATAAGTAAAAAAAACACAACTGTTTATGAAGTAAAGTACTTTTCATCAATGTGCTTTTAAATACAATAACAAACTTATTTGTAGTTTGACAGAGCGACTTGGAAAGATATCTATTAGATTCAAAAAAATAAATAAGATAAACACAATAAAGTTACAAATAAGTATATTTTCTTACTTATACATAAGCCTATCTATACTTTTATATCTCAAAACCAATTTCATTTTTCCAATGTGTTATTTCTACCTACTGTACGAACCAAACATCACCCAACACTTTATGCATTTCACCTTTGCTTTTACATGTGTCAAAGACACTAATAAATTCTCTAGGCCACCCCTTTTGACTACACTTTTGACATGTATATCTATTGGGTAAGGTGTTCCCTCTCCTAAGACATAAATCCTCAACACATCATATCTCTCTTTTCTTTTGTGTCCTTCGAATGTGAGACCAAGCTAGGAGACAATGAATGCAATTCTCCATCTCACCAAGTTTTCAAGCAAGATACTAGTAACCTTTTGATCATATGTCTCTTTAACCAAAACCATGATTTGACACTTCCTAAGCATGCCCTAAATCCCAGGTGAAACCATGCACGCTCGATCATCCAAGAATTTCATTCTCCACTTTATTTTGAATCCTGGGCAACTTAACAATAAAGAAGTATAGAGGATGACATTGAGAGGAGAGGAGAGGAGATGAGAGGAGTTATGTCATGAAGATGAAGGAACAAGATGAAGATTTAAATAGGGAATGAGGGTTCTAATTTTGGCAAATCATGCTTTAAAATTCCTATAAATTCAAATTGTGATTGGGTATGCAGAGAAATATAGGTTTAGCTAGAAGGGTGGTACATAAAAAGAAATTTAAATGATTAAAGTGACTGTCCATCTTGGGACGGTCCCGTAAATGACCATATGGTCCTTTAAATATGGGGAACCGTCCTTTGATTAGGGGATTGTCACCAGAAGGTTCAAGATTTCGTCCAGGGAAAATGTTTCTAGTGTGTGTCTACATGCAACATATGTGGAGATGCGATTATCTCGACTCTATAGAAAAGAAAACCTACGAGATAATCTAAAGTCTCCTTAGTTCAATTTTATTTGATTAACCATGTCAAACATTTTTTACTTGTATTAATAATGCAAGAAAATGATTTTCTTAAACGTGAGAAGTTTTGAGAAAATAAATTGGGGTTTTTCTTGTAATCAAAGAGTTTCAGGAGATGGTTTTAAGCATGCAATGGTTATATCTACGGAAAGTATAATAAAAAAAAATCCCAAATTTCATTTTGTGCTAAGTAGAATCCTAGACTCAGATTAGAAGGAAGAGACTTACTATGTGTTTTAGGAAGAATATAAGGGATGTGCTCCATCATTACTAAGCCCAAACAAAGATAGTAAAGTGGTTCACGTTTAAGGGGTTTAGTGAAGATATCTGCTATGTTTTCTTTGGTTGGAATCTTTTTAATAGATATGTTTCCTTTTTGGACATTATTCCTAAGAAAGTGGTGGCAAATTTCTATGTGTTTTGTACGAGAATGTTGCACGGGGTTCTTACTTAAGTCAATGGATCCTTTATTGTCACACGTGATTGTGATGTTGTCATGTGTGATGCCATAGTCTACGAGAGATTTTTTTTATCCATAGTGCTTGTTGACATGCCTTTCTGGTGCTTACATATTCGGCTTCAGTTGTGGAGATTGCTAGTGCCGTTTGTTTTGTTAGAGAACCAAGAATTTAAACAACAACCCATGTAGGTACAAATGCCACTAGTACTTTTTCGATCCACACAATCTCTCGCATGTTTGGAGTCGGCGTAAACTAAAGTTTTCATGTTGGTCCTCTTAGGATACCATAATCCTAAATGTATAGTGCCTTTAACATATCGGAAGATACATTTAACCGCTTCAAGGTGAGAAGTTTTAGGATCTTCTTGGAAGCAAGCACAAAGGCAGACACTAAACATGATATCAGGTATACTTGCCATCAAATACAACAAACTACCTAGCATGCCTCTATACTTTGTGTTATCTATGGATTCACCCTCTTTGTCTTTGGTGAGCTTAGTGTCCTTAGCCATAGGTGTTTGGTCCGTAGCCATGGGTGTTTTCATAGGCTTAGAGTCTTCTAATCCAAATTTCTTAAGCATTTCCTTAACATACTTAGATTGATTGAAGAAAATTTCATATTCTAATTTTTTTATCTGTAGTCCAAGAAAGAAGTTAAGTTCACCCATCATGCTCATTTCAAACTCGTCATGCATGAATTTTGAGGATTCTTCACACACGTCTCGACAAGTTGAACCAAATATGATGTCGTCGACATATATTTGAACAATTATGATTTTGAATATTTCTTCTTAGTGAAAAGAGTATTATCTACCATTGCTATTGTGTGATCATGTTTAATAAGAAAATCTTTTAACCTATCATACCATGTTTTAGGAGCTTGCTTAAGACCATACAAGGCTTTCTTGAGTTTATAAACATGATCGGGTTTCTCAAAATCAATGAATACTGGGGGTTGTGCTACATGTACCACCTCATTGATCAAACCTTTTAGGAATGCACTTTTCACATCCATTTAGAATAACTTAAAATCTAACGCACAAGCGTAAGCAAGTAATATCCTAATGGACTCTAATCTAGCTACGGGTGCATAGGTTTCGTCATAATCAATTCCATCTTGTTGATTATAGCCTTTTACAACTAACCTAGCTTTATTTCTAGACACAACTCCATTTGCGTCCAACTAATTTCTAAATACCCACTGATAAGGTTTTAAAAGGTACCATTTTGAGGGGTCGTTTAAGTCCTTATTTGATCACTTTTGTATCCGTTATTGCTTAATATCGTTCCTTTTCACTTTTAGGTCTCGTGAAGGCAAAATCTGGAATGGCACTTATTTGGACGAAAAGGCGCGAATATATGAAGAAAATGGCCAAAGTCGGAATCGAGGCACTCGCGATTCTTTGAAGTTAGAAGGCGACGCGTCGGTGCTATTGCACGCCCGTCCCAAAATGTTGTGACGGCCGTAACCCAAAATCGTATTTTCAAGTGACGACGTCTAGTGGTGGAAGAGTAGGCGTCGCTACTCGGACGGCCTAGATGCAATCCGAACGACGCCGGAAGCGAAGAGGACGGCGCCACGGACATAAGGTGACGCCGTCGCAAGGTTAACGTGGTCAAGACGAAACCCTAATGGTGGCGACACGGCGGCGTCACTAAACATAAGGTGACGCCGCAATTGTAATCTTATATATAGAATCCAATTTTTCGGTCTTTGTGTGGAGACTTTTGGAGTAAAACCTAAAACCGAACCTAAGGTGTCTTGTACAAGATTTTAGGGTTTTAAACCTATCTTACACCAAGATAAGTCTTTACTTCATTAATTCAATTATGTCTTTGATTATTTGTATGTATGTTTGCATGTTCTCCATGTCCAGCTAATTTATTTGTGTGTTTGCGTAGGAAGTATGAAACTTAATTATTGAATATTGATTGGTTGTTTCTTATCTTAGTTGATTAATGATCTAGTAATGCGATAGATCATTCGTTGTGTACTTAATGCTTGATTCATCTTTGTGAACCTTAGAATATAATTACCTGAGTAGTTGTAGGCTAAACCATCCAAAGAGCGCCTTAGAGTAGGAGTTTATAATCCCTAGTGGGTTTGTAGACAAGACCCTTTGGTAAGTTCAAAGAGTTAGGGAGAAACGCATACCCTACAACTTTAGACTCACAACGCAACTAGGAATAAGACGTGACACTCAACCATCAATAGGAGATAATTAAGGAGTAATACAACTTAAGTAAACACATCTTTAAACTATCATACGAGCACACATTAATTAGACATAGACTCCCACAACCTTAGTTTAGATAATTAGATAATAGTAGAGTAATCGGTAGAAATACCAACCCCCCCCCCAAATCCAATACCCGAGATTCGTACCTTTCCATTTTCATAAAACATAAAAAGATAAAAAATAATCTTCCTCAACCTTAACCTTAGCGTAGTAACTCCTTACTAGCATTCCTATTCCCCTAGAGAACGATATCAATACCGTGGCTTACCCTAATTACTACACTACAATGATTAGGTTCAACGCTAGGGTGTTATAAAACTTGCTCAAGAAAAGGAAGTTTCCTTGACCCGAACGACGCGTGTAGCGTTATCAAGTTTTAGGCGCATTGCCGAGGAATAGAATAGCTAGTTAGTAGTCCACCTCGTTTAGGTTTCTTTGCTTGATTCCTATCAAGTAAACTTTTTCTTATTTTAGCTTTCTCTTAGTCTATCCCCTTCTTCGTGACTTTTGTTCAGTAACCCCATCACTCTTCATCATGGAGAATGATAACCAACCACCACTTAATAACCCAACACAAAAAATTCAATGTCACTCAAACCCAACCCAATAACCAACACAACCGTCGGGCCGATATGTGAGTAGAAACACCGACCTTCGTGATTTGCGTAAAATATTCGATAGTACAATTAGGGAAGATGTTGAGAAAGTAGTCGTCGCTATAGTTGGCTCTCGATTAGCGATGGTCGGAAAATGGCATGATAAACAACAACGTGGATGTGGAAAATAGTGCTTACTTCAATCTTTACCCCACTAAGGAAGAGATTGCGTACCATCAATACATAATCGATAA
This sequence comes from Chrysanthemum lavandulifolium, assembly GCA_022545495.1. Lineage (NCBI taxonomy): Eukaryota > Viridiplantae > Streptophyta > Magnoliopsida > Asterales > Asteraceae > Chrysanthemum > Chrysanthemum lavandulifolium. The sequence continues at coordinate 30,378,957 of CM040239.1, forward strand.
TCCATGATCACCTATCATTAGGATATGCCCAAAGATTGGAGGGAAACCGGAACCTAAAAATCCCTCGTATGATCGGATATAGGAGTGTCGACCACGCTTACATAGATACGGAATCCCCATCAATGTAATGTCATATGCTGTCTACAATGACATTATGAATGAGCGACTCAATATTAGGAGAGACCCTAAATATCCTGGAGGAGTTTGCAACTTTGTGGGAAGAGTCAAGGACGTGCATGTCTTTATAGGAAATTTCACCTATATAGTTGATTTTATGGTCCTAGAAGACGTAGGATGCGTCATTGACTACAGCTTATCCCAAGTAGTGCTAGGAAAACCATTTGTTGAAACATCTAGAATGAACCATAACAAGCATGATGAAACGGTTAGGTTCAAGGAAGGAACCGATGAGATCACCTATAGGATGCCTTGGAAAACAACTGAGTATGGCCACTTGTCCATTTATGATCGAGACAACATCAAAGCTTTTGAGGACAAAACTAAGGAAGATGTTGAAAAAGGTCATAAATTCATGTGGGAAAGAAGGAGGCATTATTATAAGGATTGCTTGACTTTAGGGCCTAGGTATAGAGTCGATGAAGATTTTGTCAACATGATAGAATTCTCATTGAGGATGCGTGAGGAAACGTAGGAGCACGACTATGAGTCTAGCTACAAGACTCTTAAATAAAGAAAAGCGCTTCGTGGGAGGCAACCCATGTTTAATTGTTTGCTTGTTAGTGTCTTATATCTTTTATTAATTGTTTATCCTCATGTTTAAATTTGTAAAAATGCTTTATTTTGTTTTTAACCTCGTCTTAATTGCATATAAAGGTATTTTACATAAGGGATAAGTGTAGGGAGGATTACACACGTTTTCAAAAGAAACGTAAGCATGAGAATAACAATTAACTAAAAGATATTTATGTTTGTTTGTTCGAGTCAAATGCTTGTATCGAGTCATAATGGATGTTTTGCGAAATTTTTCCGATTCTAAAGATGTAAATTTTCCGAATTTTTTCCAAAATCGCAGACCGCTTTTTGTCAGATAACTGACGACGTCAGATTGCAACTGACGGCGGGGAAGGAGTAAAACACATGATTACTTTTTTCTCGTTTTCGAGCTATTTATAAATTTTTGGAATTTTCCGTGTCTTAATTTTCTTAGAAATTCGTAAACATCCATTCCACAAGCATTATATCCTAGTTTAAATCGAGTCTTATATATATTATTACCGCCGATTTTACGCGAAGGTTTCGTTGTTTCTTCAAGTGTGCAGTTTAGTTTGTCAAGAAGAAGTTACATAAGATTGGAAGGAGCTTTTCACGCAATAATTCTTCTTGAAAAGAATTTAACCACCACTTTACACGGATCCTACCGAGCTAATCGGGGAGTATTAGTTTCTTTCGCTTTTAATTACCTTCTTTATCATAACTTTGATACTTTCAAGGAACATTGGGGACAATGTTCGGTTTAAGTGTAGGAGGAAAATAAAACGGAACTTTGAAACTATGCTTATTCTTGACTATTTGCTTTGTCCAATTGTACTTTTGTAATAAACCATGAGAAAATGTCGGTTAGGGTAATTTTAGCACCAAATTTAAAAATTTTTATGACATATAGGAGTGGGCCTAGTCTTAACAAAAGCGTCTCACGGATAGGAAGTTGCATGACTAGCACAAAAACCCTTTACCACCCAAATTCCACCAAAATGTGAGGATCGCCCTTAGATTAGTAGGAATTAAAGCATTCATCTTTAATGCTTAGAGTGTGAACCGGTAGTATATTAGATTCTAGAACTTGTTTTGTGATGCATTCCGAGATCGCAAGTGAGGCTACACTTGTGTAGTTAGGAATAACTAAATGATAAGAGGCATTAGGATAACCCTTGTTTGATACCGTAATATAATTACTTCTTCCACATCGGTTGAGTAATTTCCCACACCCTTTGCGTTGTACTCATCTTTAGTACACGATACCCTAGTTAACCCCTCGAGCCTATCCTTTTCGCGGTTCTCGTGATGTTTCGGTTTTTCCGAATATCAATGAAGAGCATTGTTTACACACCACCCCAAATATACACCCAAATCGCCTTAGCCTACCCCTTATGCACTCACTTTTAGTGCAAATGTTTGTTATCACCCTAAACCCTTAGTTCAATTATCTAGTTGCTTGCATAAGTTGCTAAGTCGAGTCATATCCTTTGTATACGCTTTGGGATGATTGGGATTCATGGAAAAGTTAAAGTTTATGAAATGACTGGAAGGGAACGTTAAATTCAAATTCCTTTGTTTGCATAATAATGTACCCCAAGTGTTTTGATCTTTTCAAATCGGGTCAAATTAGTGTTAGAGTAATAAAACTCAAGTGTAGGGATATGCCTATAAATCCTAGTATTTTGATGTTATCGTAGAGGATGGTAGAGTAAAAGTGTATGAAAAAAAAAAAAAAAAAAAAAAAAAAAAATCGAAAAAAAGAAAAGAAGAAAAGAAAAAAATAGTGTGAAAAAAAAAAAAAAAAAAAAAAAAAAAAAAAAACATACGGGCTACTATCCTACATCTATCTATTAAATTTATGTTTGTTTATTTCAGTTATCTAGAGTTTAGAGTGTCGAGTCTTGGCTTAGCAACGCCATTCTTCATATGCAGTCAACATAAAGATTTTTGACTTACCACCACTAAATAGCCTTTCCCACCAAACCCTTATTTCCCTACCGTAAGCCTAACATTACAACCCTTTAAAAGACCTCTTTGATAGTCTTTCCTAGGTGCTTACGCCAAAGCGATGGAGGTTTGATCTATTCTCAAGCCTATGGTAATCTATGTACTAGGACCGGTTAATGAGTGTTTATCTTCCATTTCCTATTTTGTTATATTTCATATATACACCGAGAGATGCGAGTATCCAAACACCCCATGTGAGGTGCTAGTATGTAATTCCGTGCTTGTTATGACTTTATGGGCTTATATGTGTTGTGGACCGCTTTGAATTAATGCTTCATGACCCCTAACTTATAAATTAATTCTAAAAGCACATTTGCTTGAGGACAAGCAAATAACAAGTGTAGGGATATTTGATAAGGTTTTAAAAGGTACCATTTTGAGGGTCGTTTAAGTCCTTATTTGATCACTTTGTATCCGTTATTGCTTAATATCGCTCCTTTTCACTTTTAGGTCTCGTGAAGGCAAAATCACGGAATGACACTTATTTGGACGAAAAGGCGAATATATGAAGAAAATGACCAAAGTCGGAATCGAGGCACTCACAGATTCTTTGAAGTTAGAAGCGACGGCGTCAAAAAGACATGCGACGCCGTCCCAAAATGTTGTGACGGCCGTAACCCAAAATTCGTATTTTCAAGGGACGACGCCTAGTGGTGGAAGAGTAGGTCGTCGCTACTCGGACGGCCTAGATGCAATCCGACGACGCCGGTCAAGAGGACGGCGTCACGGACATAAGGTGACGCCGCCGCAAGGTTAACGTGGTCAAGACGAAACCCTAATGGCGGCGACACGACGGCGTCACTAAACATAAGGTGACGCCGCCGCAATTGTAATCTTATATATAGAATCCGAATTTTTCGGCCTTTGTGTGGAGATTTTTGGAGTAAAACCTAAAACCGAACCTAAGGTGTCTTGTACAGATTTTAGGGTTTTAAACCCTATCTTACACCAAGATAAGTCTTTACTTCATTAATTCAATTATGTCTTTGATTATTTGTGTGTATGCTTGCATGTTCTCCATGTCCCGCTAATTTATTTGTGTGTTTGCTTAGGAAGTATGAAACTTAATTATTGAATATTGATTGGTTGTTTCTTATCTTAGTTGATTAATGATCTAGTAATGCGATAGATCATTCGTTGTGTACTTAATGCTTGATTCATCTTTGTGAACCTTAGAATATAATTACGAGTAGTTGTAGGCTAAACCATCCAAAGAGCGCCTTAGAGTAGGAGTTTATAATCCCTAGTGGGTTTGTAGACAAGACCCTTTGGTAAGTTCAAAGAGTTAGGAGAAACGATACCCTACAACTTTAGACTCACAACGCAACTAGGAATAAGACGTGACACTCAACCATCAATAGGAGATAATTCAGGAGTAATACAACTTAAGTAAACACATCTTTAAACTATCATCACGAGCACACATTAATTAGACATAGACTCCCACAACCTTAGTTTAGATAATTAGATAATAGTAGAGTAATCGGTAGAAATACCAACCCCAAATCCAATACCGAGATTCGTACCTTTCCATTTTCATAAAACATAAAAGATAAAAATAATCTTCCTCAACCTTAACCTTAGCGTAGTAACTCCTTACTAGCATTCCTATTCCCCTAGAGAACGATATCAATACCCGTGGCTTACCCTAATTACTACACTACAACGATTAGGTTCACTTCCTAGGGTGTTATAAAACTTGCTCGAAGAAAAGGAAGTTTCCTTAACCCCGAACGACGCGTGTAGCGTTATCACCCACTTAGTTCCTATTATGGTTGTGTACTTGGGTCTTGGTACTAAATCTAAACATTGTTAGACTTAAATTGATTTAGTTCCTCTTGCATTGCGATGATCCAACTTTCATCTTTCAATGCTTCATTGAAATTCTTAGGTTATCGATACAAAGCAAAATAATTTACTCTTATCATGTGCTTGTGACCTAATGGTTCTTTGATTTTAATTTCCTATGACGTTGTCTAAAGGGTGATTCTTAGATTCCTTAATGTTGGTGGTTTCATCTATTTCCAACGTTTCATTCACATTGTTGATCCTTAAGTATTTCTTGTTATCCTCAATGGCTTTTGTTGATGCAAATACTGTCTAAAAACTTTATTACTATCTTTCGATATCTCCACGTTTTTATGATAACAAAATGTAAAAACACATTACGTCAAAATTAACGTAAACAAGTTTTTAGTTGAAATATCCCGGTTTTACATATATCACTCTAGGTATAAACAAACAAATTTACAACTTGACAAATGATCAAAGAAGTGATCTTTGAACAATAGAAATTTTGTTAACTTTCATTTCTTTTGGATTATATGTTTGGACTCTATGTTTGTCTTTAATGTCTTTAGAACAATGTTATGTGTCTATCTTTGTTTAATCATGCTATGTATTCACAAGTTGGGATGAAACACTTACATTGAATTAAAATAAAATGAATGGTTACAAAGAGTATTTTTAGTACAATGGGTCAAAATCCAAATTGACCCAAACATTGACATTCTAAGGTCAATTGTCATGTAGTGTATCTAATGTGTGTATTTGGCTAGAAATCGTGCAAATGCTAATGAATACACTCATGTCAAACACCCCCTTTATCTAATGTAGTCATAACTTAGGACTCCCATTTACCAATTGCATTTTGACTTTCCAAAGTCAAACTGCACATGTTAAATGAGAATTATGTATACACTCATGCCACATTTACCAATTGCATTTTGACTTTCCAAAGTGAATCTGCACATGTTAAACGAGAGTTATGTATACACTCATGCCAAACACCCCCTTTCTAATAGTTTGTACATTTACAGACTATATCTGAATTCATCACTTTAGCAATTACAACAAAAATAGATCAGTAACATAAACAAAAAACATTTTAATGTTGATACTACGAGTTCACAACCATTACAAATTTGCATATCATCTAAACACACAGTTAGTTAGAAGTTAGAACCGCTACTTTTCGCATCACCCATTTTCTTCCTTTCCTTCATATCCTTTAGATATTTAAACACAACTTCAACATTTGAAATCCTCCTTTCCAAAGCATTAACCTCCGGTACCTCGGTATCCGCAACCTGTTCCTTCTCCTCCGTACACCCAAAAGCTCTTCATAGTAGAAGTCATGTTTCCTCAGCCAAATCAGAATCCTTTCTCTCAACTCCTTAGGTATCTTCCTATATGAACCATACTCACTAATTGGTTCTTCGCTAAATCCCTCAATAACTAAATCAGAGAGTAAATAGTTGTTTAACATTTTTGCCCACTCCTCTTCATCGGAACCAGTGAAAATAGCCTTCCCTTTATTATTTTTTGCCATCATTAGTGGTTCGGTTCGTTGGGATTACGTGTTTTTTGGGGAAAAAAAAGGTTGTGCTATGCGTGTTTCGTTTGATTCGTTTAAATAAGCAGGATACATACGGAAATGAATAGTCCCGAGGCAATCTCTTCGGTTGCCATATGTTTTATGCGGCAAACATAAGTTAAACCATTGCAAATTTGGTTCTTTAAATAAAGTGTTGCTAGTGAATGGCGAGAAACGAGTGAAATGGCGATAATACCCTTGACTAACGAGATCACTAATGGGCGTTAGCCAATAGTAGCTCTCGGTGGCTGATTTGCAAAAAAATGAAACATTAAGGTCGTTTTTGCAACACCTTTTGCCTCGGTGTATTTTTTGCGTATTTGGACTACTTTAGGGAACATTTTTGCAATTTACCCATCTTTTTTTTAATTTAAGAAACAAACAAAAAAACAACACAGCCAAAGCTTATTAAGGAATTACATAGAAGAAAGTTAAAGAAGTAAGAAAACCCCAAATTGAATGGTTAAATAATTCATTATTATTATTATTTACTTTTTACCGTATAGCAGAAACAGAAAGAAAGAAATATGACAACAACAACACCTGATGATGTTAATGTAGGAGAAGAAGAAGATATGTAAGTATCAATTAAATTTTCTCGTAGCTATTTATTTGAAGTGTTTTCTTTTTTTTTTTTTTTTCTTTTTTTTTTTTTTTCCTACATTTCACCATGGATTTTTGTTAAAAATGGCTGGTGAAGAGGACGAGGGGTGTTTGTTTGTGGCTCTTATTTTGAAACTTTTTTCGGCATATATAAGCTTATCATGACATGGCAAGCGCGGTGTTTGTTTTGGCTTATATAGCCGTTTTATTTGGTTTTCGGCTTATTATGTTTCATAACCTCACTTCACTTTTTGTGGCTTATTTTTTTAACTTTTCCTATGTTTATTATAATAAACTTAAAGTTTCAAAATAGGTCCATGAAACCAAATAGTTTATATGAAATGGATGGACCTAATTATGTATAGACTGTAAACTATGTTTAGGTTAATGACTTAGTATTATTTTATATGGAGTTTACCTTTATTTTGGCTAAACACTGTTTTTTAACCAGGTTTATGGATGATGATGAAATCATCCCACAAAAACATCATCGGACACAAGTAGAAAACCAGCAGGCGGATATAAAAAAATCCAAACTTATACCGTTTGCAGATCTATCCGAGGACGAACTGCAAGTGAGTTTACTTTTCAGAACCGGCTTTTCATCTTTAGAGAAATGTTATTAATGCCAAACTATGTTTTGCTCCTAGCTAGTGTTGTTTCTTGTACATAGATAGATAGGCCTAATATTTAAACTCATTACCGGCCAATCAATCTATAGTCTATATAAACTTGTAACGAGTTCACTTTGCTTATAGCTGATTGGTTTCAGCATATATACAGGATGTCCATTTTTGGTGAAGGTCCCCCCTTTCGGTTTGAGCTGTGTAGCGTTTTTCTTTATAATGACAACATTCTTAGCGGCCTTAAGCTCTTTGGGACTATTCAGGCAGCAGTTGATCATATCTCACCAGATCCGCTGTTACAGAATACATCTTTCGACGTATTCAACCGTGAATTCAGTAATCCCATACACCTCTCAGTCGGGGGTTTTCATCGTCAATACATTTGTGATTGTTCACTTCCAGTCTTCTCTACCTCCGTCGTTCAGATTGCTGCCAAACTCTATGTTACCAGTGAAAGGGTCGATGACATTGAGATATTTCTTAAAGATTCTGAGTATCAACCTGTAAGATATATAGAGGTCGACGATGATGTTAGATTAGAACATGAAGCTCTGATGGAGATATGGGCTCAATCTGATAGTAATGAGTATTATGGAAATTTAGAACAGTTAGGTTGTAACTTAGAAGCTACTTGTACAGTTCAAACTACCGGGGACAAGGAATACTTTGATGATGAAGCGTTTCAAGTTTGTGATACCCATGCGATGATAAGCCTCCCAGACAAACCCAACGGTGGTTCCGGTAATAATATTACAACAGGTAAAGATGGCTCTCTAGAGCTGTGTTACGTTGCATTAAAGTATGCAGTAGACGTAGATCTGGAAATAGAATTTGAACCAACTTCTTCGGGAACAAAAGTTTATGGAAGGGTAAGGGCTTATTATGGTAAAGGCTTTGATTATGACCCTCCTGCTTATGATTACTGTGTAATGCTCTTTCAAACCGAGGGTCCTAATTTTTATAACCGGGGAAAGTTAAACCTGATGCGATCTGCGTTGGCTGTACCAGCCAAATTCTCTCTCATAATTGAGGCAGAGTTATATGACTACACCACTGCGTGTGAAATTTTGTCGGGCACGTATGAATTCCCAGTGCCTCGTGGGTTCTATAAAGAATAAGGATTGCTCTTTAAATCTGAAAGTTAACTGGAAGCTGCCGTGTGACAAACTAAAAATCTCTTCCTCCTCAAACTCACGTGTCAGTCGTCTGGTGAGTAATTTACAGCTCTATTCATCCATATTGTCTGTATGTTTAAATTGCGATTTTAGTTATCACTCTGTCACTTCCATTCGTTTCATTAGGCTCCATATGCTCTAGCATTTTTTATCATCTTATTCTTGTAAAGGTAAAAAGTCTGAATATCTCAGATTGAATAAAATAATAAAAATAAGAACTGCAACTGATTTGTGTAGTGTGTACATATTATTTTTGGTAAAGTTAGCCCGAGTTCTTGCTATCAAAATTTCTCCTTTCTTCATGCTAATCGAACTAATATTTGTTACTGCAAAAGTAGACTGAAAGAAGAAAAATTGGAGCCCATTCTACATCAACTATGGCGGAGCCTGATGTAAGTCTATTAACGTGAACTTTAGATTCAGAAGCTTAATATATAAAAAAAATAGAGGATATAATAATTAACAGTTACAAAGATGGTTTTGTATTGTTATACAGGAACGTAATAGATGGAGCCTTCAAGAAGAAATTACAAAGCTATTTAACACGTCACTGGAACGTACTTTCAATCCTCGAAAATCCGTATCTTGTAGTATTTCTACTTGCACCAAAGAGGACGGTGGCGATTACCTATGGTAAATATGTTCATTCTCATACTTGTGCAGTTTTACTTTCTTTAGTATGTATGTATGTATTATTATTATTATTATTATTATTATTATTATTATTATTATTATTATTATTATTATTATTATTATTATTATTATTATTATTATTATTTCTTTGTGAATGATGAGTACTAATCCAGAAATTATTCATTTGGTAATAGCTCGAGTGTCATGCACATATGGCCTGAAATAAAGGGAACTCACAAGTATAAAGGACCAAAACATGCTGGAGTGGTAATACAGTTTTTTTGAGTGAAATATCATGTATTTTGAATATACTGCCTAGGATTCTTACTCTTTTTTTTCATAGTTCTTGAAGGATAATATCATGGGTTCTGACTATAAGGACATGATGGAAAGGTGCGTCGTATGTGGTCCTGGTTTTGTGAAGTTTAAGTTATGCGGGAAATGGATAGCTAAGGTAATTTTATTTTTATTTTCTTTTCCAACTGTTGATAAGACACATTACAATTCTGACCTTAATTCCGTTCTTTTCTTGCAGAGTATTCATAAGATGCTAACGGATGGGATAGACACATGGGCACCCAAAGTTTCAGTGAAAAAATCAGTCGTGTACTTTTTGTCACGAAATATAACCGAGGAAATGCATACGGATCATTTACGATCCACTTTTATCGGAGAAACGTTAGCTCGTATGCTCGAGTATTCTGGAGTTGTTGTGCTCCGAAAAAAAATACATGATGAGGATCATCTGGACATTCAGGTACCTGCAGTTGGTCTTGCTGTTTGAATGTCTTATTTTTGTTGTTTTTGAGTTTAATTCCATTATTTTTGTTGTTTTTGAGTTTATATCCATATATTTTCAGGGTAAACGCTCTTATGATCTCTACATTAGCGAGACTCTTGATTTATTGAGGGGAAAGGGTTTGACTATAGTCAGTGAAGGGGATGAGGCGGTATTTATCGAGGGACGAAAATTACCTCTTGTGTATCTCACAGCTTTGCGGTTAGTTTACTTGTTATAAATGCTGATTTGGTCAAAACATATTTCAATTGGGAAGTAACACGTTTTTTTTTTTTTGGAAAAAGCTTAAAAAACCTCTACTTTCTGCATATGCAGGCATGCACTTGATGTGGAAAAAGCAGATTCGATAGTGCATGTGACTGATGTAGGGCAACGAGACTATATTGAAATGTGCATCACTGTAAGTAACGTTTATACACCATAACTGATGACATCTTCCAAGAAAAAGATCAAGATATCGAATTGAATACTTATTGAGCTCTACTGTTTGCATATGTAGGCTGCTAAATGTGTTGGGTGGATCACAGATGATCATTCTAAATACTCTTTAAGCCATGTTGGATTTGGTCATGTTCAAGGTGATGATTTTGATAGATTCCAAACTTTTGATACTAAACTGGTTAGCTTTGTTAATCTGCTTGAAGAAGCCAAAAGTCGATGTAAAGTGCTGCTTACGGGTCAAGGTATACCACATACTATATCATTTTGGCTTTCAACCTGCTTGACCTGTTTCGCATTTAGTTAATGGGTCGATTTAAAATGACTACACATGCATTTTTTTTAGCTGGCATGGCTGATGAGTGGACCGCTGAGGATCTTGAGCATGCTGCTGAAGCACTTGGATATGGTGCCGTTAAGTAAGATTCTTTTGCTTTATCATAAATATTACGACTATTGTAGTTATGAGTAGAGAAGTAAATTTTAATTTCCGAAAACTTGCTGTAATCAATTTTTTAATTTTGAAAAAGAAGTGTAAATAAACAAATTTACAAATTTATTTATATTGAATTAAACAATGCTTACGTGCTATTTCCTTCGTTTCATAACACAAGATACCTTACTTTTTGGTAAAGTTTCAAGCTTATTCATATTCTATGCTTCTGTTCTTAATTAATAGGTATGCAGACTTGAAGAACAACAGATTGACTGATTATACATTCAGTTTTGATCAGATGCTTAATGAAAAGGTACGTAGTCTTTATGATGTTATGCAATTGTTTATAGTATTCCCTTATTGATTTGAAATCTTTACATCGACCTTGTTTCTTATTTGCTCACATTCGTTTATAACTAGGAAAATACTGCTATATATCTACATTATACACATCATCAAGTTTGTTCAATTATCAGGAGTTCTAGTAAAGACATCAAGGAGTTAACGGTAATAATTTATTTTCGTTTCAATATTATTTCATAGACAAACACTATATATGTAGGGTTAGGACTTGGTACATTAAAAAAACTTAGTTAATTCTAGTGTGATGTTTTCAAATTAAAGTTGAAAAACATATTATGAAAAAGCAAGTTTGCTCGCATGTGTGTGTAAGATTAAGGTAAAACAGCCGATTTCATATATTAAGACAATATTATAATTGTTTGCGTCAGGCTGAAGAGTTAATATTGATGAACGATGAAGAGCGTGAGTTGGGATTATATTTACTCCGGTTTACTGAGGTAAGATGATGATCTGTTAAATTTCCTGTATGCTCTAAATTTGAATTATTAACAAAAATGAAATCTTTACATTCCAACTCAAAAATTCTTATGAAGACTTGGAACTGTTTAAATGGCATCTTAATGTTGATTAACAGAATCATCAATTTTTCGGTCACCATTGTTCTTATATGCAGTGCATTTTCTATATATTTTTTTTTGCCATTAATTTTTTGATAATTACTTGTAAGTCTTTATCTTCATCCTATAATGCACAAGTGTTGATGACTCTAGGAATAGTCCTTTTATTTATAAAAAAATTCTATGTTTAGACCATACTAGACATGAAAACGAAGATCGATCAAAATGTAACGCTACATAGAAACTCAACTAGTCAACCACTCCTAGGTTCCAGTTACACACATACGGTTTAAACTGATGCAGAACAAAGATTGTCCTATGATATGATCTTGTTTTCGAGACTATGCTCTCCCTCAAACTGTCGGCTCACGCTTTCTTCAGGATTCTACTGTGTTTGAGTTATGTTACAGATTAGGTCTAACGTGGGTATTTGAAGAGGAGTGGGCGTGAAAATCTAGGAGGATCGATTCATACGGAATCGTATCTCACAAAATTCATATGGTTCTTCCTAATTATCGTTATAACATGGGTGTTTCATAAAGCATAGTTGTTGGAATTGAATACTTAGAGCACTAGGTGTCGCCGTTGTCACCTCTCGCCGTGTTTATGTGGCACTTCGCCAAGGCTCGTCGTGACACCGCCCTAGCTCGTTGTGGCTCGCCGTTGTCTCCTCTTCGCCCCGCACAACGAGGGGTTGTGTGTATGGTTTGATTTATTTATTTATTTATTTATTTATTTATTTATTTATTTATTTTTAACATGGAAGATGAAATGTATAAAGTAAAGTGTTTTGGAGGATGTGAAGGTGATGAAGAGGTGATGCTAGTTTTGATACCTAGTGCTCTCGAAGTTTAATGAATAATTAAAACACAAATCAAGATGTTTTCAGTTTTGATCCGTTAAGAAAAAACTATAAATATTGATAGTTGTATATGATTTATATATGTAGATTATATTATGCCATTAATAATCTGAGTTTTCTTTTTAGGTTCTCGGAGAGGCTTGCACAATTCTTGCACCACATATCCTGTGTGAATACCTTTATGGATTATGCGAGAAGTTTACTGGTTTAAGCTCTTCCATATGGCAGGTATATTTACTTACATATCGCTTTTCTCTTACTTGTTGAAGTTAGTCTTGATTTATGGAATGGCAAATCTGATGATTCTGTGTCAGGGTTTAACGTAACTTTGAATGTTTTGGCAGGTTGTTGGGTCTAGTGAGAAGACGAGCAAATTATTATTGTGTGAGGCAACTGAAGTGGTTATGAGGAAATGCTTTGATCTTTTGGGGATCACTCCTATCTGTAAAATGTGATTTTTAATGTCATCCTTTTCTTGATTACTGAGTGATCATTTGAGAATCTAAAAGTGGACTGGAATCTTTGCTCCTTAAATCTGAAAGTGGTCTGGAAGCTGCCATTTGGAGCTTAACAATGGCAGCATGTTGCCCTCTATTTCGTATTTTAATTGGGCAAAGTCTATAGATACTCTATATACTAACCGAAATAACTCATTATGCTTTCTCAATTCATTTACCACTCGTTATACTCTAAAAAATATTACATGTTAGTCCATGTGGTTGCTGAATCTTGCAGGGTTAATCCTTTTGCCTAATGGCAATTTGTTTTTAGGGTTATCTTTTAGCAGCGTCTATCTTTTGGTACGTTGTTGTCCGTTCTTGTACTTTTTAACTTTTTTTACGCTTTTATCCATTTTTATACATTTTCATCCGCTTTTATACGCTTCACTTTGGTTTTCTTACGTTTGATCTTTTTTATACTTTTCACGCTCACACGCTTGTATCCGTTTTATATGTTTTCGTCCGTTTTATAAGTTTTCGCTCGCTTTTACACGTTTCGTCCATTTTATATTTTCATCCCTTTTATGGGTTTTCGTCATGTTTTTACGTTTTATCCGTTTATTACATTTTCATACGTTTTATCCGCTTTTATATGTTTCGTCGCTTTTGACGTTTCATCGATTTTAAATGTTTTCATACTTTTTCCTGTTTTTATCGCTTTCTTGTGCTTTCATGCGTCTTAATCCGTTTTTGTCCGCTTTTATAAGTTTTCGTCCGTTTTTATACATATTGTTTTTGTTACATTTTCATCCGTTTTTATACATTTTCGTTCACTTTTATACGTTTTCATCCATTTTAAAAAGTTTCATACGTTTTTTTATTTCATTTTTATATGTTTTCGTCTGTTTTTCTTGAGTTTTCATATATTTTTATCCGTTTTTATATGTTTTCTTATGCTTTTTCTGTTTTTCTTACATTATCATACGTATAAAAACGGATGAAAACATATAAAAACGTACCAACACATAAGAAACCGGACGAAAATATATAAAAACGGATGAAAACCTATAAAAACGGACGAAAACATATGAAAATGTAAGAAAACATATAAAAACGAAAAACAAAACATATGGAATGTTTAAAAACGGATGAAATGTTTAAAAACGATGAAATGTTTAAAAACAAAAGAAAGCGTATAAAAACGGATGAATGCATATTAAAACGGATTAAAACGCATGAAAACGTAAGAAAAATAGACGAAAACGTATAAAAACGAACGAAAACGTATTAGAACGGATGTAAACGTATGAAAATGGACGAAAACGTATAAAAATAGATAAAGACGTATGAAACATAAGAAAACCTAAAAAAAATGAAAACGTTTAAAACCCGATGAAAATGTATAAAAAAATGAATGAAAACGTATAAAAACGGATAAAAACATATGAAAACGTATAAAACGTAAGAAAAAGAGACAAAAACGTATAAAAACGGATGAAAACGTATAAAACAGACGTAAACATATAAAAATGAACGAAAATGTATAAAAACAGATAAAAACGTATGAAAACGGTCGAATACGTATAAAAAAGGATGAAAACGTATAATAACAGATGAAAACGTATAAAACATACGTAAACATATAAAAACATACGAAAACGTATAAGAACGGACGAAAACGTACAAAAGGATGGACGCTGCAAAGAGATAACCCTAAAAACAAACGACCATTAGGTAAAAGGATTGACACTGTAAGATTCTACAACCACAAGGACTAACGTGTAAGATCCTTTAGAGCATGATGAGTGGTAAATGAATTGAGAAAGCATATGAGTTGTTTCGATTAGTGCATAGAATATCTATAGATTTACCCTATTTTAATTAGGTGTTAGTGAAGTATTACATGGTGCCATTGTGTTTAGTATAATGCACTTGCTTTAATTGCCTCGTAAATCTATTGCATGTTACCAGTGAAATATATTTTATATATTTACGTATCTTGAAACTATATAGTGTATCGTTTTTTGTTTTGTTTTGTACCTGTCTTTTAAACTTAACAAAAACAGCGTAAACAACTTCATCATCTCTCATATTCACATCACCACACTCCAAGTCTCCAACAATAGCTCACCACCGCACTCGAATAAAATGATTTACCGTTGGAACCAAAATCGCATGTTGTACATGATCAATGTGACTTGCTTTTGAGCTTGATCATGCTGCTGTAGAAAATGATATGCATATGAGATTATGTGTACAATTAATCATTTGTGTCCTCACATGAGAAATAGTAAGTTTTTTTTTTTCTTCTTTTCCCTTCATATTTGAGACCCTTTATATTTACAAAAAGTAAGTAAAAACCTTTTTTCAATAATAAGTTTGTCGAGTCAACCCAACCTAACTGACCCCAAAAAAATATCCATTTTGGTATGATCTCATTTCTCATCTGAATAGTATAACATCATATTGCAATAGTAAAACTTTTCTTATCTAGTACAAGTTTTAGGTAGCACTAAAGACGTGAAGTCTATTTTGTTTCAAATCATAAACTTTTTATTATGTATAATTTATGCCCAAAAGATGAGATAAAAGTCATTGTAGTTGACATTAATTATGCTAGTGATATGCCCCCTTCGTATATTTTCTTTATCTTATTGGGCTTTGTATATGGGCCTTTACTGGGCCGAGGTGGATTGTTAATTGTTGATTCAAAATCGCGAATAGACATATTGTATGTAGTTCATGTTCTGCTAAAAAAAAATAGACATGAAGTAATTTTAATAGAGCCCGGTTTTAATGAAAAATTGGCTCTAAAGAGATTTCATGTTATAAAAACAGGGGTTGATTTGCACACTTCTATAAATGATTGGGACTAGGGGTGTCAGTAGGGTCGGTTGACCCGACCCGAACCCGATAAGGCTAATCGGGTCGGGTCTAATCGGGTCAAAAAAATCTTGTCGGGTTGTTTTGACCCGAACCTGATAACCCGATAGTGTTATCGGGTCGGGTTATGGTTAAATAAATAATGCTATCGGGTTATCAGGTCAACCCGATAAGACCCGACAATCACTTATTGTTTTTTAATTATTACTTTTTAGAGCCCAATGTCTCATGTCTGTTGTCTGTTTAGCATCAATTTCTCAACCCGATAAGACCCGACAATCAAATTGAAGTTTATCAGTAGGTATTGATAAAGATATAAAACTTCACATCAGTAGGTATTGGTTGTTTATCAAATTGTTGTCTGACAAGTAATGCTGCAATATATATCAGTGAAAAAAGTAGTCCATGCACAAAGTCAAAGCTTTTCATTCTTATGAGATTTTTGCATGAATTGGATATATACTGTTTATAGTTTAGAATTTGTAATGCAGCCTTTTAGTCTTTTACAATGATTTTTTTTAACAAAAGTATGTTAGTGTAACAAATGGTCATATATACTTGTTTGATTTTCAAATTCATATTCTTTGATTTTTTTGTATCTGGTTGATGAATAAATATATTACAAGTACTTAATTGGGTCACCCGATAACCCGAAGCACCCAACCCGACATAACCAGACCCGAATCTCACCCGAATCCGATAACCCGATTTTTAATCGGGTCGGGTTGCAGGTCACTTTTAAAAAATTCAAAACCCGACTCAACCCGATCCGACAAACCCGATAACCCCAATAACCCGACCCGATAGCACCCCTAATTGGGACACTCAAATTTTGAGTGCTTGGACATTTATACCATCATAATATTTTTAGTTATGTTTATCGTGTGAGGGTATAAAACATTCAAAATTTGACTGTCCTCAATTATTTAGGAGAGTGTGCAACTCAGCTTTCTATCTCTACTATATATAATAGAAAACCGGTCAAAGGTGAAAAGTTGAGAAGTTGAATTGTTTAAATTGGTCAAATGATAGAGAAATACATAGTGTAATTAATACTCTTATTAAAACACTTCATTACTTAAAATTACAATAATTTATTCACATTGTAGAACCAATTAAAAGCACATCTATCAAATTAAAAACAACTAATTAAAACATCTCTTACTAAAAAATGCAATAAAATTTTAATAACGTACAATTTAAAGAAGTTACAAGATGATCCGCTATAAACCGATGTCGCTAGGCACGGGTACTCGCCTAATAAAAAATATATAGAGCCATGTCTTCTTTTATATATTACAAAACCGGACATTCATGCATGTTTGTATACACTTTATACTTTACACTTTATATAGTGAAAAAATGAGCTTTAAGACCAAATTACACTTTAAGTTAAGGTTAGTTGTATTTTAAGTTTTTAACTTAAACTATCGACCACATTGTGACAGTTGGAATGAGAGATCTTGGTATGTTCCAAAACCATGTATAGCCCACGTGTACATTTCGCATTGTCACATGGCAACCTTTTGGATGATGTTTTTGGATGAATCTTTGCTCAATTTTAATAATAAAATGGATTTGGTTCTTTGTTAATATCTATACTAGGTATAGATATTGCTTAAGCCATGTATCATACAGTTGTATTGTCCAACTAAGATACCAAGTGGAAACTGCATATTTTGTTATCTTTGAGGAGAATAAAAATGATTTGGTGAAACTCTAAGTAGTGTAACTAATATACCGAAGATCGGGCCGCTCAAAATCGAACCGACCGACGAAACCGACTAAATCGAACCTGACCGACACCGTCGGTTCGGTTTGCTTTCGTGTTTTACATGCTTTTGGTTTTGGGTCGGTCCGGTTCGGCCTAAAACCAACAAACACATGTCAAAATACACCTAGACCAAAAACCGAACCAATCGACGAATCAACCGAACCGACAACATTCGGTTCGGTTTCGGTTCACGTTTTTCACGGTTTTTGGTCCTCGGTTTTCTCGATTCGGGTCGGTTTATGACCGACGCTCAACCCTAACTAACTAACCATGAACTTGTCACGTCAATCTTTATAAAGGAGCATGACTTTATCCGGTTTGTGTATTTGTGGTGATAGACTCCAACCTTGTACATTGGTCAGCCAAAAGAACGAAGACCATACTTGCAAAGGAAAAAAATATAGGCATAAAACTTGGAGTAAAAGAAACCTAGACTTGAAAACTAACTAAAGTTACCTTATACATTGTAAAAAGGTCATAATCTCCTATTTGGTACAACTAAATTACAACACAGCCACGTCAAAATTTGATATATGTATAACATTCTCATACACAAAATCATAAAAACATCTCTCGTATAACCCCACTTATGAGTTCCTAAAACTACATGATTTATTTATTTTACACTTTAAACATAAACATACTACACACAATAACAAAATTTTCGTCTGATCATCCGGATCACCTAACCGCCTTAAAAAGTTTCCTTTCGCGTGTGATTAAGGAAGAAGTGTAGCAAACTTGACATGTGATGGGAAAGGGCTGTACGCTTGGTGTAACACCTTATTACGACCGGTCTTAAAAGAGTTTGTATGAGATTTGTGTAGCGATTTCAAATGTAAGACTATGAGTAATGGTCACTAAACCCACCACATCCACGTCATAGCCACATTACCACTTAATACACCACCATACCCGTCACCAAACAGGATGTGATGACCATCAAACCAAACACATAAAAATACCTCACTTTATAAAAACATACCTTACAATATAATCAAAATAAAAAAATAAATAAATAAAAAGGCAAACGGTTCAATGGTCTGCATCCCCAGACCAATGCATAAAATGGTCGTCGAGGCGCGGTTTGAGAAATGTGTAATGGGGATAACGTGTGGTGATGCCACGTCAACCACCTCCCATTACACTTATGCTCAATTCTCAATCTTTTTTAGTAAGCAAAAAAAAAAAAAAAACGTGAAGTAAATATTAAGCTGAATTTTGATAAGAAACATTTTACTTTTAAATTCATTAAATCATGTTTCATTTACAAGGTTTTTATTTATTTATTATTTTCAAGTAATACTTGAGGACTTTTTTCTTCATTTTATTTAAGTGATACTTAAAAACACAAGATTTCGGCTAAGATCGAGACTTACGCTCTGTTTCTAGTTTTTTTTGTGGAAATAGAAATGATAGGAAAAGAAAAATAAAGAAAAGAAGTGGAAAGAAAAGAAAGCCAAGATTTATATTTCATGCTCGAGTTGAAATGAAACGAACGAAATGGAAGGAAAATAAACAAAGTCGTGTTTCTAGTTGGAAGGAAAAGAAAAAAAAAAGAAAAATTATAGTTATGACTTTTAAACATAGAAATACATCTATAACAAAAGATATATAAAATAATGAAGGTTATATAACTTAGTTTATAACAAATAGTTTATGTGTAAATTTGTTTCTTCCAATCCTAGTATATTTTGGTAGGAAAATTTAAGAGAAAAACCTATTAATTTTCCTATAAAATCCTTCCACTTTCCTTTCCTTTCATTGAGACAAAAACTCGAAACACACCATTTTTTTTTCTCTTTCATTTTCTTTTTTTTCCTTCCAAATCCAAACTCGGTAACGCAGTAGTTAATGAGTATTGTTTAAAAAAAACCAAACAAAAATATAAAAAGTTTACAACACAAATTCGGTGTCGGTGAGTCACTCACTCACTCTTCAACATATTCCACACCCACCTGACCCTTTCTCGTTGACACTTCACAACTGCCCTCAACTCACTCATCTTCCCCTAAAAAATATATATATATCCATCAAATTTCTTGATTCAAATTAGTGGTTTTTTTTGCCTGACCATTGGTTTCTTGATTCATTTTAGGGCTTACAAACTGAAATTTGGATTCAATCAAATTTTCCAAAATTCACTGTTTTGTTTGTACAATTAAGTTGATTTGTGAAATGGGTCTGTGCTTAAATCAGCTCAATTTAGCTTAAAATAGTGTTTCTTGAAGCTGATTATTGGTTTCTTGATTCAGTTAGGGCTTTTGCTTAATTGGGGTTTAAGAAGATTGGATTTTTTTGTTTTTTGGATATAATTGAGTTGATTTTTGACATGGGTATGTGCTTAAATTAGCTTAATTGGGGTTTGAAAGGATTAAATTTTGAGTTTTGGTTTAGTAAATGTGTTTGTGCTTATTTAGGGGTTAAAAAGATTGGATTTTGATGAAAGTCAATTAGTCTCATTTTTGGGTTTTGGATATAATTAAGTGGTGTTAGCTTAAATTAAGTTAGTTTAAGTTGGTGTTAAGAGAAAGATTAGAGTTTATAAAATGGCTTGGAAGAATAGAAGTGGTGTAGAGATGAGTTCAAAAACTTGGTGTCAAGAAAATTGACTATTTTCTTATGTATCGTTGCTTTTGTGCTGGAATGCTCTTCACCAACAGGTTCGATACCAAAAGATAGCTTATTTGAAGTTTTATAGGATATAGGGGTGTTTGGGATTGCATTTTGATTGTTATATTAAGATTGCTTAATTAGCTTGTTGTGTTTAATACAACATATAAGCATGGGGTGTTTGTGTTAGCTTATTTGATGGGCTTATGAGTTGTCAACCTCAGCTTTTGAACTATACTATGTTATAAGCCCAAGTGGATAAGCTCATAATAAATGAGCTTATTAGCTTTTCAAGTTTTCTATAAGCTCGTAAGCCCATTAGATAAGCTAAGACAAACACTTTAGTGTGTTTAGGATTGCTTATTCAAGCTGGTATTATGATTTGTCTGCCAACTTTAAGCAGTTTTAATCAACAATCCCAAACACCCCCATAATAATGCATTGTGCATAATATGTATCAAACGTTAATAGGTAATGTTTTAGGCTCTTGAACCTGAAAATGTATCTTTCTTATCTTCCAAAATTGAAGAATTTCTATTTTCTAAGGAAGCGGAACCCAAATAAGCTAGAACTGCTTGATTGTAATTGGGATTCGATTATTGATCATATATGTAAAGTGGTTTAAACAATGTAGTTATTGTTATTTAACCATAGCGGCGTCACTCTAAAGGTGATTGTTATTTAACAATCCGGTTATTGTTATTTAACCATAGCGGCGTCACTCTAAAGGTGAATGTGCTTTAGAAATTAGCTGATGTCCGATAAGTGAGTATGCTTGCATACGTTTAATATGCAATAGGGGCACATATGTTGCGGTAACACTGATGATGCTAGTCTCGTGTTAGATATATGCATGTGTGATTCTCATTACTTTCTTTGTGGTTATAGAATGTGGATCGAGCCTGAAGCTAAAGACTTATCAAGACCAACCGGAACCGAAGCTGAAAAGCTTAAGTTAATAGCAGAGGATTGCAATACAAAATCGGTGGGTAATTGAGCACATAATTTTCATCCCGTTTACCTCTAAATAAATTTGTTTCCCATTTATATATCATATTAAATTTATGAGATTTCGGATTTTGTCAGAAGAGTGTAAGGAGGGATTCTAAAGACATAATTGGGGAAGTTTCGAAAACGCATAATGCTGTACAGTAAGTTCTTTTTGCATCTTCTTCTTCTTTATTATGTGTCTTAATAGTATATGTTCTGCAAAAGTATCCATTTTAAATATATCATTGGATGCAGAATATTAGACAAAACAATTTCAAACTTGGAGATGGAATTAGCAGCCGCACGAGCCATGCAAGATTCTATAGTTACAGGGTCTCCTATATCAGACGACCTAAGTTTACCCGAGCCCATTAAGAAAAGAAAATACTTGATGGTTGTCGGCATTAATACAGCTTTTAGTAGCAGAAAGAGACGAGATTCCGTTCGTGCTACTTGGATGCCTCAAGGTCAATATCATTTGTGTAATTTCCGATTAATGCTTGTAGCATTATTGCAATTAGGATCGTTAAAGTCTTTTCATACTACCATTTCAGGTGATAAGCTTAAAAGGCTCGAGGAAGAAAAGGGAATTGTGATGCGATTTGTGATAGGTCACAGGTTAGAAGAACAAATATAACGATCATATTGCTCTATATATGCATAATGATAAAAATTCTTATCTAGTGAACTGTTTACACGCAGTGCTACATCAGGTGGTATTCTAGATAGAGCTATTGAGGCAGAAGAAAAAAAGCATGGAGATTTTTTGAGGCTGGAGCATACCGAGGGGTACCTTGAATTATCAGCAAAAACTAAAAAGTACTTTACTACTGCTCTTGCTATTTGGGATGCAGATTTTTATGTTAAAGTTGATGATGATGTACACGTAAACATAGGTAAGTAAATCGTATAGTTGTGCAAGATCTTGTGTCTTTCTAACATTATTTGTCTAAAAGAAGTTGATATGCTAAATGAAGGTACACTTGGAGCAACATTAAGTAGATATCAGTCGAAACCTCGTGTGTACGTTGGATGCATGAAATCTGGCCGTGTTCTTGCTCAGAAGTAAGACAAATCTCTTCCGTGTCACTAGTTTAGTACTCGATTTATGGTTTTGCAGTCAATACCTCATTAAGATAAACAATGTTTATGTATGGCAAGATGTTTTCCTTTTTTCAGAAAGGCAAAGTATTACAATATAATCTCACTATATGAATTCACCACACTTGTCCGAGACGGGACTTGAACCCACAAGATCTTGGTTAAGAATATCTAAGCCACAAGCCCTTTGGTGGCAATATTTTGTACTTATAGGTGACTATATGGCCGGGTTGGGTGAATGTCAAAATAGGTTATGTTTTTTTAGGACAAAATTTATTATATAAATTCAACATTGTATACAAATTTAAGATTTTTATGCTTTAAGTTTAATTTCTTTATATAAAAACAGTTTTGAAAGCTGGTTTCAAAGGTATCCTTGGTTACCAAAAGTCCAAAACGGAACACAAAGACATCTTGTAATGACTTGCAATTATTGAAACGGGACAAGTTAAAAGTATCTTGATATTTTTGCAAGTAAGAATTTTTTTCTTTCAAATATCTCTTACTTTTGACATTTGATCCGTTATTAATAAGATAATATTCTAATTTACCTGTTTACATAAACTGGTTTCTAACGGTGTTCTTTTGTGACCAGAGGAGTGAGATATCATGAACCAGAGCACTGAAATTCGGTGAGGACGGAAACAAGTATTTCCGCCATGCAACTGGACAATTATATGCTATCTCAAAGGATTTAGCTACTTATATCTCAATAAACCAGTAAGCATCCTTTTCTACGTTTTTTAATCAACTCTCTTGTTTCCGATCTCATTTTTGGAGCGTTTGGATTGTTTTAGACATGTACTACACAAATACGCCAACGAGGATGTGTCTATAGGATCATGGTTTATTGGACTTGATGTGGAGCATATTGATGATAGGAGGCTGTGTTGCGGAACTCCACCTGGTAATAATCATATTACGCGGTTTGTAGTTTTATTTTTTTGTCGTTTGTGTTGATTATTTTAAGCACATGGACAGGTTGTGTCACATACTCAAAAAAGTATGATGTCTATATTGTGACAAATAAATAAGTACATCGCTATATTATACACACGAAAAAACCCTTCATGTATTATCTAAAATTCTAAATGCTGGTGTGTTGGTGTAGATTGCGAGTGGAAGGCTCAAGCAGGGAACGTATGTGTGGCGTCGTTTGACTGGAGTTGCAGCGGGATATGTAGGTCAGCTGATAGGATCAAAGATGTTCACAAGCGGTGTGGGGAAGATGAGACTGCTCTATGGAATGCGTCTTTCTAGGAAGGTAAAAACGAGCTGTGACATGATGTTCATATGTCTGTAAAATATCGAGAGATAGAAGATAGAGGTTGCATGCACAAGGGGTTCAGCTCTATTTTAGCTCAAGAGAACGGTACCCATTGTCAAGGCCCCCTATATAGAGTTAAAAATTATGGTAAAGTTAAGCAACCATTTTGGTTAGTTTGAGTTTTGATACAGACATATATATGATGTGTACAATTATGTATGAGTGTTATTCACTAGGTGTCCATACCCATATGGTTGCAGCTCGAGTCCGGCTAACCCTTTTACAATAGTGTATGAGCTTGGACTCGTATATTTTATCAATGTCCCGGTTTGAGCTCATTGTTTGCTTAATACTTTAAGCATTTTATTATAAACCTGAATACAGGATATGAGTAGTTCGTAAAATTTTTGACTTGCATACTATCTTTTATATCTCCAGAGTCCAGTCTCTAGAGTCTAGATCGAATATGAGGTTATCCATGCTTGTTTGGACTTTGGGTTCATCACAAACTCGAGGGCGGGACGACTAGGTTGGCAGGCTGGTGTTGGGCACCCCCAAGAACCATCCCAAGTTGACCTGATACAAAATATATTGTACTCGAGTGGTGGCTTGCTAAGTAGTTGAATCAGTAAAACCCGCGTATATAAAGCCACTTACCCACATGGGAGTCGGGTGTAGCACGGACCATACCTGCTTTTAGGTCGTGTAATTTTTTTTTATATAAAATGTCTTTTCTTGACACGTGCAACTTCACTTTAACCACCTAAATTCTTTATAGAGCAACTTTGGCACTCATAATCATTAAAAGAATTTGTACATCGTCTCAAAAATCCTGAGTTCGTCTAATAAAGGAACATTTTTTTCCTTCTAATTAGTTAGCCAGCTCATCTATAATCTCCCATAACGATCGACATAAATATATTTTACTAAATCAAACAAATTATATATGCACTTGGGCAAGTTGCTTGCTTCAAACAGTATTACATATTTTAAGTCACGAAGTGTATTTTTTTTTAAAGTATGTTTTTCTGAACACGTGCAACCCTCGGTCTAACCTAATAAATTCTTTATAAGGCAACTTTGGTACATTAAAAAAAAAATCGTAAACACCTTTTCAAAAATCCTGAGTCCGTCTAATGAAAGAACATTTTTTTCTTCTAATTGTTAGCCAGCTCATCTATGATCTCCCATAACGATCGACATAAATATATCATTTTACTAAATCAAACAAATTATATATGCACTTGGGCAAGTTGCTTGTTTCAAACACTATTACATATTTTAAGTCATGAAGTATATTTTTTTTCAAAAATATGTTTTTTCCGAACACGCTGCAACCCTCGGTCTAACCTAATAAATTCTTTATAGAAAGAACTATGATACTCATAATCATTAAAAAAAAATCGTACAACACCCTCTCAAAAATCCTGAATACGTCTGATGAAAGAACATTTTTTCTTCTAATTAGTTAGCCATCTATAATCTCCCATAACGATCGACATAAATATATCATTTTTACTAAATCAAACAAATTATATCTGCACTTGTGCAAGTTGCTTGTTCCAAACACTATTACATATTTAAGCAACCTAGTCTTATTTGTATACCATGTTCCTGGTCATTACATGATCTGACTTTGTGACAAGATTGTTATTTCGTCAATTTAGAATAGGTACTTGCTACTAGGTTAGTTAAATATAGCTATGACATATGGGTGCATCATGCTGACAAAGTGACATTTGTTATTTTGTCAATATAGAGCATTTAATTTTTTTGCTAAGCAAGTCATAGTTTTAATATTTCAAGTCTTAACAAATCTGGTCTTCTCTTATATAGTGCAGCTGAAGGATGTTGCAAGACTGATTAGTCTACACCTTGAATTAATGTTTAGATAGTTGAAATATATTTTTTAGATGTTAGTCAATGATTTGTGTTAAAGCTGCTTCTTAAGGCCGCTATCTTGCTAGCCTTCAAAGATGACTTTTGAAGTTTTCCAGCTTGAGTGTTATGCTTAAGGAGCTTAGCTTGCCTAAGAGCTGATTATTAGGAGTCAAAACTAGCTCGACAGCTAGGTGCTTTCTGGAACTCCACTAGGTTCTTGTCGGCGAGGGGAACTGTGAAAGGTGTTATGCTTTCATGTGTAATAATCCTACATTATGTAAATGTTGAGCCATATAGATTTATTTTCTCTATTACATAACAACATAACATCTGATTTGATATTTAGGGGTTTCTTAATAAGCTTAATTTAAAGAGCTTATACTTATTAGCTTATCAGCTTATGAGCTAAATAATCTAACAGTACTCTACATGACTTCTAGAAAAGAGCTTATACTGATTTGATATTTAGGGGTTTCTTAATAAGCTTAATTTAAAGAGCTTATACTTATTAGCTTATCAACATGACTTCTAGAAAAGAGCTTATTTATGTCAAACAACTTGTTTCTTTTAAAATGGTTGAATGTTTTTCGACAAGTTACATAGACATGCAGGGTAACTACACTCTAACAGTACTCTACATGTTTATTTCACGTTAACTGAAAACTCGATATTATTTTATGACATTTCCTTAACATTTCCATTTAGACCGATTATATTTTCTTAACTGGAACTCGATATTATTATACGACAATTCGACTTTCACGTGTAACAACTCTCACACGTTAATCATAAAATTTTACCTTTGAAGAATAATTGAATCAATATCAAAACAAGAAACATACAGACAATTCGACAAAATGGGAGGTAGCATGTACTGTAGTATTTTAATTATTTTTGTATTAATTGACATGTTCTTATTACATTAAATTATCATAGACAAAAGAGAGAAATAGACAACAAAAGACACACATGACATGTACTAACAAACTGGCCACAAAAAACAAACATCCTAAACAACTTAGAATTTTCAAGAGGGTGTTACATAATTGCCATTTAAGCTAAATAAAGTTACAACACTGCAACGAAAGTAGTAAAACTATTTATTGGATACCAACAGTGTGAACTCGTATATTTTATCAAACAAGATTGGTACCGCCAAGATGCGGCGGGGTGTTTCGATACCGAATTTTGCGATGGTGAGTTGCGGTGGTGTTTTTTACTAATTTTTAAAACACGAGTTCGTTGCGTTAAATTTTATACAACTTAAACCGAAATTTATAAGTGGTGTTACATTTAAATACAACCACAAACCATACATTTAAATGTTGCCAACACGGGTGATCCAAGAAGTGGGTGCCGACCGATTCAACAAACGATCAAATCTCCATTTCGTCAAACAAAGCCTAAAAAATGACATTTCAATTCAAAATCAATCACAAACAATACTTTGTCTGCATCTTTTATAAAATCGGCCTATAAATTTTACGCAGGGTAAATAACATTATTACAATATTGATCTAAATATTTGATCAAGATTAGTTATGAGGTTGTTTGGTTTAGAATGGCTATGAGAGAGTTTCAACCTGCTTATGCCACTCCTTTTTAGCGAAAGAAACAATCATTTAACGTGAAGATAAACAATGATTGTGTATACATGTCATGTATTTTATAGGCAGTATTTTTTAAAATAACAACAATACTTACACATCAATTATTTGTGCTGTTTACACTTAAGGAACTTAGTAGTATTTCAAATAGGATCAATCTTCTTGTACTTGTGCTTTATCAATGTAATCCTATTTCCCTAATGAAATAAAACATCTTACATTTGATATCTTAGTGTTAGAACCTCTTTAAACCAACCTCGGGATATAATGCATTGTCAAGATCATTGCATACCTTTAGTAAAAGTTCTCACTGAGCGGATGGGCGGATCCCAAAGTTCGTGCTAAAGCGGATCCCTACACTTAGAGAACCGTGGATCCGCAAATGTAAATGCAATTGCAAGCATTATATTTCAAACATATCCTTAGAACACCTCACACTAAGCTAAACATAGTGTCTTATGGCAAATTAAGTCCTTATCAAGATAGGTAGATCCTTCCTACTCACACATAACTCACCTAGATCACACTCTAAGACGCTTGTAGATCTATCGTTTCATTTTAATCCATTACTCTTCCGCTCTTAAACTCACACTTCATTTTTCACTTGATCCTCACATCTAGTCTTAAAATCTATCGATTATGGCAAAATTGATCATAAATCATCCTTACCTCAAAATTGATCAAAGTTGATCAAATTCTAGCTTTCCATCTCAAAGCTTTTAGGAATATTTTCCAAAACACTATCTAAGGCACAACCTTGATCTCTAGGATCATTTAGCTTCAATTGAC
This sequence comes from Chrysanthemum lavandulifolium, assembly GCA_022545495.1. NCBI lineage: Eukaryota > Viridiplantae > Streptophyta > Magnoliopsida > Asterales > Asteraceae > Chrysanthemum > Chrysanthemum lavandulifolium. The sequence goes on from CM040239.1 coordinate 30,406,894, forward strand.
ACTCTCATCTTTAGTGTCATCCTTGCTCATCCATTGGTACTCGTGAAAGTTCCAAATCCTTCCATAAAAAAACAATCATTAGCTACATCACTCATTACCTTCAAGTACTTAAGCACCCCTTCATTTAAGACACTTAGGAGGATTGAAACACTAAAGATGATATAGATCTTAGATCTTAGAAACATCATTTCCACTCTTTCATAACTGCTGAGAGCCGGATCCCTAGGATTAGCCTAAACGGATCCCTATGAGAAGGGAACCGTGGGATCCGGATGACAGATTATGTCAATTCTTGCTAAAACAATCATTTCAACTCAACTTTCTAACTCAAACACTCCATCTCATCTTAAATGAGTTCCTAGATCAGCACAAACTCTGAAGTTGACTCTTGTGCATGTTAATCATCACATTCCAATGAATCTTAGTGGCTTAAGGCTTGAATGCACTTGCCAAATCTCTTGCTTTATAAACCACATTGTTAGGACTTCCATAGTCATCACCTTCATCCTAACTTTCAAGACTTTAGAAACCCTTACAAACCTCTTGAAATCATCTCATCATGAGAAAAACCCCAAGTAGTAACTTAACCACCAAAGAACCACCCAAGAAAAAGGCTCGTGTTATACGAAATCTCTTCAACCGAATCTCTCAGGTCAAGCCAACAAATGATAGGATCTTTCCTCAACCAATCAAACCAATTCCTAAAAGGATAGTACCCACAAAACTACCTATGCCAAACACCACCATACCTCCTAGGCCAAACAATATCATCTCCACTAAACCATCACCATTGGTTCCTAGAGCTATTTCATTTACATCTCCAATATCATCACCACACCTCTACAATTTAGAGGATTTGCCTCCTAGGCCGTCTTATCGCCCTCCACGACAACATTTTCCTCATTAGAGGAATAATGGTACAAAATCAAGGTGTTGAGTCAACACTTGCTCCGCTTCCTTTTCGCGCTTCCATCATATAATCCCATTTGGATTATGAGAAATCATCAAAGTCAACCACCCGACCATATGGAAGTTGACACTTTCACCAACACCATCATTCTTGGTCGAGCCATTCTCAAATGCGCCCACCAATCCTCCATCGTTTGAAGCTCCCCAAGCCGCTTCACTTGATCCTTCGCATCAAGCCATTTCATTTCTTCCACCACCACTACCTAGCCATGACAAAGATTGCTATAATTGTCAACATGTTGAAAGTTTGATACATGAAGTACGAGAAGACCAAATTTTCATGTTCTATCATCTCCTCGAATGTTTCGACAAGATTAAACCTAAACAAAACTTGAGCCAGAAGACTTTAGTGGTGTCCTAGCATCAAGCGATAGTTGGTCTAGAAATTCCTAGTTATGTATTTTTTTATTTTCTTAGTTTTTAGAGTCATGTATATCATAACTCTAGTTTTATTAAATGAAATTGCATGCTACTTGTTATATTTCTGAGCATATGATTACATTGTATTCATATCTCATTTTTGTGATAACATTATTTGTTATATCACCTTTGCTGAAGTTAATCATCCGCTAATACGGATCCCTCTGAATTGCCTAGACGGATCCCTACTAGGAGGGAACCGTGGGATCCGTGTGACAGAAAACTATTTTCTACTAACTTGGACCACATTTGCAAGAAAATTGTAAATTATGCGTGTTGTCTAACCTTTGTTTTGTAGTTATTCAAATTACACATGAAGACTTTGACATCCTAAAGCTAGGGGAGCTTTATGTCAAAGCAATACATTGCAAATTACTTGCAATATTAGGTTTACATTTCGTAACATCCCCTTGCAAAATTGCAATCATCAAGGGGGAGCATATTCGTCACTTAGACGAAATCTTTTGCAAACTAACTAGATTAGTATCACTTTCTTGACGCCCTTACATAGGGATGGACTCGTCGAGGGGAGTAAAGACGAGATCCTTTCCTGCTACTTGCTCTCTATTTCTCTTTATTTCTTTCACATGTTTTCTCAAAACAATGTGTTGCTTTCTTCAAGCTCTTTTGTTTCGACAAAAGGGAGAAGAAAGTAAACTACAAATTCAAACTTTACAATTTTAGCTTTTCCTTAAAATATTTTATGTTTTGTCATCAACAAAAAGGGAGAGATTGTTAATACAAATAAGCCGTAAAAACGTTTATTTATATTTTACGATCTTCTAATATTTTGTCGATAACAAACGTAAAATCATTTTAACGAAACAAATAAAATACTTAAATGGTTTGAACTAATAGTGTCTAACATATTCACATAAAACACTAAAACAAGTATAAGTGATTTTATGATTTAATATTACATATGTACAACAACTAGTGTTTACATATTTGGGTATAATATACACATAACTAGTATGTAGTATATTGGGTAATATAAATGGGTAGAAACTTAAATATCACAACCTATTGGGCAAATACATTGAATGTAGTTGGGTACAACCCAAAGCTCATGACCCATGGAGCTTGACCCATAACCCATTGCATGACATCATGCTTATATCATACATGGATAATATCCATAACCCATGGATCAATCCATACCCATGTGACCAAGTGCATTGCACTCAAAAGATACATTGTATCTAGCTAAAGATCCATGGTTCAACCCATGACCCATAACCCATAACCAAAATACCCATGGGTAAAAGGGAGCGTCCCACGGATCCCTAGCTTAACGCTAGACGGATCCCTTGTGGAAGGGATCCGGGGAACAATAGATATTTTCTTCTATAAATAGTGAGCCATTTCTTCATTGTTTCTCACCCTTTCTAACACACTTTCTCCCCGAGTTAAAACTCACTAACCTCGCATCCAAGAGATCTATGTTTGTAGTTTTGTTTTTGTGTGATCTTCTAGGTTCCTCTTAAAGGCAAAATCACCACCTTTGAAGTCGAGCAAGCTCAAGTCCATGAGTTGCTATGCTTCCTCATCATCAAGGCTACTGAAGTCTTCTTGTTGATGATTCCTTTCTTTCTTCAAAGAAGTGTAGTGTTGAAGACATTAGTGAAAGATGTCTCAAGTGTCAAGACGAAGATATTAGTGAAGGGTATCTATCGTCTACATCATAAGCACTTGTGGTAGGTGCTTAGAAGTCAAGACTAGAAGCATTAGTGAAAGGTGCTTAGAAGTCAAGACTAGAAGCATTAGTGAAAGGTGCTTAGAAGTCAAGACACAAGACATTAGTGAAAGGTGTCTTGTAGATCTAGTCAAAGGCATTAGTGAAAGGTGCCTTAGATGTACATTCGATATGGTGTGTTTCGATGTACAAGATAGACTAGTATTAGATCCAAGGATATTGATATCCTTGATGATGTTGTAAAGGGTAGATCTCCTTTGGGATTAGTCTTTGGTGTAGTGTGGTAGTAGTTCCTCAATTGCAATGGAACTAGGCGGGTAGGCGACGTTGTGAAGGTGTAGTTCACCTTGAGTGAAAGAACCAGGTACTTAGCCTAGTACCTTATAAAGGGTAGACGTCGTTGTGTAGGTGTGGTTCACCTTGGGTGAAAGAACCCGTGGTTAGCCTAGCACCGGAAAAAGGGTAGGCGACGTTGTGAAGGCTTCTCCGCCATAAAGAGATTGGTGTAGTGTTTACGAACTCGAGTAGGTGACTCGAGGAGTGGAGTAGGCAAGGAAGGTGTCCTTGTAGCCGAACCACTATAAATACTGCGTTGTGGTTTTGTGCTCCTTACTCTTATCTTTTATTACTTGCCTTTACATGCTTGTTTATCAACATCCAACACACACATCCAAATAGATTGACATAAGTCGATCTAAATAGATTAAAAGGAAGTTTTAATTGGCAAAACTATTCAACCTCCCTTCTAGTTTTCCACAATTGGTATCGAGCTTCGCTACCAAGTTTCTTGAAGTATATTGTACTTTAAAAACTTGATACGATCCATGGTTAATTGAAAACTACAAAGAAGGTTTTCATAAAACAAACACCATGTTTTTAAAACTATATGTTTGGATGTTGATTTGATAACAACATTTTTTTATTTATTTTTTATTGCACTAATCTTCTTTGTCATGTTGATTAGTCAATGCTCATACCCACCAAGCTATAGGAATCGCTTGGTAACAAGAATACCTTCCTTAAGAAGGTATCTTAAACGCAAAGGAGCGGAAATCGTCTAAGTGACATTTGCTGTGTCATTTGTAAAGACATTCCTAAGTGCGCTTGAGGTATGATTTTCTTTTTATTTTGCTTGATAATTAAGTATGCCTATTTAGGTATTTATATGATTATCTTTTGTGCATATACATGTTTTACATGAAGCTTCATTAGGAAGCCTCTTTTTTTCTCACATACGTGTTTTATTTCTCGTCTAAAGTCGTGGTATATAAAACTTATGTTTTGTTTCTTTTAATCCAATAATAAAACAAAAACACAAATTTCGAAAAATACTCCTTCCCCATAAATATTCCACTCGACGCCCACTTATCAAATCCTCACTTTTTCAAATCTTCCAATTTCAAAAATTCCCTCTCACTCAAAACTTCATCCTCCTCTCCATTTCATCTCAACCAAAACCAAGAAGGATCGTCTTCAACATGGTTTACATCACCTTCGTACTCATCGTCTTAACACTCATTGCACTTGTGTTCCCTATGATGAAGTTCACATATGGAGACATTTACTTTGTGTTGTTAATCTACATTGGGGTTATATACTCAATCCTTTGTATCATTCTTAGTATTGAAATGAAATATTACTAATAGTCTAGTTATCTAGGTTATTATGTGCTTATCATTTTCTTTGTTTTATTTCTTTCTTTCGTGATACATTAGAAGTCATGTATGCATGTTAAAAGAAAATGTAGGTTAAAAACATATCTTGGTATAAAACTATGAGATCTAAAACCTATGCTTTTCATAAAATGCTTTTCAGAATTACGGATATACGGATCCCGGAAGTTATACTAGCGGATCCCTTTGAAAAGGAACCGTGGGATCCGTCCTACTAGAAAACAGCTTTTTATGCAAATTAAAACCACTTTTCTTCTAAAAGTAATACTTCACTAGAATGTCAAAACCATAAGTGAGTTAAGTGTCTTTCTTGTTAAAACCATTGTTAATAAAAATCTAATAAAACATTAGATAATCATAGGTTGACCACAAACATCACTTTTTGTTAACTCATCATTTCTATAGGTTCAACTATGACGCATGTATATGAGTTTGTCTTTTCACTCACTAGCGTCTACACCGAACATCTCCTTGAACCCAACACACCGCATTCATGTCCGTGGGTTCAACAACCTCGAAACCGCTACTTCCACGAAGGGACGACAGACACCTCTCTACAATTCGAAGAAGGTATCAATACCTCCTTCCAAGCCATAGGACTAGAATGTCTTCTTGAAATCAACGAGAAGATATGTCCAAGGTTCATAATGGAATTCTTCATCAAGTTGAACTCTTTCGTAACGAAGATCGCTCTATCTCTTTGGTTTTATATCAAAACCAAAAGTTTACTTTAACCCTTGGGCATTTTGCTCACATCCTCCGAATTCCAAATCATGGACAATGTGCCTTTATCAAGATTGGTCTCTTGATTCTCTCTTCAACTTTCATGAAGAATATAGTCCATATTGTTCACACACACCTCCGGAAGATTTACATCACATAATATGCAAACCTCGACCATATTACACCGATCCAAACAATATCTTCACACCGGACATCCGAGAAGAGTACAAGCCCCTTGCACTCATCCCACGTGAAAATGTTTGGAGTCTTAGGGAAATCGAGAAATCCTTCCCGCTTGTTGTGCTCACATGTTGTAATTGTTTGCTAACACAACAACCATATAATATCGCCTACTTCTTCGCAAGGCGAATTGTAAATCTTCAAGGCTCCAAGAATAAACTCATCCCTTATGGAATGTTTTTGACGCGCCTCTATCACAACGTTATGCACTTTCATCCTCAATTTCAAAGTCCGTTGTACGTACTTGTGAACAAGATGATGGAACCGCTAAACATATCTCTCATGAAGACTTTCTTCATTCTTGATTCCACCAACACTCATCAACAAAGTGATGATAATCCTAACGAAAACACATAAGGAACTTAGTAGTATTTCAAATAGGATCAATCTTCTTGTACTCGTGCTTTATCAATGTAATCCTATTTCCCTCATGAAATAAAACATCTTACATTTGATATCTTAGTGTTAGAACCTCTTTAAACCAACCTCGGTGTGACAATCCGTACTTTCAGGTCATTTCTCGACACGATTCATGTCTCATTATTTCAACATTTTAGTAAACTTGGTTTACTTGTTTCAAATTCGCGTAACCTTGGAGGTTTAGCGGCGAATTCATGATCATGACATCACGTACATTTCATATGGACTATGATTAGTCTACATTTCATTGACATCATGTGCATCTCATTGATTCATTCACGACATTTCATTTCACTTTCAACGCGTGATTTTTATATTTAATAATTTTTATCGCGTGAGTTTTTATTTTGATTATTTAACCGTTACTTTCCAAAATGATCCCGAGGTATTTTAAACTTACATTTAGTTTATAAAACTATATTTTAGTTTTCCTAGCGTTTCAAATTTATTTGGTATTTTAATCGTTAAAGTTTAATTATTACGTCGTTTTCTTAAAAATCTTACGATAATTATTTTATCACCCGATTTTCACAAGGAAAGTATTTTTACAATTTTTATCACCTCAATACAATCTATTTTGATTTACTAAAAACTCACTTGCACCAAAAACTTCCATTTACATTAACTAAACTTTGTTTTACTTACACCTTTTTGTCAAAAGTTTATACAATTATACAAGTTGCAAGATTTTAAAAAAAATAAATAAAAATAAATTTTGGAGAGACAACCTCCCCTAGAAACCGGCCATAGGGGAGGGTATGTCATAAATTGTGTATGGTTCATGTCTACAATTTTATACTTGCTACAAAAAGTCTTATAACCTCAATTATTTCACACACTTTTCACATACTCATAAGTGTTATACAAAAAATCTCCTCTCTTCTCTTTTGCACCATAGAACCGGCCACTATACAAGCTCCAAGGGGATCAAAAATTTTCTTCAAGATCAAGTGTTATTACAACCTAGATCATATCCTTTTCATGGTTTTGAAATAAAACCAAGGATATTTAAGTTAATCCTTTGTTACCTACACCTCTTCACTTGCACTAGTAAGCATATTCTCATCATTTTATGTTTCCTTATCATTTCATAAGTTTCTTTTCATTTTTGGAGCTTATATGCATGTATTGTGATTTATACCATTTATTTCATGATTTTAGAACTTATATATATTTATAGTCATCCTATAATTATTCCCAAGTTATTCTTTGGTCTTGATGGTGATTAGGAACCCATGACACCCTAAGAAGGTGTATGGTAGGATTAGATTAGCTTTGGAGTTGTTTTGAAGGGATTAGAATAGGTTTTGTCCGAGAAAAACTATTTTCGTAAACTATATTTTACGTTCTGTCCTTAAAACAATTTCTGGAAAACCCACTGATGGTACGACATTTTGGCCTTGATAATTAGAAAATATACTTTAAAACGAATCCGTGGTCGCTTGAACGGATAAAAACGGAGTTATAACGCCGTGGTGAATTTTTAAAGTTTGACGTCGAAACGTATATTTTTCTCGAAAATCAGCTTGCTTTTCGTACATTTCGGTCAAAACGAGCCTTAAGCTTCACAAATTATTTCGACTAGTCAAAATATATTAGTTTACTTCGATACGAAGCTAAGGACATATTTTACGTGAAAACGGAGCTAAAACGACAAAGATATGGCCATTTTCATAAAGTTGCCGTAAATATTATTTTACGAAAAACTATATTATTTTGGACGTAACAAGTATTTTACTAGCTATATCGTCCATGTTTATGCGCTTTTAACTATGATGCAAAACTTTTATAACAAAGTGTCTTCTAGTAAAATCAAGTTCATCGGCCATATTTTCAAAACAAAAGCCGTTTGCAAAGCGGAGTTATGGTGAATTATTTACGGATGTTCAAACATTGGCGAAACTCATTTTACGCACACAATTAACAAAACCACCATCTTTAGCCTTTGATATCTTTATGATCGAGACCTTTTGGACGAAAACTCCTGAACTGAAACTTTTAGATATCGATACAAACTTTCCAAAACCGTCGAGTTCGTTCTCCAACGATCGACGACACCGCTTTACGACTACTTTTCCGAGCCATTTTGTTGATTTCATGGTTTTTCCGACGACATTGTTTTGCTACGAAAAGTGGTAATTTCACCAAAAATCATTATAAAACCATTGTAGGATGACATTTTGACGTAAAACATGTAAAGTCATTTTGATTGGTCGAGACGTCAAAAGAGTATTTTCGACGACGAGTAATATTTTCAAAACCCGTAAATGGTATAAATAACATACGAAGTGCATGCATAACATTACATTGCAACTCATGACATATCATATCATTGATAATAGGTCCCGTTGACGCATTACATTATAAACCTCGGTGTACTCACTTTTGCCATTATTCGGTTTATCCAAATGAGTTTTCATAGCCCTACTTTTACTTGCTTTCATAAGCTGTTTTGGGGAGATACATGCTCAAACTGTTTCATTCACTTGCACAAGTACTTTGAACTCTTACATATTATCGTGAATTCATAGCCCCACTTCTACTCTATTAACTGTTTACAATCTCTTGGGGAGATACATGCTACATTTTTAATCGAACACAAACGCTTTGAATCAGATGCTATATCCGATGTTTTATTGTCACTAAGTATTTTGCCATGTTCAAGTCCCTACATCATGAACCATTAGTCACTTTCGAGTGAGCGAGTATAGTGAATAGGCCTATTGAATTAACACTCCCGCTCCTATTGACCCATTTAGGGAAATCGAGCGCTATATTTGAATCATAGAGGTAAATTGGCAAATTACCTATTAGAGGCGGCGATGAAACGATGATTACCAATTTTATTGGTGCGATGTTTACGCTTTGGTGTCATGAACTTAGTGAAATAAATACGATGTTGATTTTAACGATGAGTGTGAAATCATTTAACTCACACTACGATTATGGTGTTCGAACGAATTACATAAACTCTATATTCATTCTGGCAATGGGTTGTGAACACACAGGTTGCAAGTTTTGTATGGGCGGGACTTGGAACTGAGTGGATTTACAATGCCTTTGCTGCATAAACGATTTTGATACTTTGAGCCACGCACTATTTTGTGAATTCATTTGACGATTTCTGTTTGAACATTAATTCTACATTCTGGCAATGGGTTGTGAACACACAGGTTGCAAGTTTTGTATGGGCGGGACTTGGAACTGAGTGGATTTACGATGCCTTTGCTGCATAAACGATTTCGAAAGTCTTTACATTTCAACGATTTACAATGCCTTTGCGGCATAAACGATTTTTAAAGGCTTTACATTTTAACTCAAACTCTATGAACTCACTCAACCTTTGTGTTGACACTTTTAGCATGTTTTTATCTCGTATCTAAGGCATTCACTTCATGGCATGCATTTGGACACATCATGGAGTCGCGATGACGACGCGTCTCACTGGGTTTACATACTTTAAAACATCGTTTGAATTGTAACAAACTTGTTTCATGCGAGATGATTTACATTTGGGACTTACTTTGTAAACTCGATTATTTTATTAAATCAAACGATGTATTTTCCAAACGACACTTTAGGTCGTTCAATATAACTTGTGATGTGGTGCTATGACAACAATCCCGTGAATTCCATTCACGCAAAAAATGTAAATTGGGGTGTGACAGTTGGTATCGAGCTTCATTATAGAGAACTAGGTTGCATCATTGACCCTAGACTATAACTACATTACCATAGCATCTCATCATTTCATCACAAGTGCATGTTCACTTTGCGTGCGATTTATACGTACATTTTTCGAGTTATTTACTTTCATTTCAAAACGATTGTCACATGGATGCCCTTATATGCCCATTCCATTATCTTTTCCCCATACTCTAATGTGGAGAATTCCTTGTCATTCCCTATCACAATTTTATATCAGCTGATTCATCATCGACAACGACGAATGCCGAGATAAACCTTTATATAGGGCGAAGTCACTCTCACTCCTTTGTTTCACCACTAACATGTCGAGTTACACGTTATTCACACATTAAGCCACTAAACTACCATACATTTGAAGCATTTACAACATCTCATAACCCATCTTTTCGGAACCCGTCGATTATTTTGAAAAATAACCTCAAACTTACCATTTCTTATCACATCTCTTTGGAGCGTTTATTATTAACATCGGATTTTTGCTATGTCTCACATTTCCTCTTGTTTTGAAGAAGATATGGCAATCAAGAAAGCTACGATTGAAATGACCCAAGCAAAGAATTCAAAAGTTGGTGAACGATAGCATTGCTAATGCTTTAAGAGTCGAAAGGAAACAGGTGGGCTGCTAACTGCGGAGGCCGTTCTTCTTTGAAGCCGCAAGACTAGTCGCCATCATCGGTAATGCCGGAGGATGCGGGGTTAAGAAATGTTCGTACAAAATTTCAAAAGTGGTGAACCCACTAAGTTCCGAGGTACCGAGGAGCTACGACTATGGTTAGATGGTTTGAAAAGTTGGAATCGGTATTTTGCTTTGTAACCGTCCGGATGATAGTAAAGTTAAGTTTGCTACGAGCACTTTACTCGATGGAGCGTTGTCATGGTGGAATTCATACGCTCAACCGATTGGTATGGAAAATGCTTTTAAGCTTACGTGGGAGGAATTTAAGAGCTTGGTGACTAAGAAGTTTTGTCCTCGAACAGAAATCAAAAAGTTGGAGACGGAGTTCTATGAATTGGTCACGATTGGGTACGACATTGACACATACATTCGGAGATTCCAGGAATTGGCCGTGTTATGCCCGTCCATGGTTTCTGATAATGAGAAGTTGCTAGAGGCTTTCATTGGGGGACTTCCCGAGGTGATTCAAGGAGATGTGACTTCGTTTGATCCACAAACAATCGAGGAAGCTATTCGAGTTACTCAGAAATTGATGGCACCAGTGGTGAAGCGAGATAAGTACACCAACACCAACCGAAACAACAACAACCCCAACAACCGCTTCAATTACAACAATACCCAAAACAACAACGATGATAACCAAATCAACAACAACAAAAGGAAATGGGAAAACGACCAAGGAGATTATAACAACAACAACCAAAACCGCAACACCAACCGTCATCAACAACAAAATAGAAGGCAAGAAGCGGGAATGGTTTATGTCACGCACCAATGAGAGGTAGAGGTATCTTGGAACACACCCACTATGTAATCGATGTAATTTTCATCACTGGTCCTTGCCCCGCCAAGTGCCACAAATGCAAAACACCGGACATCTAGCCGTGGATTGTAAAGGTAAAGCCGTAGTCACATGCTTCGGATGTGGGGAACAAGGACACTATCGGAATCAATGTCCTCAAAACCAAGGTCAACCAGTTGAAGGTGTTCATGGGAATGTATATATGTTGGAAGGAGGAGGAGGAGCTCGTCAAGGTATCAACGACGCGGAAGACTGAAGAAGTTCGGGAACTAACAGTCTTATTTCTTCTTATGTGCTATGTCGTACTAAGTTTATGTTTTCCATCGTATCCGAATCTTTATAACTTAACGATGTACTACTTTTGCTAAACCACTCGTTGTAAAATATTCTCATCTATCGTACTTCATTTTCATTCCGATTTGTTATCATTTACGAGGATTTTAATTCTTTTTACTTTAACTATCATTTTAACGACACTTCTCCATGTCTTCTCTCCTCGATGTTCATCGCAATTTTAACATCAGTTGACTCAACACCAAACATCATATGAGTCGATTAGTCCAAGCATTGCATAGTTACTCTAAATTATACATAGCCCGATCACCTATGTCTAATTCGGGAAGAATCATGCAATGAAGTGGAGTAGTAGGCTTATATGTGTAAGCAATTCGTAATCGAGCCAAATTTTCAAAAGATTTTCTTCAAACCACTTGTTTCAGTTTGATCCGCGTGATGATTCTTGTTTGATGAGTTGCAAAGATCGAGCTAGAAACAAGTCGTTACCTAAACCGATTTAGCCTAATCTCATGACAGTTCTTGTTTGATGAGTTGTGAGATTAAGTAAAATCGGTTACCACAAAGTCTTTGAGGGTTTTGCTCGGGAATGGGAAAGTTTGCTACCTCAAACCCTAACTCGAGAGACCAACACGAATGAATTCGTGGGATGAATTCCTTTTTGAGGGCGAATGTGACAATCCGTACTTTCAGGTCATTTCTCGACACGATTCATGTCTCATTATTTCAACATTTTAGTAAACTTGGTTTACTTGTTTCAAATTCGCGTAACCTTGGAGGTTTAGCGGCGAATTCATGATCATGACATCACGTACATTTCATATGGACTATGATTAGTCTACATTTCATTGACATCATGTGCATCTCATTGATTCATTCACGACATTTCATTTCACTTTCAACGCGTGATTTTTATATTTAATAATTTTTATCGCGTGAGTTTTTATTTTGATTATTTAACCCGTTACTTTCCAAAAATGATCCCGAGGTATTTTTAAACTTACATTTAGTTTATAAAAACTATATTTTTAGTTTTCCTAGCGTTTCAAATTTATTTGGTATTTTAATCGTTAAAGTTTAATTATTACGTCGTTTTCTTAAAAATCTTACGATAATTATTTTATCACCCGATTTTCACAAGGAAAGTATTTTTACAATTTTTATCACCTCAATACAATCTATTTTGATTTACTAAAACTCACTTGCACCAAAACTTCCATTTACATTAACTAAACTTTGTTTTACTTACACTTTTTGTCAAAAGTTTATACAATTATACAAGTTGCAAGATTTAAAAAAAAAATAAAATAAATTTTGAGAGACAACCTCCCTAGAAACCGCCATAGGGAGGGTATGTCATAAATTGTGTATGGTTCATGTCTACAATTTTATACTTGCTACAAAAAGTCTTATAACCTCAATTATTTCACACACTTTTCACATACTCATAAGTGTTATACAAAAAATTTCCTCTCTTCTCTTTTGCACCATAGAACCGGCCACTATACAAGCTCCAAGGGGATCAAAAATTTTCTTCAAGATCAAGTGTTATTACAACCTAGATCATATCCTTTTCATGGTTTTGAAATAAAAACCAAGGATATTTAAGTTAATCCTTTGTTACCTACACCTCTTCACTTGCACTAGTAAGCATATTCTCATCATTTTTATGTTTCCTTATCATTTTCATAAGTTTCTTTTCATTTTTGGAGCTTATATGCATGTATTGTGATTTATACCATTTATTTCATGATTTTAGAACTTATATATATTTATAGTCATCCTATAATTATTCCCAAGTTATTCTTTGGTCTTGATGGTGATTAGGAACCCATGACACCCTAAGAAGGTGTATGGTAGGATTAGATTAGCTTTGGAGTTGTTTTGAAGGGATTAGAATAGGTTTTGTCCGAGAAAAACTATTTTCGTAAACTATATTTTACGTTCTGTCCTTAAAACGAATTTCTGGAAAAACCCACTGATGGTACGACATTTTGGCCTTGATAATTAGAAAATATACTTTAAAACGAATCCGTGGCATTGAACGGATAAAACGGAGTTATAACGAAGCCGTGGTGAATTTTTAAAGTTTGACGTCAAACGATATTTTTTCGAAAATCAGCTTGCTGTTTCGTACATTTCGGGTCAAAACGAGCCTTAAGCTTCACAAATTATTTCGACTAGTCAAAATATATTAGTTTACTTCGACGACGGCTAAGGACATATTTTACGAGAAAACGGAGCTAAACGACAAAGATATGGCCATTTTCATAAAGTTGCCGTAAATATTATTTTACGAAAAACTATATTATTTTTGACGTAACAAGTATTTTACTAGCTATATCGTCCATGTTTCATGCAGCTTTTAACTATGATGCAAAACTTTTATAACAAAGTGTCTTCTAGTAAAATCAAGTTCATCGCCATATTTTTCAAAACAAAAGCCGTTTGCAAAGCGGAGTTATGGTGAATTATTTACGGATGTTCAAACATTGGCGAAACTCATTTTCTCGCACACAATTAACAAAACCACCATCTTTAGCCTTTGATATCTTTATGATCGAGACCTTTGGACGAAAACTCCTGAACTGAAACTTTTAGATATCGATACAAACTTTCCAAAACCGTCGAGTTCGTTCTCCAACGATCGGCGTACACCGCTTTACGACTACTTTTCCGAGCCATTTTGTTGATTTCATGGTTTTCCGACGACATTGTTTTTGACGAAAAGTGGTAATTTCACCAAAATCATTATAAAACCATTGTAGGATGACATTTTGACGTAAAACATGTAAAGTCATTTTTGATTGGTCGAGACGTCAAAAGAGTATTTTCACGACGAGTAATATTTTCAAAACCCGTAAATGGTATAAATAACATACTGAAGTGCATGCATAACATTACATTGCAACTCATGACATATCATATCATTGATAATAGGTCCCGATTGACGATTACATTATAAACCTCGGTGTACTCACTTTTGCCATTATTCCGGTTTATCCAAGTGAGTTTTCATAGCCCTACTTTTACTTGCTTTCATAACTGTTTGGGGAGATACATGCTCAAACTGCTTTCATTCACTTGCACAAGTACTTTGAACTCTTACATATTATTGTGAATTCATAGCCCCACTTCTACTCTATTAACTGTTTTACAATCTCTTGGGGAGATACATGCTACATTTTAATCGAACACAAACGCTTTGAATCAGATGCTATATCCGATGTTTTATTGTCACTAAGTATTTTGCCATGTTCAAGTCCCTACATCATGAACCATTAGTCACTTTCGAGTGGCGAGTATAGTGAATAGGCCTATTGAATTAACACTCCGCTCCTATTGACCCATTTAGGGAAATCGAGCGCTATATTTGAATCATAGAGGTAAATTGGCAAATTACCTATTAGGCGGCGATGAAACGATGATTACCAATTTTTATTGGTGCGATGTTTACGCTTTGGTGTCATGAACTTAGTGAAATAAATACGATGTTGATTTTAACGATGAGTGTGAAATCATTTAACTCACACTACGATTATGGTGTTCGAGCGAATTACATAAACTCTATATACATTCGGCAATGGGTTGTGAACACACGGGTTGCAAGTTTTGTATGGCGGGACTTGAACCGAGTGGATTTACAATGCCTTTCTTTGCATAAACGATTTTGATACTTTGAGCCACGCACTATTTTGTGAATTCATTTGACGATTTGTTTGAACATTAATTCTACATTCGGCAATGGGTTGTGAACACACACAGTTGCAAGTTTTGTATGGGCGGGACTTGGAACCGAGTGGATTTACGATGCCTTTCTTGCATAAACGATTTTGAAAGTCTTTACATTTCAACGATTTACAATGCCTTTGCGGCATAAACGATTTTTAAAGGCTTTACATTTTAACTCAAACTCTATGAACTCACTCAACCTTTGTGTTGACACTTTTAGCATGTTTTTATCTCAGCTATCTAAGGCATTCACTTCATGGCATGCATTTGGACACATCATGGAGTCGCGATGACGACGCGTCTCACTTGGGTTTTACATACTTTAAAACATCGTTTGAATTGTAACAAACTTGTTTCCGCACGAGATGATTTACATTTGGGACTTACTTTGTAAACTCTGATTATTTTATTAAATCAAGCGATGTATTTTCCAAACGACACTTTAGGTCGTTCAATATAACTTGTGATGTGGTGCTATGACAATCAATCCCAGAATTCCATTCCACGCAAAGCAGTAAATTGGGGTGTGACACTCGGGATATAATGCATTGTCAAGATCATTGCATACCTTTAGTAAAGGTTAGCGAAGCGGATGGGCGGATCCCAAAGTTTGTGCTAAACGGATCCCTACACTTAGGGAACCGTGGGATCCAAGAAATGTAAAATGCAATTGCAAGAATTATACTTCAAACATATCCTTAGAACACCTTACACTAAGCTAAACATAGTGTCTTAAGGCAAATTAAGTCCTTATCAAGATAGGTAGATCCTTCCTACTCACACATAACTCACCTAGATCACACTCTAAGACGTTTGTAGATCTATCGTTTCATTTTTAATCCATTACTCTTCCGCTCTTAAACTCACACTTCATTTTTCACTTGATCCCTCACATCTAGTCTTAGAAATCTATCGATTATGGCAAAATTGATCATAAATCATCCTTACCTCAAAATTGATCAAAGTTGATCAAATTCTAGCTTTCCCATCTCAAAGATTTTAGTATATTTTCCAAAACACTATCCTAAGTCACAACCTGATCTCTAGGATCATTTAGCTTCAATTGACACTCTCATCTTTAGTGTCATCCTTGCTCATCCATTGGTACTCATGAAAGTTCCAAATCCTTCCATAAAAAACAATCATTAGCTACATCACTCATTACCTTCAAGTACTTAAGCATCCCTTCATTTAAGACACTTAGGAGGACTGAAACACACAAGAAGATATAGATCTTAGATCTTAGAAACAGCATTTCCACTCTTTCATAAGCTTCGAGAGCGGATCCCTAGGATTAGCCTAGGCGGATCCCTATGAGAAGGAACCGTGGGATCCGGATGATGATTATGTCAATTCTTGCTAAAACAATCATTTCAACTCAACTTTCTAACTCAAACACTCCATCTCATCTTAAATGAGTTCCTAGATCAGCACAAACTCTGAAGTTGACTCGTGTGCATGTTAATCATCACATTCCAATGAATCTTAGTGGCTTAAGGCTTGAATGCACTTGCCAAATATCTTGCTTTATAAACCACATTGTTAGGACTTCCATAGTCATCACCTTCATCCTAACTTTCAGCACTTTAGAAACCCTTACAAACCTCTTGAAATCATCTCATCATGAGAAAAACCCCAAGTAGTAACTTAACCACCAAAGAACCACCCAAGAAAAGGCTCGTGTTATATCTGAAATCTCTTCAACCGAATCATCTCGGTCAAGCCAACAAATGATAGGATCTTTCTCAACCAATCAAACCAATTCCTAAAAGGATAGTACCCACAAAACTACCTATGCCAAACACCACCATATCTCCTAGGCCAAACAATATCATATCCACTAAACCATCACCATTGGTTCCTAGAGCTATTTCATTTACATCTCCAATATCATCACCACACCTCTACAATTTAGAGGATTTGCCTCCTAGGCCATCTCATCCGCCTCCGCCGACAATATTTTCCTCATTAGGAGGAATAATGGTACAAAATCAAGGTGTTGAGTCAACACTTGCTCCGGCTTCCTTTTCGCCTTTTCCATCATATAATCCCATTTGGATTATGAGAAATCATCAAAGTCAACCACCCGACCATATGGAAGTTGACACTTCTCTAACAACACCATCATTCTTGGTTGAGCCATTCTCAAATGCGCTCCACCAATCCTCCATCGTTTGAAGCTCCACCAGCCGCTTCACTTGATCCTTCGCATCAAGCCATTTCATTTCTTCCACCACCACTACCTAGCCATGACAAAATTGCTATCATTGTCAACATGTTGAAAGTTTGATACATGAAGTACGAGAAGACCAACTTTTCATGTTCTATCATCTCCTCGAACGTTTCTACGAGATTAAACCTAAACAAAACTTGAGCTAGAAGACTTTAGTGGTGTCCTAGTATCAAGCGATAATTGGTCTAGAAATTCCTAGTTATGTATTTTCTTATTTTCTTAGTTTTTAGAGTCATGTATATCATAACTCTAGTTTTATTAAATGAAATTACATGCTACTTGTTATATTTCGAGCATATGATTACATTGTATTCATATCTCATTTTGTGATAACATTACTTGTTCTATCACCTTTCTTTGAAATTAATCATCGCCTAATATGGATCCTACGAATTGCCTAGAGCGGATCCCTACTAGGAGGAACCGTGGGATCCGTGTGATGAAAACTATTTTCTACTAACTTGGAACACATTTGCAGGAAATTGTGAATTATGCGTGTTGTCTAACCTTTGTTTTGTAGTTATTCAAATTACACATGAAGACTTTGACATCCTAAAGCTAGGTGGAGCTTTATGTCAAAGCAATACATTGCAAATTACTTGCAATATTAGGTTTACATTTCGTAACATCCCCTTGCAAAATTACAATCATCAAGGAGGAGCACATTCGTCACTTAGACGAAATCTTTTGCAAACTTACTTGCAAACTAACTAGATTAGTATCACTTTCTTGACGCCCTTACATAGGGATGGACTCGTCAAGGGGGAGTAAAGACGTGATCCTTTCCCTTACTTGCTCTCTATTTCTCTTTATTTCTTTCACATGTTTTCTCAAAACAATGTGTTGCTTTCTTCGAAGCTCTTTTGTTTCGACAAAAGGGGAGAAGAAAGTAAAACTTCTAAATTCAAACTTTACAATTTTAGCTTTTCCTTAAAATTATTTTTGTTTTGTCATCAACAAAAAGGGAGATTGTTAATACAAATAAGCCGTAAAAACGTTTATTTATATTTTACGATCTTCTAATATTTTGTCGATAACAAACGTAAAATCATTTTAATGAAACAAATAAAATACGTAAATGGTTTGAACTAATAGTTTCTAACATATTCACATTTTCACATAAAACACTAAAACAAGTATAAGTGATTTTATGATTTAATATTACATATGTACAACAACTAGTGTTTACATATTTGGGTATAATATACACATAACTAGTATGTAGTATATTGGGTAATATAAATGGGTAGAAACTTAAATATCACAACCCATTGGGCAAATACATTGAATGTAGTTGGGTACAACCCAAAGCCCATGACCCATGGAGCTTGACCCATAACCCATTGCATGACATCATGCTTATATCATACATGGATAATATCCATAACCCATGGATCAATCCATACCCAAGTGACCAAGTGCATTGCCCTCAAAAGATACATTGTATCTAGCTAAAGATCCATGGTTCAACCCATGACCCATGACCCATAACCAAAATACCCATGGGTAAAAGGGAGCGTCCCACGGATCCCTAGCTTAACGCTAGACGGATCCCTTGTGGAAGGGATCCGGGGAACAATAGATATTTTCTTCTATAAATAGTGAGCCATTTCTTCATTGTTTCTCACCCTTTCTAACACACTTTCTCCCCGAGTTAAAACTCACTAACCTCGGATCCAAGAGATCTATGTTTGTAGTTTTGTTTTTGTGTGATCTTCTAGGTTCCTCTTAAAGGCAAGATCACCACCTTGGAAGTCGAGCAAGCTCAAGTCCATGAGTTGCTATGCTTCCTCATCATCAAGGCTCTTGAAGTCTTCTTGTTGATGATTCCTTTCTTTCTTCAAAGAAGTGTAGTGTTGAAGACATTAGTGAAAGATGTCTCAAGTGTCAAGACGAAGATATTAGTGAAGGGTATCTATCGCTCACATCATAAGCACTTGTGGTAGGTGCTTAGAAGTCAAGACTAGAAGCATTAGTGAAAGGTGCTTAGAAGTCAAGACACAAGACATTAGTGAAAGGTGTCTTGTAGATCTAGTCAAAGGCATTAGTGAAAGGTGCCTTAGATGTACATTCGATATGGTGTGTTTCGATGTACAAGATAGACTAGTATTAGATCCATGGATATTGATATCCTTGATGATGTTGTAAAGGAGTAGATCTCCTTTGGGATTAGTCGTTGGTGTAGTGTGGTAGTAGTTCCTCCATTGCAATGGAACTAGGTGCTTAGCCTAGTACCTAATAAAGGGTAGGCGACGTTGTGAAGGTGTAGTTCACCTTGGAGTGAAAGAAATAGGTACTTAGGCTAGTACCTTATAAAGGGTAGGCGACGTTGTGTAGGTGTGGTTCACCTTGGAGTGAAAGAACCCGGTGGTAGCCTAGCACCGGAAAAAGGGTAGGCGACGTTGTGAAGGCTTCTCCGCCATAAGGAGATTGGTGTAGTGTTTACGAACTCTCGAGTAGGTGACTCGGGGAGTGGAGTAGGGCAAGGAAGGTGTCCTTGTAGCCGAACCACTATAAATACTCGCGTTGTGGTTTTGTGCTCCTTACTCTTATCTTTTCATTAGTTGCCTTTACATGCTTGTTTATCAACATCCAACACACACATCCAAATAGATTGACATAAGTCGATCTAAATAGATTAAAAGGAAGTTTTAATTGGCAAAACTATTCAACCTCCCCTTCTAGTTTTCCACATATTGGTTTACCAATAGATAAAGGTTGTGTTATACAGATATCGAATAGTGTGGTTGTATTTTTTTATCGAATCGGCAACAACCTGATACACTGTCGTGTAAACAAAAATACTACTATTATTGTCAAAGGCTACTTTATAAATGCATCATACTTCTTAATTCTAATAATAGCTGATACTAAATTCATTTAAGCAACTAAAAGTATTAGACACAAAACAGTAACTCATGGTATGATGTTTACGTCCAACATTATAACAATACAAATCATACCAGTTAACGTGCATAATAGTTTTAGCAAAACCTCCTACCGTTCTTCAATCCACAATATAATTTGTATCAAATTCCAAGCATTTGGTTAATCTTGTTTAAAGGCAAAATATTAGCGAGACCCTTGACTTGCTATTTAAAATGCGAAAACACACCACACTAAATTAGATTAGATGATTCCCTTGCAACGTTTCCCACTGACAATGAAAAACCTTATTAAACTTTATACACGTAAGATGCTACAATTGACCCGCGACTAAAATTTTTTAGCCATTCATTGTGACCCTTCTCAATTTACTTGTAGATTTATAATTTGCAATAACTAAATTTTATCAATTTACTCAATCCCAAATAACCGCCTGTGTGCATACCAACGCTAAGCATTTCTGCAAATGAGTATTAGGATGTACCTTCGGATAGCCTGATTGCATTAACATTGAAGCGCCTTGAACTCCTTCCACCTTGTCCCGATAACAGCATTAAGATCCCAACACTTCTCCTCCACCTTCTTCTTGAATTTTGCATTTTCCGCACAAATCATATTCCAGTGAATGGGTAATTTGTTTAGCAATTTGTAGTCTACATTGTAACAACCGTGATTTTAGCAGGTTAGTTTAACTGTTAGTTTCGACCCATATATCTTTTGCTTGGTGTGACTTAAGTGTTTTGTGTGTCATATGTGGGTTATACGTGTGTTTTGGTACTAAATTCCTTGTGTAACCTTTATTGATGTAATTTGAGCAGTGTTAGCTTTGGTTAATTTCATTTCATTCACCTTGGTGACGTGGAAATGACTTGTATGGTTTTTTTGTTTCGCGATTATTGCGTAGCAAGTTTCGTTCAAGTTCTTGAGCGTTAATAAGTTACGTGGTGTTTGGTTTTATGGGTTATATTAATAATAAGTGTGAAAATTCCATTTTTGGAAACTTAGGTTTTGAAATGATTTTTATTCTAGTTGTCGAAAACGAAGGTTTATCGTGTAAGATGTTAGGTTTCAATATAGGCTTTTATAAAATAGCCAAACCCAAGGTTTTAAGTGTAATAATTAAATATATAAATATATATATATATATATATATATATATATATATATATATATATATATATATATATATATATATATATATATATATAGGTATATTTATGGACTAATTTTGGGATTTTAGGGAAAAGGAAACAAATTTGAGTCCTAATGTAACTCTTAATTAAGGAGGTTATCTAGAAGGGTCTTAGTGTAGTATAAATAAAAAACCAAAACACCCTCAATTTTTTTTTTGAGAATAGTCGACTAACAAAGAGGAGAGAAAAAGAGAAAAGTTATGGTTTCACTATTTTGAAGAAAAACAAGCTTAAGGTATGTCTAGTTATTTCTAATTCATTTAATTAACGAGTTGATTCATGTAATACAAGTTATGGTGGATTAGGGTTTACCTTAAAATCTGTAGTTTAATATTGTAAGACATGTTAGGGTCATTAGTTAGTGATGTTATGATGATTGGTGTAAGAGTTAGGGTTTAAAAATGCGTGAGTTAATGAGTTAAGTGCTGGCAGTTTTTAGGGCTGTAGTAAACGAAGATTTTCTAATAGATGATAAAGAGTTAACTGATGGTTTTTGATTCTAAACTGTAGTTCAGAGAGTTGGCTTTCCGAAAAGTCCGGCCTCGACTGATTTCGAGTCCGGGAAGTGTGTCAAACGATTTTTGTAAGGAAAGGTGTCAAAGCTGTTAAACCGGGACAGATTTAGGTTAGAATAAAAGAGGTAAAACGTGGGTCTAAAAGTGTAATAAAGGGTAGCCCTTCTGGGGAAGTTGAGTTTTATGTATTCTTTGACTCCCACGCGAAGGGTAGCCGTTAATAAGTTGTGCAAGTATGATTTTCTGGTCAAAACATTTTGGTGTGCGTGCAGATCCGAATCTGGATAGTTTTGGTTTTTGATTTTCTATAGGGCACTTGTGTGTGTTTTAGTTCATGGCCTTCTTGGAGTGGCTTTTACACTCATGAGGGACCATGGTAAATTATTGGTGTTAGTTTTGGAGTTCTTTTGGTCGTAATTTTAGGTGGGTGAAAGTACCCCAAAAATCTGCGTTTGTTGGAAAAAGTAAACAAGGGGTTTAGTGAGTGTAAGTAGTTAGTAGTGTTGGGTATGGATTCGAGGTGACCCATGGTGGTTAATATAACCCTTAGACATCCATCATATGTGTGTTACATGGACTTAAGCTTTTGGCTTGGTCACGTGTAACGTGGTTTGATAACGCTACACGCGTCGTTCGGGGTCAAAGGAACTTCCTTTTCTTCGAGCAAGTTTTATAACACCCTAGGCAGTGAACCTAATCGTTGTTGTGTAGTATTATGGTAAGCCACGGGTATTGATATCGTTCTCTAGGGGAATAGGAATGCTAGTGAGAAGTTACTACGCTAAGGTTGGGGTTGAGGAAGATTATTTTTTATATTTTTATATTTTTTTAAGAAAGGAAAGGTACGAATCTCGGGGTTTGGATTTGGGGGTTGGTATTTCTACCGATTACTCTACTTATCTAATTATCTAATCTAAGGTGTATGTAGTCTATGTCTAATTATTTTGTGCTCGTATGATGGTTTAAAGTTGTGTTTACTTAGGTTTTATTACTCCTTAATTATCTCCTATTGATGGTTGAATTGTCACGTCCTTATTCTTAATCGCGTTGTGTGTCTAAAGTCGTAGGGTATGCGTTTGTCCCTAACTCTTTGAACTTACCAAAGGGTCTCGTCTACAAAAACCTCTAGGAATTATAAACTCAAACTCTAAGGCATTCTTTGGATGGTTTAGCCTACAACTGCTCTAAGTGTTATAGTCTAAGGTTCACAAAGATCAATCAAGCATTAATTACACAACGAATGACCTATCGCATTACTAGATCATTAACAATTAAGATAAGAGACAACCAATCAATATTCAATAATTAAGTTTCATATTCCCAAGCAAACACACAAGTAAATTAGCGGACATGGAGAACATGCAAGCATACACACAAGTTATTGAAGACATAATTGAATTAATGAAGTAAAACACTTATCTTGATGTAAGATAGGGTTTGGAACCCAAAAATCTTGTACAAGACGACCTTGGTTCGGTTTAGGTTTTACTCCAAAAGACTACACACTAAAACTAAAAATTGATTCTATATATAAGATTACAATCGCGACGGCGTCACCTTATGATTTGTGACGCCGTCGGTCGTCGTCATTAGGGTTTCGTCTTGGCCACGTTAGTCTTGCGACGGCGTCACCTTGTGCTTGTGATGCAGTCCCCCGATCTCGGCGTCGTCGGATCAAATCTAGGTCGTGCGAGTTGCGACGGCCTACTATTTTAAAGCGACACCGTCACTTGAAAATAAGCAATTTAGCTCCGCCCTTCACGAAGTGCTACGGACGGCGTCATGATTAAGCGATGACGCCGTCCCTTGTATTCAAAGACTTGAGTGTCTCGATTCTTTACTTTGGCCATTTTCTTCAGATATCCGCCTTTTCGTCCAAATAAGTGCTATTCCGGCAATTTGCCTTCAAGAGACCTAAAAGTGAAAAAGCGATATTAAGTAATAAAGGATACAAAAGTGATCAAATAAGGGCTTAAACGACCCTCAAAAGTACATTTTAAAACCTTATCATGGTTTTATTTTTGTTTGTTTAGATTTGTGTTAGACTTTTGTTGAAGCTGCGGAGTTTTCAGGTGAGTTTCATAGTCACATTTTTATTTGTTTTGAACTTGGGATGGAAATGATGCTTGTGTTGAAATAAGTTTTAAGTTGCTGTGATTACGTGGTTTAATTAGTGCATGGACTTGTAAGTGGTTATTGTATGCATACTACATGTTATGTTTCTTTCTGTGTGGTTGTTCTATGTGATTCCAATTGGAGGGTAGCTTTGTTACCCACTATTCGTCTGTGTGGTTCCAATTGGAGGGTGGTGACTCTACCCAATATTGTTCTGTGTGATTTCGATCGGAGGGTAATGATTACCCAATAATGTTGAATTTGGATCGTGGGCACGTTCCGTCCCTTTGATGGTTAATGTTGAGATTGCGTGTTAGTACATTGATAGCTATCTTACTGTCCTGCCATGTTTTGATATCACAGCGAACTTGTTGGATAGGATTAGATTTTGTGTCTTAAACCTATGAACCTCACCAACTTTATGTTGACGTTTTAAGCATCATTTTCGGTGGCGTCATAAGGATAAGATAGAAGGAAGCGAATAAGCGAGACCATAGTTGCATTTGAAGATGTTTATCTTTTATGATTTGGATTATGACTTTACTTTGGATTTTGAATATGATGCTTTATTTGTTTACGTTTAGTAGCTTACGTCTTAATAAAGATACCTTTGGAGTTTAATTTTGTTTATTTTGGGTATTGTTATGGCACTTTGTGTCTACATAATGCTTTATTATTATGCATATAGAAATTCTCTATTTAGAGGCCAAGTGTTGTGATGATATCGATGAAGTTACACTCGCGTTTCCGCCTTGGCGAGGTGTGACAGAATGGTATCAGAGCCTTGGTTATAGAGAAGTAGGTGGTTGAAACTAGACTATAACCTAAGAGTCCCTCATATAGATGCAATTAGGGTCTATGTATAAGTATGGTAACTTATATGATTATTTTCCCTAAATTCATGATTTGTTTCTGTCGGTTTTTGGATGTCTATTTTGTCCCCTATACTCAGTATTGTATATGTCGATTTTAGTATGTCACCTCCCTTGCGTAAGAAGTTTCGTTGGGTTGTCAACTTTGCTTCCGGTTGCAAGAGAAGTGGTAGGTTGAAGCGGACTAACCGTTGAATCCGAGTTTCCGCTAGCATGTATCCATGTTCGGACAAGGAGAGGTTGTTTATAGAAAACGTTGGTGGAGAAGAAGTGGAGAGGTTTGTAACCACGGTGACTGCCGGAGATGGAGCCGTTACCAAGTACCCTGGGAAGTGTCCTCACTTCTCAGATGAAGGAGAGGTGGTTCAGTCTAAACCTCGTGATTTGTATGCACTTGTGGATCATGCGGAATTGGAAGAAAGAAACATGAATGGTTTTGGCATGTTGTCGACTACCTCAACATGTAGGAAACAAGACTGGGTGGTTGCGTAAAGATGAAGGGGAGCTTGGATGGAATGATGTGGATTCGGATCTGGAGTCCGCAACAAGTAGTAAGTTTCACCGATTTGAGTAGGGAGGCAAGTGCGAGAGTGGATCTTGAGACATTGTGCGAC
The DNA here is from genome assembly GCA_022545495.1 of Chrysanthemum lavandulifolium. Taxonomy (NCBI): domain Eukaryota; kingdom Viridiplantae; phylum Streptophyta; class Magnoliopsida; order Asterales; family Asteraceae; genus Chrysanthemum; species Chrysanthemum lavandulifolium. Next base: position 30,432,675 of record CM040239.1, read on the forward strand.
GTCTTTTGTTTTGTGTCATGTTTTGGAATTCTTATATTGTCTTTTTCCATCTGGAGCCATGTTGGAGCATGATTACTCCTGAATATTGGATCGACCTTATCCAAGTGATTTTGATTATAAGGTTTAGGTGATCAATGGAATTGTTCCATGTGAGATGATTATTTGCATGAAGTGTGGTCATAGGAGGGAGTACACTTGTAAAAGGGGGCATAGATAATTATGGTGGCCAACATAATTATACATGCGTCACAACACAAGTGGACTTGCAAGTATGATAGCATGGATTGTGTTATGTGGTATATGTGCGTTATCATTGAGATGTGTGGTTTTGGAAGTAAGTATGCGTGTGGAATAGGCCTTATAACGATGGTCGCGAACATAATTATAAGGGTATCACACACGTGAACTTGTGACCATGATTACACTGATTGATGCTTATTGTTATATGTTGTGGTAGATGTTATGTGATATCATGTTGATGATGGCTGTATGGTTAGAGAAGTATTCTCTTAACCGTTTGGGCAATCGTTATATGTTACTTTTTAAATGCAAACTCAGTACTTATTTTGTAAAACCTGAAAATCTAAAATCTGATTAAAGACTAAAATACCCTTAGAACTAAAATTTATTAAATACGTAAAATACATTTATAACATTTAATGAAATTAAAAGTTAACTTGTGAATAATTAAAAACCTAACTAAAATATATTACGTGATCGATTTTGGTACGACAAAGATTTAACGTTTCGTAAATGATTTGGGTCGTGTTTGTTTTGCTTCGTGTGGACCAAGGCCGAAGCCCATGGTGTGCGTGTGTGGGTGTGCTCGGTTGGGCCAAACCGAAACCCAATCCCTTTCTAATCCTAAATCAAATACAACTACTATATATACAACACATAATCACAAAAGTGAAACCCTAGTTTGGTTTGTGTCTCTCTTTATCTTTTCTTCTTTGCTCGGCCGAATATACAAACACCCTTGGTGTCGTGATTTTGCTCAACCAAGTCAAGGTATAACTTATTCTCGTCTTTGTTTGATGTACTTTGCGTTACTATATTGTTATATGTTTTGTTCTAGTCGAGTTGCGTTTTTATTTTTGTGACCGAGCCTAAGGAAACCAAAACAAAGAAAACCCTAATGATTAAACCTTACAAGTATTAAAGAGTTACGTATGTAATATGTAATATTGAATCGGGTCATGTTTGTGTCGATTTAATAAGGACCGAACCTATGTAATGAAAACCGAACCATGCATATAATTAGGTTAAGGTATAACTTGATAACTTGAATAAGTAAAATATGAAGATGAGTTAAGACTTGCGTAAAACCTAATAGCCGAAAACCCTAAGTTGAACTGAGTCACATATGAGTTTTTAAAAGTATATTAATAAAGTAAAGGTTATGTAAACGTAAACCCTAGTTTTGATATGTTAATCGAATAAGGAATGCTAAACCCTAATGGTTGTGAATCGTGTCTCATATCGTGTAATTAATGTCTGAGTAATAAGTAACTTGTATCTCACATAAAATCATAAAACGATATGGTGAAACATAAAGGAATGATTGTTTTATGACATGTTAGGTTAAGTAACGAGTCATTAAAAGACGTAACATGTAAGTAAAAGTATATTAATGAGATATTAAAGATAGAAACCTAAAATATTAAAAGATTATTTCGACGATTATGGAATCATTAATAATATATACGACCATTAATGTATATAGGTTCTGTGAAGAAGGAGTAATTCTTTGCTTTCCCTGTGTCTTCTTGTCGATCATTTGCTTTGGAATAAGGTACAGATATTCTGACCTTTTCAGTAAAGGTTTCGTATAATGTTTTCTTTTCGTTAGTTTTCATATTAGGATTTCCTAAGCCTTTGCTATGAACCCTAATGTGTCTATTTGAGCTGTTGCTTATCTGAACTTTGATTTTTGAATCGTAAAACATTTAATTTTTGAACTATATGATATGAAGACTTTGATTTCGAAAACATGATTAAACGTTTGATAAAATATGATCTATGTCAGTTATGACATTCTTATTTGACTTAAGATAGTTTGACACCCGAGCCAATTATTAACTAGTCATGGGGGTTCCATGTCCGTGTCAGCAATGCACTTCTGACATGACTCTAGGGCAGTAGAGTGAAGTTCTGCCACGTCCCTTATCTGTTATTTGCTATGAGCTCTGTTTATATTATGTTATCAATGTATGTTTGTGGGGCGTATGGGTGCATCCTAGATCTGTTATATGTTATATATTATATGTTATATGTTATATGTTGTCTGATGATTGATGCTGCGTGCATGCACGTCCTTCATAACTCTGGTAGGTCTCCCCTACAAAATGTTGCCTTATGTGTTTATGATATGTTTATGATATGGCATATGTGTTTGGGCTCGAGGTAGTTAGCTATAAAACTTATTCTTATATCCTGATTTATCTTTTGAAATGATTATGATTTCGCTATCTTTCTTTCACTTTATTTCGTATTCGTTCTCGTTTCGTATTCGTTTTGCTTGTATATCTGTTCTTTGGGCTTTTGAAGCTCGGCCGCATTTCTTTTCTTCATGGCGGTATCTAAGCATTGGAGCTGGTATTGCTTTGGGATGAGTGTTGTGCGGACTTACCTTAGAGATTTTAGCTTTGATCTTATGATGCCAATTAGACTTTATATTTTAGACATTTCATTTGGAGTTTATTATTCATTTGGGACCTATGTATTGAAGTCGTTTTAACTTGGATTATTTCAATATTTATGTTGAGATTTCTTTTGGATTATATGTTTGCTTTGATATGACACCATTACTTGTGATTCCTTTACCCTTGTCGGTCGGGCGTTACAATTTATGGTATCGAGCCAGTGTTCGACTTGTAGTCAGGACCTGTGACATATGGAGCCTAGGTTTTGAGACTTTAGAGCTTAGGATTTGACCTGTGAGGATTTGGGTAGACTTTAGGATTCCTTCGTACTTCCATTTCGTATCTCACCTTTGTTCATTTTGCTAATCGTTTAGATGGTTCGAACTCGTACTACTGGTGGCGCGGATGGAGATGATGATGCTACTAACATGGATACGGCGATTGCGAATGCTCTCAACTCTCTTTTCCCTGGTTTGACTACACCTGAGATGATGGAACAGGTGATCAACAACATTCGTAACCAGAATGGTGCTTCGGGTAGTGGTGGAGGAAATCAACCCGTCGGTATTCATACTTGGCTCGGCGTTTGATGGCTTAAGCCTCTTTCGTTTAGCACCGCCGCTACTCCTCATCGAGGCCGAGGTGGATCACTCATATTGAGAAGTTGTTTGAAGTCTTGGGTTGTGGAGCGAGTTTAAGACTCGTTTGGTCGCTTTCAAATTGGAAGGTGATGCTTTAAATTGGTGGAAGGCGCTTAAACAAGAAAGAGGAGGAGACGCTTTTTTGTGACTTGTACACGGAATGAATTTGGACTATCTTCTATAATCACGTTACTTCCACGATCTTTGACGACAAAGGTATGAGAGGATTACCAGGCGATCTACCGGTTTGATTATGAGAACCCAATGAGTACATGAGTAGATTTATGAGGTTGGTGAGTTTTGTGGGAGCTATTCTTTGGAGATGGTAGGCATCAAGCTAAGCACTTCAAGTGGGGATGAAGAAGTGGGTGTTGGACCGATTGCTTAATATTGAGTATGAGAATGTCGGCTGCAATGACGACTCGTAACATTGAGATCTTTCATGAGGTTTCGGGTTCCAACAAGCGTGTCGCGATGGTGATCGGATTCAAGGTAGGACTCAAGGTAATGACTATAAGGAAACTACGGTAGGAGTTATGATTCGAGAGGTCAAGTGGATAGGAGTTATGATCGTGGTCGATCGGGAAGGAATGTTGACCTTTGGGCGCCACGAGACGAGGGGTCAAGATAATAGAAATCTTTGGTAAGAATGGAAGTGATCGTCGAACCAAGGTAACAATAACCGCGTTACAACAAGGATCGGCCACTCGAGAGCAAATCGTCGGTCGTGCTTGAGGATCTTCTAGTCGTGAGAGGACGGTGAAGTTTTGCCACCCCACCTATCTCTGTCTTGCTTGTGGAAAGGCTCATCCGAGGCGGTGTTTCAAGGCCAGCTGGTGGTTGTTTTGCTTGTGGTTCCACCGCTCACAAGATTAAAGATTGCCCTAAGAAGAATCCGCGGTTCACGGAAACTACATCAAGCCACCGACTACTCTTGGGCGTGTCTATGCTACTACTCGTAACGGTGGAGCGCACCGGTACCATTACAGGCACTCTTTTCATTGATGATTATGTTGTCTTCGTTTTATTTGATACCGTGCCACACACTCCATTATATCTATCACATTTGCTAAGAAACTTAATATGAAGCCCAAACCGTTAACGAATCACTTATCGATTTCTCGCCTATGAAAATCACGTGATTATTGATCATAAATACGTTAAGTGTCCTCTTCGTTTTGATGATCGTATTCGCTTTGCAAATCTGTATCCTCTCGATATGGTCGACTTTGATATCATTCTAGGCATGGATTGGTTGGCTTATCATAGAGCTTCAATTGATTGCCATGCCGAGCGGTGATCTTTGGAGCGTAAAACATCTGAATTCGTTTATCATGGTTCTCAACCTCTTAAATCTGTTAAACTCATTTCCGCTATGAAGGCACGGATCATGATTGCTCATGGGTGCCAAGGTTTTCTAGCATCCGTTAAGGACACATCTTTGGAGAGTCCTAACATTGAAAATCTTCGGTTGTTTGCGAATTTCTTGACGTTTTTCCCGATGAACTCCTGGACTTCCCCGACTAGAAGTTGAGTTTAGCATTGAGTTAATTCTGAGTGTGAACCGATTTGAAGGCTCCGTGATCGCATGGCACTGTAGAGAATCAAGGAGTTGAAGGAACAGTGCAAGAGATGATAGAAAGTGGATTTATTCGCCGGTGTTTCTCCATAGGGTGCACTTTGTCTTGTTTGTGAAGAAGAAGGATGGAAGCATGCGCCTATGTATCGACTACCGTGAACTCAATCGATACCATTCGTAACCGTTATCCTTTGCAGCGTATAGATGATTTGTTTGATCAAGCGCAAGGAGCTAAGTTCTTTTCAAGATTGACACGAGGTCCGCTACCATCGATTCGTGTGAAGGAGCAAGATGTTCCTAAGACCGCGTTTCGTACGGATATGGTCATTACAATTCCTCGTTATGCCTTTTGGTTTGACCAATGCGCTTTCTTGTGTTTATGGACACGATGAATCGTGTTTTCCATGAGTTCCTCGACAAGTTCGTTATTGTTTTCATCGACGACATTTTGGTTTACTCAAGTATGAAGAGCATGAAGAACATCTCCGGATAGTTTGGAGATTTTGAGGAAGAAGAAGTTGTACACCAAATTTTGAGTGCGAATTTTGGTTAAGACAAGTCGCTTTCCTTGGTCATATTGTATCGGTGATGGTATTACCATGGATCCGTCTAAAGTTGAGGCTATCACTAAATGGCCAAGACCTACGACGATGTCGAGGTCGAGTTTTCTTGGATTCTTTGGTTACTACTGACGTTTTGTTGAAGGTTTCTCTCGCTAGCTCTACCCCTAACCCAACCGATGAGGAAAGGTGAAAAGTTTGTATGGACGGATGAGCGAGAGAAGAGTTTTGAAGAGTTGAAGCGGAGATTGGTGTCGGCTCCTATTTTGACTCTTCCAACTGGTTCAGGAGGATTTCAAATTCTGATGATGCATCTAAGAAAGGATTAGGGTGTGTTTTGATGCAACATGGAAAGGTAATAGCTTATGCTTGAGGCGCTAAAACCTTATGAGAGAATTACCCAACTCATGATCTTGAGTTAGGCTGCGGTGGTTTTGCGTTAAAGATCCGGAGACATTATTTGTATGGAGGCGTGTGATATATTCATCGATCATAAGAGTCTCAAGTATATTTTTACTCGTAAAGAACTTAACATGAGACAAAGAAGATGGTTAGAACTTCTTAAGGATTATGACACCAACATTCGATTACCATCCGGGTAAGGCTAATGTAGTTCTTGGCGACGACTTAGCGAAATCGCATTCTTGCAGTATCAAGATTGAGCCTAGGATTATTCGTGACTTAGAGAGTTTGGATGTTGAGTTGTGTACGAGGTTTTGATGGATCTTGGGCTAGTATGAAGGTGGAGTCGAACCTTATCGTAAATTAAAGAAGCTCGGAAAGATGACGGTTGTGGGCGTGGTACAAAATGTTGAAGAAGGTAGCGAGACGGAGTTTAAGGTTGATAATAGCGGTATTGTATGGTATGGAGATAGGCTTTGTGTTCCCAATGATCGGTACTTCGTGAAAGTTATGGTGAAGCTCATAGTTCTCCTTTCACTATTCATCCCGGTTCTACCAAGATGTATAGGGATTTGAAGCGATACTTTTGGTGGAATGGAATGAAGCAAGATGTGGCGACGTTTGTGTCGAAGTGTATGATTTGTCGTGAGGTTAAGATTGAACATCAAAGGGCTAGTGGATTATTACTGACCATTGGATATTCCAACATGGAAGTGGGATAAGATATCTATGGATTTTGTGTTGGACTACCTCTTACTCGGAAGAAGCATGATGCGATTTGGGTAGTTGTTGATCGACTAACCAAATCGCTCATTCTTGCAAATCGAAAGGATTATGGTATTGGTAAATTGGCGGAGATTTTTGACAGAGATCGTTAGACTTCATGGTACTCCGGCATCTATTGTGTCCGATAGAGATCCGCGTTTTACTTCTCGTTTACGGAAAGGTTTGCGAAAGCTTGGGGTACTGACTTAATTTTAGTACGGCATTTCATCCTCAAGCGGATGGTCGATCGAAGGATTATCTGAGACCTTAGAGGATATGCTAAGGGCTTGTGCTTTAGAATGATTGGCGAGTTGGGATGAATATTTATGTTTAGTAGAGTTTGCATATAACAACAGTTGGCATGCTAGCATTAAGGCGGCACCGTTTGAACTTCTTTATGGAAAGAAATGTAGAGCACCTATTTGTTGGGACGAAGTAGGTGAGCGTTTGATTGAAGGTCCGGAAATGATCGAGATCACTAATGAGAAAGTAGCTGTTGCTAGAGAAAAGTTGAAGGAAGCTAGGTCTCGTCAGAAAAGTTATGCCGACAAGCATCGTCGTGATTTAGAATTTCGAGTTGGAGATCGTGTATTTTTGAAAGTTTCGCCGTTTAGAGGTGTGAAACGTTTTGGAATCAAGGCAAGCTCGGTCCTCGATTTATTGGACCGTTTGAGATTCTAGAGCATATAGGAGAAGTTTCGTGATCGTTTAGCACTTCCGCCTCGGTTATCGCATGTTCATGGCGTTTTCCATGTATCACTCTAAGGGATACAACTATCATCCGTTACACGTTGTTCTTATCCGTTTGATCAAATTCAATCCGATATGTCTTTATCGAAGAACCGAAGCTATTACGGAAAGACAAGAAAGAGTTATGAGAAATAAAGTCATTCCGTTCGTTAAGATTCTTTGGAAAATCATCACGAGCATTGAGGCTACTTGGGAAACCGAGGAGTCGATGCGAGCTAGTTATCCTCATTTCTTTGAATAGTTTGGTATGTTCTCATTTCGTTTTCGTTCTCATTTTCGTTTTCATTTCGTTTCATTTCAATTTTCGAGGACGAAAATTTTTCTTTAGAGGGGAAGAATTGTAAAACCTGAAAATCTAAAATCTGATTAAAGACTAAAATACCCTTAGAACTAAAATTTATTAAATACGTAAAATACATTTATAACATTTAATGAAATTAAAAGTTAACTTGTGAATAATTAAAAACCTAACTAAAATATATTACGTGATCGATTTTGGTGCGACAAAGATTTAACGTTTAAGTAAATGATTTGGGTCATGTTTGTTTTGCTTCGTGTGGACCAAGGCCGAAGCCCATGGTGTCGATGTGTGGGTGTGCTCGGTTGGGCCAAACCGAAACCCAATCCCTTTCTAATCCTAAATCAAATACAACTACTATATATACAACACATAATCACAAAAGTGAAACCCTAGTTTGGTTTGTGTCTCTCTTTTTCTTTTCTTCTTTGCTCGGCCGAATATACAAACACCCTTGGTGTCGAGATTTTGCTCAACCAAGTCAAGGTATAACTTATTCTCGTCTTTGTTTGATGTACTTTGCGTTACTATATTGTTATATGTTTTGTTCTAGTCGAGTTGCGTTTTTATTTTTGTGACCGAGCCTAAGGAAACCAAAACAAAGAAAACCCTAATGATTAAACCTTACAAGTATTAAAGAGTTACATTATGTAATATGTAATATTGAATCGGGTCATGTTTGTGTCGATTTAATAAGGACCGAACCTATGTAATGAGAACCGAACCATGCATATAATTAGGTTAAGGTATAACTTGATAACTTGAATAAGTAAAATATGAAGATGAGTTAAGATTTGCGTAAAACCTAATAGCCGAAAACCCTAAGTTGAACCGAGTCACATATGAGTTTTTAAAAGTATATTAATTAAGTAAAGGTTATGTAACGTAAACCCTAGTTTTGATATGTTAATCGAATAAGGAATGCTAAACCCTAATGGTTGTGAATCGTGTCTCATATGCGTGTGTAGTGTCTGAGTAATAAGTAACTTGTATCTCACCTAAAATCATAAAACGTATATGGTGAAACATAAAAGGAAAGATTGTTTTATGACATGTTAGGTTAAGTAACGAGTCATTAAAAGACGTAACATGTAAGTAAAAGTATATTAATGAGATATTAAAGATAGAAACCCTAAAATATTAAAAGATTATTTCGACGATTATGGAATCATTAATAATATATACGACCATTAATGTATATAGGTTCTGTGAAGAAGGAGTAATTCTTTGCTTTCCCTGTGTCTTCTTGTCGATCATTTGCTTTGGAATAAGATGCAGATATTCGACCTTTTCGATAAAGTTTAAATATAATGTTTTCTTTTCGTTAGTTTTCATATTAGGATTTCTAAGCCTTTGCTATGAACCCTAATGTGTCTATTTGAGTGTTGCTTATCCGAACTTTGATTTTTGAATCGTAAAACATTTAATTTTTGAACTATATGATATGAAGACTTTGATTTCGAAAACATGATTAAACGTTTGATAAAATATGATCTATATCGGTTATGACATTCTTATTTGACTTAAGATAGTTTGACACCGAGCCAATTATTAACTAGTCATGGGGTTCCATGTCCGTGTCGACAATGCACTTCGACATGACTCTAGGGCGATAGAGTGAAGTTCGCCACGTCCCTTATCATTATTTGCTATGAGCTCTATTTATATTATGTTATCAATGTATGTTTGTGGGGCGTATGGGTGCATCCTAGATCATTATATGTTATATATTATATGTTATATGCTATATGTTGTCGATGATTGATCTTTGCGTGCATGCTGCGTCCTTCATAACTGGTAGGTCTCCCCACAAAATGTTGCCTTATGTGTTTATGATATGTTTATGATATGGCATATGTGTTTGGGCTCGAGGTAGTTAGCTATAAACGTATTCTTATATCTGATTTACCTTTTGAAATGATTATGATTTCGCTATCTTTCTTTCACTTTATTTCGTATTCGTTCTCGTTTCGTATTCGTTTTGCTTGTATATCTCATTCATTGGGCTTTTGAAGCTCGGCCGCATTTCTTTTCTTCATGGCGGTATCTAAGCATTGAGCTGGTATTGCTTTGGGATGAGTCTTTGTGTGGACTTACCTTAGAGATTTTAGCTTTGATCTTATGATGCCAATTAGACTTTATATTTTAGACATTTCATTTGGAGTTTATTATTCCGCTGGGACCTATGTATTGAAGTCGTTTTGACTTGGATTATTTCAATATTTATGTTGAGATTTCTTTTGGATTATATGTTTGCTTTGATATGACACCATTACTTGTGATTCCTTTACCCTTGTCGGGTCGGGGCGTTACATATTTGTTGCTGACTTAAGGGTGTTTGTTTTAGCTTTATGCACTTTAGACATAAATGAACAGGAAGCTTTATGCACTTTGGACATAAACGAACATGAAGCTTTATGCACTTTATACATAAATGAACAGGGCGGGTATTTTTGTTTGTCAAGAGGCTATCACCTAGTCTAAAACAATCTTTAACATAAGAAATATCATACATTAAATCAATGCCCATATGAAAAAACAAAACTATAGACAGCCACAGAAGATCATTGATATTGATAAATGATGAGGGTTCACTATAGGTGATCTTTAGGACTAAGCGACCGCTACATGTCCTTATACTATGAAAAAGACACACCTGAAGATTTTTTTTCGAACCGCGTAGATGAAACATACCAGGATCTTAAATATACCGCCTATGAACCAAAGGCCCATGAAAAACAGGCTCAGAAAATCGGCCGTAAGACATTACTTTTTTAATGACGGTCAATAAAATATAATGGTTTCAACATGCCACCATGTATAATATCTCAGCTATTACGCAACCCATGTAAATTCAGCACTGCTTAATTAATATGCATGGTATCAACCTGATAAGCACACGAAGGCAGCAAAGCTATTGCAAGCAACCCCAACAACACCGACCTTGACTTAAGGCCAAAATTATCAGGCTCAACCAGGGAAGTAACCCGGAAAAATAGGGTACATCAGGCATGGCTGCAAACCAAATAGGTTGTCATGCCAATTTCTGGACAACCTCAGTTTTTCCGGAGCCCATATAAAGTCATCATTGCCTCATTAGTATTGATGCCAACAACCTTCTATCGAATCAAGTCCAATAAGATTAGGGTGACACAGGGAACTAAACCGAAAAAACAGGGTACATCCGGCATGGCTGCAGACCAAATAGGTTGCCATGCCAAGTTCCGGACAACCTCAGTTTTTCCATAGCCCATATAAACTCAGCGTTGCCTCATCAGTATTGATGCCAACAACCTGATAAACACACAAAGCAAGCAAAGGCATCAAGCTGATAAGGCAAAAAAAGGGCAAAAGTATCACTTATCAGCCCATCAACAACACAGGCTATCGAATCAAGTCCACAAATATTAGGGTGGGACATGGAACTAAATCGGAAAAACAGGGTACATCCGGCATGGCTGCAGACCAAATAGGTTGCCACACCAAGTTTCGTAGAATCTCAGCCCCTCAAATTCATATATTTGTATGCGATTTTATAGATGGGTACATGTTGAAACCATTATATTTTATACAGCAAGTTCCAAACAATCACAACACCCTGAAGTTCATATATTGTTATAATCTGACTATGTTTAGCAAAAATCATGGATCAAAGCACAAACAATCATAAGAAAAATGCGGGTAACCCCAAAAACCATCAAGTTGGGAAGAAACTGTCTTTATCCCAACTCTATTTTAATCACAAACAAAACTAAATAATAGTTTTCAGAAACATCAAAAACTATAGACCCTGAAACATAAGAACATATACCATGTTTGTTTGAACCTTTTTGACGATAAGAAATAGTCACCAACACCAGCTGGAACCAAATACCATTCAATCAACCATCCACAGATTACACCCTAAAACCGTAACCACTACTACCATGATGAAATTGAAACCCATTAGACTTGAAATTAGTTAAACCCCCAAACAGTGTTATCACTACCAGATAGAGATCGAAAGCTGTAGAACATGTAAGCAACATCTGTTTTTAGAGAGAGGTGGTGACTGGAAGCAACGTTTGTGAAGCAGACACGTGTACACAACTCCTTCATACACTAATAGGCAAACCAAAGCCCATGAGAAAGAGGCCAAAAAAGCGGGCCAACACATACCCACTTCTTAAATGTGTGAATAAATCTAATGTAAGGAATAAAATATAATGGTTTCAACATGCTCCCATACATTATATATATATATATATATATATATATATATATATATATATATATATATATATATATATATATATATATATATATATATATGAGTTTGGGCATATACACTATTTATCGGAGGCCAACCTTTTTCATAATAGTGTATGAGCTTGGGCTTGTATTTTTTATTAAATGTTCAGGTTTGAGCTCATTGTTTGCTCAATTATTTTAGAGTAAATTACATAAATGGTCACTATGGTTTGTCCATTTTTTCACGTATAGTCACTGAACTTTTTTTTTGACATAGATGGTCACTGAAGTTTCAAATCGTTACAAATTCAGTCCATTTCGTTACATAAATGGTCACTGAAGTTTCAAACCCCAGTGACCATTTATGTAATGAAATTGAAACTTGAGTGACTAGATTTGTAACGATTTGAAACCTTAATGACTGACTTTGTCAAAAAAAAAATTCAGTGACTAAATGTGAAAAAATTGACAAACCACAGTGACCATTTATGTAATTAACTCATTATTTTATATAAACCTAAATACATGATATGAGTAGTTTGTAAGATTTTCGACTTGCATACCCATCTTTTATATCTCTAGAGTCTAGATTGAATACGAGGTTAACCATGTTTGTTTTGAGGTTATTAGACTTGACATACAAAATAATAAACAAGACACCATAGAATACACACAGCGGAAGACTTTATATAATTACAATTAATTAACTGAAAAATAAATGCGTAACATACCTTTTGCAAATAGGCTAGATCTCTTCAGTGAAAGTGACAAAGTGGTTTAACAAGTTATCCCTTATCGTTTTATAACTCAAACTAATTGATATAACAATAGTGCGTTACACCACGTTCTTGTATACATGAATTAACAAATGAATTAAAGAGGTGCTAGATCTACAAAACCTGTTTTAAAAAAGTTAACCCTAAACGCTCACCCTTGGTTTGTTTATATAGTGATAGAAAATCTTATGGAACAAGTTAGGGTTTGGGTTGAAAACCTTTCCCTATGGCCGGCCACTTAGAGCCCAAGGGACACCAAAATCTCCTATTTTAGATTTTTCACTACTAGTCATTCTCTTTACATTTAACGACCGTTTGTCATTTTCCGTTAAATGCTTAACGATTGTTAGTCGGTTTTGTCTAATAATTAATCGTAATCATTTTACATTAATTATTTAACTTTAATTCTCATTTGTAATGTGTGCAATTCCGTGGTCACGAGTTCGAATCCGGACATACACGTTTATAAATATATACATAAAATCAACAGCTTGTTTGGGTTCATCACAAACTCAAGGGCGGGACGACTAGGTTGGTGGTCTTGGGCACCCCAAGCTGTCCCAAGTTGACTGATACAAATTTTATTGTGTTCGAGTAGCGAGCCGCCAAGTAGTTGAATCGGTAAAATCCGGCGTATATAGAGGAACATTTTTTCTTCTTATTAGTATAGCGGATCATCTATAATCTCCATAGCGATCGACATAAATATATCATTTTGACTAAATCAGACATGTGCAAGTTGCTTGTTCCAAACACTAATAAATATTTTAGCAACCTAGTCTTATTTGTATACCATGTTCCTGCTTATTACATGATCTGACTTTGTGACAAGATTGTTATTATCCTACTCCTTCCGTCTCAAATTTATTGTCACTAGACAAGAAGCAGAAATATTAATAAAAGTGGGACCATTATAACTCTCAACCACTTAAATGGAATATTCCTCATTATATTCTCTTTTCTTACTAAAATAGGTAAGTGGACAATTAATTTGAGACATCCATAAAAGGAAATATGATGATAAATATGAGGCGGAGGAGTATATCTATACGTCAAGACATGAACGATGTCTTCACACAATCATGACATTAAATGCGGTTCACACACACGCATTAAATGTCAACTTTCACAACTTGGCAAAACAGACCCATGAGGTTCAGTGTCGTCATGAAAGTAAGTCCTTTTGAGCAATTTGGCAAAATAGTCCTATCCAAACTCACGTCTACAAAGCAATCCATTGCGTCGCGCGGTTTCACACACGTGCATACTAACACTAGTACAACATTCTTGGTTTTGTTAAACTAGAAACAAAATAATAACTCTTTAAGAATTCTACCAGAGTAAAGTATCTAAATTATACCCCCATTAACTAGAGTATAACAAAACTTGCATGTTCATATATAATCTACTCGAAATTTATTGCTTGACAGTCAAGTACGTTCTACCCGAATTTTTCTCATGGCAACACATATTCAACAGTGAGACAACATAGGATAAACCTATGTAGATAAAAACCATATACGGAGTACTTCGTAGCTTCTTGAATATAGTTTCATTCAACCATTTCACTAGGACCGTTGAAAGTGCATGCCTATTTTTTCAAGAGTATTAATTTGGTAATAACTTTAGTCATGAAACATCCCATTTTTTGCAATAAAACCGAAAGAATCACAATAATAACAACCACTAACACACAAATGTATCTCATTTAGGGCAAACCAAAAAATCAACGTTTACCCAATCCGTTTTCCACAAAGTATGCTTTGAGGAGGTGAGATGTAGACAGTCTTACCTCACTAGAAGGTAGAGGCTAACCTGGAGGACCTCGACCTTTTGGGAAGTGAGGATCGTCTTTGACTTTTGTGTCAAAAGAGAGTTTTCAGTGATCCAACCCTACTCATTTGGGCAAACCAATGCGATCAAACCGATTTATGGATAGAATTAGGTACGTGTAGTAGTTACTTACTTCACGAGCCTTAGATTAGTTTGAGAGCGAGTTAAAGACATGCCATCTACAAGCGAAAACTTATTCATTGAACATGCACCAAGATAAAACAACTGGCAGAACTCTTAAGTGCAACAATACGTGTTAAAAGTAATCATAAGCTTCAAGCATAGCGCGCATAACTAATTATACAGCTTCACATACTCACTCAGAGGAACCAAACTTAATCAAACAAAACGCAATAAACACCTCAGATCATCTTTAAATTAACCAAAAAGATAATAATAATCATAGTACTACCTAATTGTTGCTCGGAAACAAGAAGTGACCAAAGAAAGAAAATCCCCACGTTAAGCAAGAAAAGAAACCGATCAAGAATTGTATCCATGATGATTGATTACCCCTCATTTCGCGGTAGAGATGTAACCATCGTATTTTATAAGTTTACATAATTTTTATTAGATTCTTAATCACTTTATTTCTCATTTGTTGCGTTAAAATTTTAGGTTTTTCTTTTAAAATTCGTAGAAAACCATGTTTGTTTTAAAGATATCCTAACCCTAGATCTATCTCCCTCAACCATGAGAACATTATTCACGAATTCCCTGATATGAAATCAGCCCACTATAAGAAATTGCATAACTCATTTCATCTGCTTTTTATCTTTAAATTATTTTTCTTCTTTACTATAAATTAATATCTTTACGTAACAAAGTAAGATCTCAACCATCCATCTATTTTAAATTTAAAGGTCTAGATTAATCCCCATTTTAATATAATTAATTATTAAAGGGCACTTTAGTAATATTATCCCAACACTCCCATTCCCCAATAACAAAATACGTAGTGAGGGATTTGTTAACCAAATTCTTTTCATTTCACTTCTCTTAATCAACCACTACCACCAACAGATCCGTGATATGATTTGGTGGCGATATGATCCGCGGTTTTAGTGAGTATTTTTGATAATTGATTGAGGGGATTTGTTCGGAAGCCCCTACTAATCACTCGTCTATGCTCAATCTCATCACAACAGTAACCTAAAAGTGTTAATCGGGTGATTAGGGTTTCGTATGTAATAGAGTTGACGGGGATATTGATGGTGACGGGGCATCGATAGGGATATAGCAGTGGCGGCCGAAGGATGGAGACGACAACCGATGGTGATACGTTACTGTTCAAATAATGTAACAGGTTGATGAATATGGCTATTTGATTTTGTGTATCAATTTTGTTTCTTTAAAGATGGTAAATGAGGCCAAGGATCAGATGTGATTTTAAGCTGATCATGCACCAATCATTGGTTATGGTGCACACAATTTTGATCAAACGGAGGTATACGTCTAACACAAACTAGATAGAGAGTTTGGTGAAGAGAATTGCATGAAGCTGTTATTGGAGGAATAACCTTGATGAGTGTCATAGTCTATATAAATTTACGAGTAGTTTCTATTATTGTAGCTTCATAATTCTACGAGTGTACTAGCGTTAGACACTTAGACCTCTTACAACCCAAATTTTTTGGGTCTATTAGATTAATAATATAACAAATAAAGTATCATTTTCAAACTTCTTTATGCAATCTTTCTTCAAAGTGGTCGTAATGTAGTCCGGTGTTTGGTTGAACCTTCTATTGTTTTATGTTCTTATTGTATATAATCTAAATGGTAGTCATGTCATTTAATATGTTTTGTATGTTTAACCAGTTTGACCCATGTCATTTTGTAGTGTTTGACCCATTTATTTTTTGTATTTGACCTGTTTAATTTGTATACTCTTTTTATATAAGCCATTTGACTCTTTCAATGTTTCACGAGCATTTTAGAGGATGTGATGTATCATGGTTGAAGATTGACACAAATTTTGTAATGTTATACTGTTATTGGATATGTAAATAGATAATTAACACAAATTTGTCCTAGTAAATAGGTTCTATTGGGTTTTTATTCTCTTTGAAAGGGTTCGTATGACATCGTAGTTTCAAACTTATCATGAGAAGCAGACTATGTTTTGTGCGATCACGTGTGATTTTTTACGAATCTCGTGGGATTTTTTACGAATCCCGTGGGATTTTTTACGAATCCGTGGGATTTTTACGAATCCGTGGGATTTTTCAGACGAAATTTTGAAAAAAAATCGTCTTTTACGAATCCGTGGGATTTTACGGACGAAATTTTGAAAAAAAAAAAAAAGGATCGTATTTTACAGATCCCGTGTGATTTTTTACGAATCCCGTGGGATTTTTACGGAATGAAATTTTGAAAAAAGAGTTCGTCTTTTTACGAATCCGTGGGATTTTTTACGAATCCGTGGGATTTTTACTGAATCCGTGGGATTTTTATGGATGGAAATTTTGAAAAAAAGAGTTCGTCTTTTACGAATCCGTGGGATATTTAGACGAAATTTTGAAAAAAGTTAGGTCGAAAGTATATAAAAGTGCATATCAATAGAAAGATGATTTTTTTCGTCGCGATGGTGTATTTTTTTAGCTTGAAGATTTACCATTTGAAGATATGTTATTTTTTAAAAATGGTGGAAAGTGGGTTTTATAAATTACATTTTACCCCTTTGTTAATTTTCTTTCATCTCATCCATTGGATGAAAAAAAAGATGGATGGTTGAGATGTTATGATTTGTTCTTTAGATTATATGTGTTTTGTATTGATCTCACCTCCTACCTTAATTAGGTTTGCATTGAGTGGTCAAACACGTTATTGTGTATGCAAAGTAGGCCTTCAATTAATCATTTGAATACTATTTGTTGCCGCGTATTCGCCCGCTATAATGGTTATAATGCAACTTAGAAGTTTACATACAACTTCTTGATGAAGAAAATATTCCATTCAATAATTGGTAAATTTTCATCTAGTCGTTTTCTTATCCACACTTCAATTCAAATAAATACAGATGGTGATGATGTTTCTTATACATATTCCACTTTATAGCGAATATTAATGGTGTAATCGAGGCGAGCCGACTATTGTCAGTTCTCGGCTCTCGCTAAACCTATAATACTTTGAAGCTTAATTCATTTCAGTCAACTCGAGCTCGAAACTTGACTCAAGCTTGACCGAGCCTCAAAATTCAAACTTAAGCTTGGCTTGAATACTAAAACTCAAACTCAAAGCTCGACTTGACTCGGCTAGTTTAGTCAATTTGGAATAGGTACTTGCTACTAGGTTATTAGATGGTGACACAGAGACATTTATTATTTAGTCAATTTAGAGCATTAAAAGATTTTGCTAAACAAGTCATAGGTTTCATTTTTCAAAGCCAAAACAAATTTAGTCTTCTCTTATATAATGCAAGTGTTCAAATTCAAGGTCATTACAAGGATGTTGTAAAGACTGATTAGTCTACACCTTATATTAAAGTTGTATATACTTAGAGGATTGACATCCTCTTAAATTAATTTGAACATGACCGATAATGTCCTCGCAATCAAAGGAGATTTGAGTCTCTCACTAGACTCCCCTTTTCTGTTCGTGAAAGAACATTACCGATTATGTTCATATCAACTTGAGAAGATCTCAATCCTTGAAATATATTTTAGATATTAGTCAATAATTTATGTTCAACTGTGTAATAATCCTACATTATGTAAATGTTGAGGCATATAGATTTATTTTCTCTATTACATAACAACATAAAATTTGGACACGATGGGATTATCGTGACCACCATTTTATCCGTCACATCAGTTTTCTCTCTCCGAGGACTATCAGGCGATTTTTTGTCACAGTAAAAACGACATACATTACAAAAAACATACTCAACAAATATTCTTTTCTAATTAAATAACACACACATAAACACACACAAATGGTTGTCATTGTCGATTACAGGCTCAGCTAATTCATCCAAAATCACGATAAACAACTACCGTGATGATTGCGTCTCACAGTGAAGGGACTACCATGTGATTGGATCGACCATTCGGTCGACTACCATTACTGCGTTTAGCCTAACATCTGATTTGATATTTAAGGGTGCCTTAATAAGCTTATTTCAAAGAGCAGCTTATGAGTTAAATAACTTCTTTTAAATGAGCACGTCCACATGACTTCTAGAAAAAGAGCTTATTTATGTCAAACAACTTGTTTCTTTCAAAATGGTTGAATGTTTTTTCACAAGTTACATAGACATGCAAGGTACTAAGCTTTTAAATACATTAATGTATTAAAAGCGTATTAATGTATTTGAAAATGTATTACTCTGCATATTTATTTAAATTAATTGAAACTCCGCAATGTTATTTTTATGACAATTCCTAAACATTTCTTTCACCTATTATATTTTCTTAACTGGAAACCGATATTATTATACGACATTTCGACTTTCACGTGTAAATTTACGAAACATTTTAACAACTCTCACATGTTAATCATATAGTTATACTTTTTGAAGAATAATTGAATCAATATAAAAACAAGAAACATACAGACAATTCGACAAAACGGGAGGTAGCATGTAGTATTTTATTATTTTTGTATCAATCGACATGTTTTAATTACATTAAATTTCTCATAGACAAAAGAAAGAAATAGACAACTAAATAAGACACACATGACATGTACTAATAGCATGCCAATTTCTACTTTTCAATGTCACGTTCTCACTTTTAACACTCACACACAAAAACACTCATTCACTTATAACATGTCATTTGGGCTCATCCATCCGCAATTTTAATTTTTTTTTACATTAAAAGACAAGTTCAAAACACCTTTTGAACTTTTTTATTTTTTTGTTCTTGTTCCGAAATCACACACGCCATTTAAATGGCTTTGGAATTGATGCAAGGTGGTCGGGGTGTGGTGACTCGTAGGCGGCGCCATTTCAGTGGCCACGATGGACCGGGGGATGGGTGTCATGATATCCTACCCTCTAAGACTAGCTAGTAGTAATGGTGACCGTAGTTGACCGCGATCACTTTTGTCACCTCAACGCCAACTTAGCTTTCTCTCTCCAAAACCAAATGTCCGTAATAAGACGACCGCGGTAAACAAAAAAAATATACTTCACAAAAATGAATAAAAAAAACACCCACTTAAAAGACTCACACCATTTGGTCGCCTACCCGACCAAATGTTCATTTTTTCCAAAAAGGCCGTGTTCGTTGGAGGTCTTGTACGTAGTGGGGTGGGAGGGACGCGTTCTTGATGGGCGACTCACCACAAGTTCGACCACCCATTACGACTAGCCTAAGAAACTGAGCACAAAAAACACACATCTAGCACATCTCCATTGACCAGAACCATTCACACGCAACTGCGTGTTTTTAATATTTTATTTAATGATGAAAGGTATATATATCAACCATATTTGCATTGATTAACAAGCAAAGCAAAAACACAACTTCACAAGAACCAGCTACAAAAGGATACATACATAACATATATCATTATATTTTTATAAAAATGGCATCTTTGTTCAATTTCTTGAACTGTTTTTCAGAGACGTCGCCTGCTGGAAAATTAGTGTGTGACGGAGATGTTTGTGTTCTAAGAGAAAGTAAATCCGAGGGACGTGGTGGAAGCGTAAATTTGAAGAAAAAACAAGGGAGCTTTAGGATTCCATTTGTTCGACAAGCGGCTCAAAAGGCTAATTAACTGGTCATGGTAGTTTTATGAAATCTTCTTTTAAATTTAACATAGTTTTAGCTTGTATAGTTCTTCCAGTATTTATGAGTAACATGATTCAATCTCGTTTAATTGATTCGAGTGGTTACAATGTGTATTTCTGCTTGTTTCATCGACTAGTTGGTTTATGGTAGAATGATAATATAATTACGGTTAATGTGTATTCAAAAGGACTTTTGTCAATTCAAGTTGTTTGAGAACCTTGCATATAGAAATTTAATTCAAACTTAAAAGTTAAAACTCATGGCTCTAATTAAAAGTCGAGCAAAAGCTGTCTTAGTTTTCTAGAAACCGAAAATCTGTTGAACAATCGTCAAGGAAAACAGTTTCTCAAATTTGGTTAGATATTTTGAAAACCTGAAAGGTCAAAGAAAAACAGGCTGTATCAATAATAATAACGACAATAATACTCAATCATGCCGTAGAGAGATATAAGTGAGGTAAGATATAGACAATCATATCCCCTAACCGAAGATAAAAGGCATGCCTTTAATTAGAAATAACTCCGGCAAAGAGTGTGCATGAGCAACATATGTAGCGTATAATAAAAAAAAAAGTACAATCATATATATACTAAAATTATAACCGCATGCTGCATGCATGCATGTAATGATGTGGTTTCCGGGACACTCATGAATTTTTGTGAAGCTTCAAATGATTCTGGCTGAACGTACGTAGTGTTGTGGAGCTTCGCTCGTGATATAAAACAATAAGCACGTACTGTAAAAGTACTGTTTGACCTCGTGTCATATAAGTGCTTGAATCAGTGAAAGCCGTGTATTCGTAGGCATATCTTTCTTTTGCAATGAGCTAGTATAATCTCGATCATCTCATCTGTAATATCACTTAATCATATCATTCTATACAAAATAATGCGATCAAAAGTTGCGCATTAGATATATTTTCGGATACAAGTAAATTGTTAAAAGCAGGTTAAAAGTTGCTAGGTTAGTTGAATATATAGTACGTGCCACTAAGGTATACCATAACTTTTTTCTTTTTTCTTTTTCTTTTTTATTTTTTTGAGAAAAACAGAGATTAACGTGATATATGTGCATCATGCTGACATTAGTGACATAGTGACATTGTTATTCAGTCAATTTAGTTGGTATTATAAAGATTAATTAGTCTTTGTTAAACAAGTCATAGTTTTCATGTTTTAACAAATTAGCTAGCCTTCTTTTATATAAACAAGAATCAAATTCAAATTAAACTTTTTACTTTATTACCCATAGTTATGAGAAATTACAAGGATGTTGCTACAAACTATTGATAATTAGATGATTTTTTTTTGGGTTAAAAGGGAATAACCCCGGTAAATATATTACTTCAAAAAAACGTTTTAAGTACAACGGATGAGAATGAGTCTCTCATCTCGGCCCGTTACATGGGCATTGAACAAGCATCAAATGTGCAACAACCAAAATCACTACATAAGAAAGACATGTCAATTTTATGAATAATTAGAATATTTTGTGTTATACATTTTTGGTATTAGTCCAAGATTAATGTTAAACGATCTATACAACATATAGAGAGAAAACACATTTAACTCAAAAACTATTAGTAATGTTGTTAGATTTTTATTTTATTTTTATTTCTATTTTTATTTTATTTTATTTTTTTGAAAGGAAGTAATGTTATTAGATTGAAATACCTCTATTTATGAAAAGTTATGCAATCTATTAAATATAGCTGATAATTGATCGATTTGATATCTAGGGCGATTTAAGTTCGCTTATCAATAAGAACATATGCTTATTAGCTTATTTGTTTCTCGGTATATAATTATCGAGGTACTCAATACCTAAAATTCATTCAAATTAATTTTTTTAATGATCGATCGGATGAATCTCGTTCAAGGTAAACATGTGCACAAGAATGCCCACCAAACCCGTAGAACTATGCAAGCCTAAAACTAATCCAAAATATAGGGTTCAACAGCCTCATTATAGCCGAAGCTTGTGAGAATCGATCAATGTGTGACACCTCCTTTGGATTAGAGTAATCGGTTAGACTCTTCCAACATCATCGATAGCTGAATGATCACCAATATTGACCATAACAACTTTAAACACCTACACTTAAATACAAAAGCATGGAGGAACACTATATCTTTAGAAATTTTAACAAAACTTGTAAAGTATGCTAATGTAACATCATTATCGTGTCGTAAATGGTGATTAAGCGAAGGTCGCATGTGAAATTTTATACGATAACTAAATCTGACGGTAAAAAATATATTATACCAATTATTGAGATCAAATACATAATATTTTGATGATCTGTTTAGAGTTTTAACTAATATATACAACATAATATTGTACAACTATCATAACTTTTGTTGGAAGTGAATTTTGGGCGTCAAATATACAACGGAATATATATTTTGAAACTTTTAAAAATTTGAGACCCTGTGTAATAGCACACATCTTACACACTCTCGTATACGGCTTTGATCATCATATAATTGATATATGGTTTAACGATATTTAGACAACTTTCACGTGTAAATTATGGCACCATAAGAGATTTAAATTACTATCACATGTTAATTATATGTAACATGCTTTTGATCAAGGAATAATTAAAAACGAGAAACATATTACAGACAAACGCCAAAAGCATGTAGTATTTTTGCACTCGTATTATATGACATGTTTTTATTGCTCTAAAATAATCATATACAAAAAATACAGTCGACAACAAAAGGTATATCATATCCAGCACATCTCCATTGACCAGATCATCAGACCATTCACACGTTAATTTGTGTGGTGTGTTTTTGGTATTTTATTCAACAATGACAAGTATATATATCAACCAAATATGCATTTCATCATCAACAAGCAAAAACCTACCACTAGGACAATCTATACACACACAAATAAAGGTTTAGCGCGTTAACGATGGCATCGTTGTTCAATTTCTTGAACTGTTTCTCAGAGACGTCGCCTGCTAGTAAATTTGTGTGTGATGGAGATGTTTGTGTTTTAAGAAAAAGTAAATCCGAAGGTGGAAGCGTAAACTTGAAGAAGAAGCAAGGGAGCTTGAGGATTCCCTTTATTCGACAAGCGGCTCAAAAGGCTAATTGATCATGTTAGATCAGTAAGCGTGTGCGTAAATATTTGTCTCTCTTATGGATTGATTGATCATGGATTCGTGGTATTTCTTACGGATCTTCATCGATAGATTAGATACTTATTTAGCTTGTATATATAGATCCTTAATGAAGGTGTATAGGTATATTTACAAGTAATGAAAGTTGTGGAGCTTCGCTCGTTATATAAAACACTAAGTATAGTACGTACTGTAAAGTACTGTTTGACCTCGTGCATTATATACTCTGTATAAGTTGCGTGTTAATAGATACATTTTTGCATACAAATAAATTGTTAAAAGCAGATTAATTAGAAGTTGCTAGGTTATTTGAATATAGGTACGTGCCACTGTATACGTTTTTTTTTTTTTTACAAAAACTGAGATTAACATGATATGTGTGCATCATGCTGACATTAGTCACATTGTTATTCAGTCAATTTAGGAGTATTAAAAAATGTTTGTCTTTGTTAAACTAGTCATAGCTTCCATGTTTTAACAAATAGCCTTCTTTTAAATAACAAGAGTCAAATTCAAATTAGACTCTTTACTTTATTACCCATAGTTATGAGCCATTACAAGGATGTTGCTACATACTATTGAGAATTAGAATATTTTGTGTTATACATTTTAGCCGTATACAAGAGTGTGAGAAATGACAATAAGTGATGTCTGATATCGCCTATGTGCGTAGAGTATCGACAGGAACCTCTCGGAGAAGTTCCGGGCCTCGGCAGCCCTCTTTTTCTCGATGTGAGATCAGCAGCAAAAGAAAGAAGAAAAAGGCCATGATCGTATGTTCGTTTTCGCCCTGCTCTGATGATGCGCTCCTTGCTCGCGGAGCTACATACCGGAAAAAGAAAAATGATCTTTCTATTACTTTGAGAGGAGAATCGTTGGTTTGACAGACGGACTACGTGGGAAATGTCTTTTAATGCATGGCTTTATCTTTCTTTGTTTGGTGGAGATCTACTCCTATGCTTACTGGAGATAGGCTCCTATGCTAAGTGTCTTTGTTGTGTTAGAGAAAGCACATGTGCTTAAAATTCAAAAATTTTAAAAATGAGTAATGTTGCTAGACAAAAATACCGCTACTTATGATAGATTATGCAATATATTAAATATTTAAATACTTAATTACAATTTAAACCATTAATTTTCTTCACTGTCGCTTTCTCCACATTAATATATACATAAAAAAAATGCACACACAAATTAACGCTATTATGCACTGTCGCCGCTATGCGTGAATAATGTCTAGTTGTATAATATATAACTGATTCCTGATGGTTGATCGATTTGATATCCAGGGGATTTAAGTTCGCTTGTTAATAAGAACATATGCTTATTAGCTTATTTGTTTCTTGGTATATAATTTTTGTGGTTCCCAATACATAAAACTCGCTTAATTTTTTTATTTATTTTATTTTTTGAATGATTGGTTAAGACTCATTCGAGGTAAATGTGTGCACAAGAATGCCCACCAAACTCGTAGAACTACGCAAGCCTAAAACTAATCCATAATATAGGGTTCAGCAGCTTCAATATAGCCGAAGCTTGTGAGAATCGATCAATGTGTGACACCTCCTTTGGATCAGGGTCTACTTTCAATCGGCTAGACTCTTCCAACATCATCGATGGCCGAATAATCACCAATATTGACTATTACAACTTCAAACACCTACACTTAAATTCAAAACCATGGAGGAACACTACTATCTTTAGAAATTTTAACAAAACTTGTAAAGTATACTATTGGCCCACCATGCACCGTGATGCGCGGGAATTGATAAGAAAGTGCGGTGACTGTCAAGTTCATAGACCTATCCCGCGCCAACCACAACAAGAGCTAACGCCTATCACGGCGCCATGGCCATTCTACAAGTGGGGTATCGACATTGCAGGCCCCTTCCCCGTTGAAGCAGGAGGATTGAAGTTTCTCATAGTGGCCATAGACTACTTCACCAAGTGGATCGAAGCAAAAGCGGTCGTAACAATTACTGGCAATAAGGTCAAACGCTTTGTTTGGGACAATATTGTATGCCGCTTCGGACTACCTGGGGAAATTATCTCGGACAACGGGAAACAATTTTGTGACAATCCCTTCAAGGACTGGTGCGAAAAGTTGAATATCACGTAGCACTTCGAATCAGTTAAACATCCACAAACCAACGGCTTAGTGGAGCGTGCAAATCGAAGTCTAGGTGACGGAATTAAAGCACGTCTGGACAAGCACAAAGGAAGGTGGGTAGAAGAATTATCGCATGTTGCGTGGGGCGCCTCACTTCAATCAAGACCGGACAGGGGACTCCACTTTCTCTAGTCTATGGGACGAGGCCGTCATACCACCGAAATTGGGATGCCAACTATTCGCACGGCCGAAGTCAATGTGGCAACCAATGATGACGAGCGTGTCGACTTGGACTGTTGGAAGAAAGACGCGGCGTGCGACCATATGTGAGCGAGGCGAAATAAAAAAATGAAGGGATACTATGATGCTAAAGTGCAAAGTGTTTCATTCAGACCAGGTGACTTTGTTTACCGCTTCAATGATGCGAGCCACGCAGAAGACACAGGCAAACTTGGACCGAAGTGGGAAGGACCCTATGAGGTCACTGAAGCATTAGGAACAGGCGCGTACAAGTTACGAGACATGGATGGTCGCGAACTACCGCGTACATGGAACATTTGCAATCTTCGATGTTATCTCTAGGAATGGCTACGGCCCAACGCACGGACACTCTTACACTTGATTACCCAATAAATATCCGTGTATTTATTTTTTCTTTTAGGCAAATGTCTTAATTATTTTCTTTCATAAAAACTTGTAAGTATCAATAAACCGTCGCGGTTTCTAGCTAATTCATGACACATTTCAATTTGTTATTTCCATATACTTTATGCCTTAACATTTTTATCTTTTGCCTACATGGCGTGCATGCACCTAAAAAACCCACGATGGTAAAAGGATGAGTAAACATACTAAATGACTCGTTGAGTAAGAGGGTTGCAAACCCATCAACGATGGATCACATATCCTTGTTAAACACCTTGTTCTCAAGGCGTTGGAATAAGTTACATGCACGCATCCACGATGGGTGCGCAACAACGCATACGATGCACGTTTAACAAATTAGGAATCACGACACTTGACTCCTTACATGTGATATTTACAATACGCTGCATATCACAACATACACGACTATGATAAAAAGTACTTAGAAATTATGTCTTAAGTATACCATGAATCTCATACATGATTATGAACTTCACATATTACCCGCGCTTATACAACAGTTGGCTTCTTAGACAATACGCACGTTTTTTATGGAAAAACAAGTAACTAAGTGCAAATATTATAAGTAGCAACAACGTTTAACAAAATAAATGTCCCATTCAATACCATGCGTCTTACAAAGGATGTTTACAACTATTACAACGCTTGAGAGAAGAACTCCACGCTGACTTGTTGCTTCCTTAACCTCGCTTAAACTCTTGATGAAGTCGGTCTTGGCGGGATACCGTTGCAACACTAAAGGCACCCCGTCGGGACCGGGAAGGTGGTAGCGTAATACCACACAAAATGGCCTTGCCGTAATACCTTTTTCTTGGCGAGCCTTGTAGCATGGACTTCAAGACTTGCTTCAACGAAACTTCCTTCTCCAAGCAAATGGATTCAAGATATCTTTGGGCGCGCAAATATAGGCACTTGGGTTGAGATTCATCGGGTTTCAAGAAAAGTCCGGTGCGCTACGCATTTCACCATGATGACGAGCTAAGGTTAACCCTCCATAATGACCCTATCGGATAATCACAGTCGCGCTCTAACTCGAGAAATCAAGGAAGCTCAATGACTTCATTTTTCCATAGCAACCACCACTCATCATATGATCGCGCATTATACCCAGCACCTTTAACAAGTTAGCCTCTTGAAGCTCCTCAATAGCCTCGGCTTACCGCGCCAACGCGTTGAACAACTCCCAAACGAGTCCACTACCTCCGCGACTCCAAAGCGCTAAGGCGCAAGTCGAATACCATGTCCAATGAGCCATCTGCGCTCGCGATAGTAGATAGGAGTTGGGGATATAACTCCTCATCATACTCCGGGCTCGACACGCGATTTCATTTCCTACGCCTCGAGGCATTGCTCGCGTAGCACCAAAATTTTCCGGTTGAGGTCAACTCTTCCTTGCCCTTCTCCAGATACTTCAGTGCCCAGCGACATGAAGACTTATACCCTGCTGACTCAGCACGCTCCTGGCTTATTTGACCCATTAGTGCCATTTTCTCTCCAGCGAGCTTTTGGGCGTACAAACTTAGGCCCTCTGCTTCGGCCTTCGCGCCAACCAACTGCGCCTCCAGCGACACAATTTTTTGATCCTTAGCGCGCCTTGGCTTTCCCCAGAAACCTTGGCTTTTAGCTTCTCAACAAGTGAAGTTTGATGCGTAGCCGCCAGCATCAACTCCTCAACCAGCTGATCCATGTACGCATCCCCAGCCGCCAATGGCTCAGCGTTTTAGCTATTTGGCTCGAGTGTACGGACTATCTACGGGGATGACTCATGATGCTCAAACCCGCACACGAAGAGAATTATAAATTTCTCACGTAAGCGGTTGATGGGCAAAAATTTTGTCGACATTACTTCGTGGGCGGATGTATCGGTAGGAGGAGGTGACGCAACATCGCTTGATGATGATTCCACAGTTAGGATAACAGGGCGCTTCTTCCTCGATGAGCTTGCGCCATCCTCTCCGAGTGATCTCTTGCGTTTCAACCCGGGGTCCTCCTTCTCCTCTTCCTCTTCCTCCATGTGCTGCACCACTACTACTTGTGATGGCTGCACTAATGGAGACGGCACTCTAGGGCTCGGCGCTGCGTGGCGTCGCTTCGGTGTGACGAGAGGCTGGTCCTGTTTCTCCCGGATCCATTTCGAGTGCGCCTGCGGTAGCATCAAGTATGGGCTCTTCTCCCTCTTTCATTAGGCGTGTCCCGCATTAACACCAGCGGTTTCGCCCGGTTGCGCGACTACGAATAGATCCATCTGCGACACAAAAGACAACAACACACAAGTTATTATAAATACAATAAAGGAAGAAAAGCACATTAACAATGAAAAGGGATGCGAAGGGCGAACACCCACCCCGCCATCCGCGCCCAAAAGATTGGAACCTCCTCGGGTCTACCAAAGTAGTTGCGGCTAATGCCCGTATGCAAAAATTCCTCGGGATAGGAATTGATGGGGATGCGATTGGTATTTATTGTATCCGCATCCTCCACATTATACGATCCGAGGAGGCGCTCGTCCTTCCAAGAATGAACCACGGGTATAGAAATCAAAGTGCGATGGGAAGCACACTTCATCTACCCGAAAAACATTTCTCTCAATTCTTGGCGCGTCTACTTTTCGATATAACGAAGGCGCCCGGTAGCGTTTAGCGAACGATACCACCCGTGTGACCACGTAGTGTAATAAAAGCGCGAACGGTGGATAGTCGGGTTAATCGCCGATGTCGGCAATTAACCTCGAAGTTGGTGATTTTAATGCACCTATGTAGTGCGGTGGGATATATGAAGGCGGTAGTAGTTTAACAAGTCGCTCGGGAACAAAGATATTGGCACACATTGATTCGCGTACTCGAAAAAACGCGTGTATACCCTATTTTCCTTCGGGAAGTCGCATTGTCGCCGCATCCGAACTTCCGGATGCACCGCGGCAGAATATAATAATCCGGCGAACTCAGAAGTTCGCCTCGATTATGTCGGATGTGAAATCGATAACACCTTGACCATGGTATTGTTTTATAAGCGCGCGCGGTTACCTTTGAATAGTAATTTTACGGGTTGCAAGTTGAAGGTTTGTTAACAATGGCGGATTGAATTTTTCTTGTGATAATCACGGTGAAATGGAGGTTGATGGTTATATAAGTCTTCTCATTCACGCGATGAACGACAAGTGGATTCCACTATCTCCAATTTGTGGCTCAGATCCTTTGATGTGACGCCGTTACAGTTGCTTTCACCCGATTTATGAGGCATCCATTTTAAATATTATGTCTAGATACAACGTGTATCTCTCGAGACGGAATTTTATTTGGCTTCTTTGCTACGCTTCACAGTTATTTCTTGGCTGCAGTTATTAGTCTAACATCCGCAGCTAGTCACTGCACATACTAGACTGGGGGGACATGATGACGTATAGTCTATATTGGTCATGAACCCGACTAAGGTCCGATACTAACGAGCCCGGCATGAGGCTGGGCTAGGCGATAAGTGTTTAGGCCGAAGGCCCAAACCCAATGATATTTATGGAATAAGATATTGGATATCTCTAAGTATGGAGATAATCGTTTGTCAACCGACTTAGGCGGGATCGCCGAAGGTTGGGGAACACGAAACCAACAAGGACTTCGTGTGTATATAAAGGGAACCTATCTCTCATTAAAGTGACGATCTAAACCCTAACTCTCCATAACCCTAAACCGATTACTTACTCACGCTGGGAGGATAATCGTGGGAGACAATCCACGATAAGCCTAACGGTGTTTTCTGTTACTTAGCTGCAGGTCTCAGCGTGAATAATCAATTGGTACAAGAACCGGAGCTCAAACAAGGAACGCCCAACTTTTGTATCAACAGTATGCTAATGTAACATCATTTGTCAGTGTCGTAGCTAATCAAGTGAAGGCTTTGTGCAAAATCTTATGTGATAACTAAATACGATGGTATAAAATATATTATACCAATTATTGAGACCAAATACATATATTGTATTTTGATGATCCATTTTAAGTTTTAACTATTATATACAACATAAAATTGTACAACTTTCACAACTTTTGTTGGAAATAAATTTTAGGCGCCAAATATACAACGAGATATATATTTTTGAGGCCCATCGATGCAAGCATCTCGCATTTTTCTTGTATCTGATACTTTGACCATCATATATTAGATATATGGTTTAATGACATTTCGAAAACTTTCACGTGTAAATCATGACACCATATATAAGAGATTTAAATTACAATTACATGTTAATTATATGTACGTAACATGCTTTTGATCGAGGAATAATTAAAACAGTATTAAAACGAGAAACATGCAGACAAACGCCAAAAGTATGTATTATATAACACGTTTTTATTGCTCTAAGCCTCTAACATAAATATACAGAAATTCAAAATTTAAAAAAAAAAAAAATACACCAATCGACAACAAAAGATACATATGCTAAGAAACTGGCCACGACAAACATACATCGATCCAGCACATCTCCATTGACCAGATCATGAGACCATTCACACGTTAATAATTTGTGTGGTTTAATTTGTTACTTCTTTAATATTCTTGTCTGCGTGTTTTTTAGTATTTTATTCAACATTGACAAGTATATATATCAACCATATATGCATTTCATCATCAACAAGCAAAAACCTACTATCTATACAAAAAGGTTGAACGTATCAATATATTTTATATAGATGGCATCTTTGTTCAATTTCTTGAACTGTTTTTCAGAGACGTCGCCTGCTGGTAAATTTGTGTGTGATGGAGATGTTTGTGTTTTAAGAAAAAGTAAATCCGAAGGTGGAAGCAGCGTAAATTTGAAGAAGAAGCAAGGGCCCTTAAGGATTCCTTTTATTCGACAAGCGGCTCAAAAGGCTAATTGATCATGTTAGATTAGTAAGTGTGTGCGTAAATCTTTGTCTCTCTTATGGATTGATTGATCATGGATTCGTGGTATTTCTTACAGGTTCTTATCGATAGATTATATACTTATTTAGCTAGCTTGTATAGATCCTTAATGAAGGTGTATAGGTTATTTACAAGTAATGAAAGTAGATTTCTTTTCTTATTCTATCAATATATTCGAGTTAGTTAAGATGATATAATCTTGTGTTTCATCTCTTGAGATTCAAAACCTTTGAAGATCGATTTTATTCAGATACTTTAAACTTGTGTAATTAATTTGTGAAACAAGTTTGGATTTTATAGATAAAACATTGATCTAGCAAATGTGCACAACTGATGAGGAATAATCCACATGATTTCTTTTTCCAAATTGTGGTAGTTAAGTCAATGGTTTAACTTAATCACTAAAATGCATCTATACAAGTTTTAATCATTCCAATAGTTGTCACAAATAAAATGACTATAACAAATTGTCAAAGATTGTTTCTTCTAACATGCTTCAGTATTGTTTACACCTTAACAAACACAATAGGTAGTTTAAACTCTAAACCTTGAAAAATACTATTTTGGAACAAATAAACAAAGTTACTTCTTTATTATATGCTTATACGAGAAATGTGACTTATAGGGTGTTTCTTTTTCGAAAAATACCTTTTATTGCCTCTTACCTCTGACTCGGTAAGAGGTTAGGGCGTTTGTTTATTCATTTTCAATAAGAGACGGTAAGATGTGTTGCGTCTTACTCGTTAAGAGATGGAGAGAATATTTGATTGCCTATCAATGACTTATAAATCTGCGACTACAACACACATATATGTATAATAAATATTTATACACATTTACTGATTTGACATAAATATCGATTGACATTGTCAAAACATTTAGCGAGTTTCTTTTATAAATAAATGTAACGTTTTTCATATTTAAATTGCAAAATTTGACACCATTCGAACATTTTACCAGATCAAAAAAACAAACAGCGTTATATGATTGAGATTCAAACTTCTCAAGCACCTCCTAATAGTAAGATGTGGTAGTCAGATTCAGACCCAAAACATTTTAATAAACAAAAAACACATTACAATTAAAAAGCCATATCATTATGTAAACTTGAAGCTGAAATAGAGCTTCATGGATAGGAGGAGTGCAAGAACTAATCTCGGAAATGTGCATCGAGTTTTTGTCTTCTTAATCATCTAAAGTAAACTCGCGTTTCACACACTTTTCTTTTCTTCAGACTTTTGCCCCTTTTGGCTTTTGGACTAGATTTTGTTTGTCTTAATGCAACAAATATGTGAAAGTTGTCTCATTTGATCAATTTGTTTTGGTTTAACGCTATGTGAGTGACTTGTTAACAAATAAGTTGTGAGTGAGATTAAGTCTCAATCAGTAGTTTAGCCAGGATTTTACTTTTGAATAAGACGAGATGTAGCACAAAATAATTAACACAAACTAGTTGAAAAATTAGTACCTCGTCAAAGTGGACCAGGCAAATTAGTGCATGGGCTCATTCAAATCATGTTACATGTACCAAATTAGTTTTTAATGTATACAATTGCAATTTTTATTGGGTGAGCCATGACCCACCATTGCTTCGAATTTAGCTACGACAAGTCGCTAATGGTCACATTTAAGACTCCTAAAGAAATTTCATAATTAGATCCTTAAAAGTATGTGATTTTTTCAGTTGTTAGAAAGACAATGTATAGATCTGATATCTGCGTCAAATGCACCTTAAATTATCAATGGCTAGCCAAATGTCATACCATCACTTGTGCCATTCGTGAACTAAATGTATTTGAGTTAGTGAAATGGCTTAAGCCATTTTTTTTTTTTTTTTTTTTTTGTATTTGTATTGCGGTGAATGGATATTTTTAGTGGGATATTTTATTGGACTCAATAACATGTTAGTGATATGTTCTGATGAATGTTGTTTTAGTTAATGGTGTGTTATTAGGAGTTGTATGATATGATGTTGAAGTGACATACCGATAATGTGTTAACAGTTCCTTCCATACCTTCTCATACCTTGTGCTCTTAGAAAAGATGGTTTGTTTTCTAACTGTACAATAAAAAACAAGAATATAACATTAGTAAGAATATTAAAAACATTTTTAGAAAGCTAATATCCTTTCCCTCATATATCATGAGATGGTAAATAGTTAGGCACCTTAATAATTTTACTTTTAGTCACTTTGTACAACAAGATTAATTTTAGTGCTTTAGACCAGGTGTAGTGGGTCGGTTGATAGTTGGTCAGTTGCCACCACTGACGTGTTAGCCACCATTACACCACACGAGTTGTGACGCGAAGGGAAAGAGAAGAGATGAATCGGTTGCATATTCGACTGATTTGAAATGAAAAAGGACGAATGTTTGTGTGTGGGTATTTGTTACTACGTAATTAATTTTTTTCAAGTATGTCTTTTTATTACATTAAGGCCATGTTTTTTTTACTCTTAGCTAAGGATGTGGGTCAATACATAAATTTAACATTTTTTTTTTTTTTGGTATAGGATTGGAGGACTAACTTATTTTCACTACTCACTCTATATCCACAAGACAAAGAAAACATGGTCCTCCCCATCCAGACACACTAACAACCATAAGTCTCACATGACTCCCACAACACAAGGTATCGTGGATACCAATAAAACGTTACTGGTATGTCATCTCAGCGCTACATCATACACCTCCCTCATAACACAACACTAACATATTATTGAGTCCTACAAAATACCCAATTAAAAATACCCACTCACTAAAAAAATGACTTAAGCTAGTGGAATGACTCAAATACCTTTGGCTCACGAATGACACAAAAAATGAACCTTTGACACATTAAATTTTTCTCATACCTTATGCTCTTAGCTAAAAAAAAATAAACACCCCCTAATTTGATTATAAAGTTGTCCTTAAAAGGTAAAATTGATGTTACAGTGACGTTGGTGAGCTGTACTTTTTTGTATGATTTGCTTAAAAAAAAGAAAAAAAGAAAAAAAAAAACCGAATAAGCCAAAACCAGTAAAAATACCCTTTGGATCCGGTCCGGTTTATGTCCCAACAGAACCGGGGTTGACCATACAAATACCTAAATCGTTCAATTTTGCCGTCATCATCATCAACTGTAAAAAACTAAAAATCAAATCTTTATTAAGAAATGGGGAAGATAAGAAGGATGATAAATGAAATAGCATACACTCCCAAAAACAAACTCTCCACTCTCTCTAATCTTCACCTTTCTTTAATCCCACTTCTTTACATCTCTTCTTCATTTTACAAATTTGCCTCAACTTTTCGACACACTCTTTACGATTTTGGTTTCATTAAAAAACACAGGTACTTCAATACTTACATACATTAGTTTCATGTTTTTTGGTGTCTTATATATGTTTACCTTAGCCCCTTGTTTTGATGCTTGCATTTTCAACCTAGGGTGTATGTGTCTGTCTAGCTTAGGGACGGAACCAGGACGCGGTGTGACAAGGTGCACATGGAATAAACTAAACAATACTGCAAATACAGTTTTTAAGGACCGGGTGCATTTAAGAAAAATCAGTGTTTTTTTAACAAAATTAACACTACGAAACCCCGGGACACCCCCTGGTTCCGTCCTATGTTAGGCTTATATTTCATAAGCAACTTATAATTAATAAGTTCATGCTTAGTGTTTGTATTACTAGCTTATTATAGTTTATTAGGTGAAATCGCGAAAAAGTACATGAACATCTTAAGTTGTAGTAATTGTTACGTATTATATAGAGGTATTCAACTCTTTTGGTATAAATAAGCTACAAAATTTGAGCTTATCAAAACCCAAACACTTGATTCAGCTTATTTGAGCTAATAAGCTCACTAGATAAGCTTACACAAACACCCCCTAAGCTTATAAACCCATAAACTATAAAAATAAGCTTATTTGCACCAAGGTGTAACAAAAAAGGTTGCTTTTCTTTTGATTCACAAAATTGCCTTTTGTCAAAAAATGTGCTTCATATTTTGCAAAATAAGGACAAGATTATAAAGTAGTTTAAGCTGTTTGAGTATATCTAGCGGTGAGCTTAAGCTTTGTGGATCAGTCGGCCAAAAGGTCAATCTTGATTGACTAGAAAAAGGAGTATTATCAATGTTTGGTATACATGATTTGTACATACTTACATATTTGGGATTGATTGCGGTTTGGTGCAATTTATGAAAGTTTAACAGGGTGTTTGGATAAGCTCTAATAGCTTATGCAATCCTTAGAAAAACTCAAGATAATGGCTTAAGCTTATTAGCTTATTTCTCCCTAAAGAAGTTATAAGCACTTCGAAATAAGCTTACCCAAATACCTCATAAGCTCTGTGACAATAAAATAAGCTATTAATTCCCCAAAATAAGCTTACTGAAACACGTCATAAATAAGTTTGTTCTATAAAATGTTAAAAAAGTAAATAGTAGAGTAAGCTGTACAAAATGGGTAAAAAAAAGAGGCTATAATTATGCTACATTTTGGGGCGATTAATCCTTTTCTTTATGGCTGTTGAAGGTTACCAGTGCCGGTGATCAGTGTTGGAAATTTGACATGGGGTGGTAATGGGAAGACTCCGATGGTCGAGTTCATTGCAAGTTGGTTTGCAAAAGATGTGGGGGTTTCACCACTTATTCTCACCAGGGTAATGCTATTTCATCAGTATGTTAAGAGAGTTTGGTACTTTTTCACTTTGACTTTCCAGGTCAAACCTATTCAAGATCGTGCTGTGTATTCATCAGTTCTTTATTGGCATGTTTACGGGGTGTTTGGCATTGACTTATGAAAGCATTCATGTGTTTGGCATTGCAAATGTATTAGTATATGAGCTGTTTCTTTAGTGTTTAGAACTTTAGCTAATTTTGATTATTTCGGGAGTTAAAGAGGTAAATTGACCCCTATATAATCGGAATTAGTTTCTTGCAGATGCAGCTACTCCTGAACTCATTATTTGGTCCTTAATTAATAATTATGATCAGTATCAGCATACCTAGAAGTTAATGCCAAACACCCCCTAAATATGTACCCATCTTGAAATGGGAAAGTTGACATAATGATAAACTGCAGCTATCTTTTGCGAATAAAAAGTTTTCAAAATTATAAACGAAAGAGTGATAATTGGATTGCAGTTTCTTCCATCTTCTTTTGCTGACGAGAATGGGACTTTGTTTGCAATGGGAAGTAAACACGATGGTTACGATGTCAAATGATTTTGAATAGAACGCTTATGTAATGTTTTGAATTTATCTAATAATACATCACTATGGTTGGCAGGGTTATGGTGGTGCTGATGAAGCTAGAATGCTTCAAAGGCATTTCATTGGAACGTCATTGAAGATTGGCGTAGGTGCAAACCGGGCAGCTACTGCGGTTTCTTTTCTTCACAAACATGGTTTCATTTATCCTCCTGATATCGCTTGTTTCGAGAAACCAATACCAAAAAGAGTTGTTTCTGATAAAATTGGAGTTGCAATTCTTGACGATGGAATGCAGGTAAAAAACTAAAAGTAATTTTCTTTTTCGGATTATATTTTAATGTTCATTTTAAAAGTGATTATGTGATATTGAATAAATTCATATTTGGATATGCTTTTGATAGTGTTTGAAAAATACTTATTATTTAAGAAAGTCATAGATAAATTGATGAAAATGAGCAATTTTTCTGGAAAAAAAATAGTACGTCTTGTGAAATGGGAATAAAAGTCTCTAGGATTAGGCTAAATGAATGGGTTAGA
This sequence comes from Chrysanthemum lavandulifolium, assembly GCA_022545495.1. Classification (NCBI taxonomy): domain Eukaryota; kingdom Viridiplantae; phylum Streptophyta; class Magnoliopsida; order Asterales; family Asteraceae; genus Chrysanthemum; species Chrysanthemum lavandulifolium. Next base: position 30,469,445 of record CM040239.1, read on the forward strand.
TATTCAGTTCCGAAATGCAGATCCATACACACGAATAATTATGTCTTTTTTGTAAAAAAAAAGAAGGGGTTTTTATGAATTTCTTCTTGAACAGCATATAAGTTTGTGGCGTGATCTGGATATTGTGATGGTGAATGCTTTATCTCCATGGGGAAACCACCATCTTATACCCTTTGGGCCTTTACGGGAACCTTTGACTGCATTTTCCCGTGCTGATGCCGCTGTAATCCATCATGCTGACATGGTACAAAGAATCCTAACCTGAACGAAACTTTATAAATTCTGCAATACTGTCTTTCTAAAATATGCAAGTGTTTGTTAAGGATTGCAGGTACCGGATCAGAGTCTTTCTATTATTGAGTCTACAATTCTTGAAAAGAATCGCTCTCTTCCTGTATATCGATCTGCAATGACTCCCTCACACTTCTTTAAGGCACCAAACGTCTCAAGTCCGTTAACTTTAGGAGTTTTATCTGAAAAGATCGTTTTGTGCGTTTCTGCGATTGGATCTCCTAATTCTTTTGTGCAAAGGATCGAGAAGGTATCATAATACCATCTTTTCCAAAGTTTTATATAATAAGTGATTGATGTAGACGTACATTGAATCGCTTCATATTTCTAGTAATTTATTTTTGATGTAAAAGATGGTTTTGTTTCATATGGGTCATCTTGTAAGCCATATAATATCAACATCTACATAGAAATGTGAACGATCTTCTCTTCTACATAAACATTAAGGGATCTATGGTCAAAGAATGACCCAAATGGGTCACTGGATGTCCGATGACTAAAACGGGAAAATTGAAAAAGTACGTTGGTATTTTATGCCAAAAACGTTCCTACTTATTTTGTGTGAAACTGCAGATGGGCCCATTGTATGTTGATCGGCTAGACTATAGTGACCACCATCAGTTTCGACCCGAGGTATGACTATTTTCTTACAACATGAAATTATACTCCAACTACCATAATCATCATATTAATGCAGTCAATTCTCAATTTAGGACATTAAGATGATCAGAGCAAAACTTGAAGATCTCAATAACAATTTTGGTTCCAAACCCACCGTCGTTGTGACTGAAAAGGTTTGAACTTTGGCTTCGTAAATGTCATGGTCTTAAATTATTTTTTTACCTTCAAACTCTTTAAGTCGATGGTTTGAATATTGTTGTTTGCAGGACTATGATCGAGACAATGAGATTTTTGTAGGGTTGGATCCTTTTGATGTTTTGGTGTTATGTTGTAAAATGCAAATCTTAAGCCACAATGGTTGCTCGGAAGATAGCTTAAAAAAGATGCTGGTTCAGTCGTTGCGTCAAAACGGAAGATAGCGTCACGCCTTCAAGAAGATGCTGACACAGCCACTGAGTTGAATCTGTTTTGATATTAATTTTGTACTTGGAATGGAGTAACGAGGATAACAATATTGGAGTATATCAGACTAGATGTACTCCACTGTAATTTGTACAGTTTTTTTTTCATGTAAATTTCTTTCATATTGGTCATTTTGTGAGATGAAAGGTTAAGAATGAGTTATGTAGAAAGCACATATGTAGACTTTTTTCATTTGTGGCATCTAAGAGCACTCCCAACGGTAACGGTATAACGCCGTTATAGGCGTTTTAACGCCATAACGTAGCGTTATACCGTTGGAGGCTGATCTTCAACGGCGTTATTTTGCAACGTTGGGTTCTTGCTAAGCGATTAAGGCGGGAAAAAAAATAATAATAAAAATTGAAAAACTTACACAATTAGTCCCTCAACGTCTAGAAATTCAAAAATTTACAAAAACCCATATGGCTAGTTTTAAAAAAAAAAAAACAAAACATTTTTTACCACTATAAATACCCAACTAAACTCTATCTTTTCACACTTCCATTCAAACTTTATATACTTCCTCTTTACACTTTCATATTTCAAAATCAAATTCGTTCACGATGGATCCGAATCAGTGGTGATATTTCTGTCTTGGTGGGGCGTTGATACCAAGAGGACTTCCAATTTATGGCGGTAGCGTCTGATGATCACCCGGTTGGACAACAAGAGGTATTGAATCTCAACATCCTAGTCGTTCTTGGTGATGGAATTTATCGCGATGGGCAACTTTCGTCGATCCTTCACGGTAACAAGCGATGAAAACATACGTACTTTAAAGGAGACAAGAAAGTGCGAAAAAATATTGAGCGTGCTTTTGGTGTTCTTCAAGGCCGTTGGGGTATACTACAACAACCTAAGACGTGGATTTGAAATTGCCACGATCGTAGAATCATGTATTGTTGCATTATTATGCATAACATGATTATAAAGATCAAAATTTGCTTTACGTGACTATAACGATCGTGGGTGGATCCGTCAAAGAAATTTGGAACGAAGATGGGTTGAAAGATGTGATACGACGATCGTAAAGCAAAAGAAATACTGCGACCGACAAACGCATACCCAACTCCGCGGGACCTTATGGAGCATGTTTGGCGGAAGAATCTTGAAGCAGCGTGGACAACAACAAGAGGCGGCGAGGATGAATAAGTATTTGCTATGTTTTTTTAATTAATGTGTGTGTGTGTGTGTGTGTGTTTTTATTTTTATCTCGTTGTATTTTTTTTTCCTTGTATTTTTTAGTCTAGTATTGTAGTATGTTTTAAGTTTTAATGAAATGTTTGTTTTAGTTTAAAATAAAGTGTATGATTTAGTTTAGGGTTGAAATTGAAAATATGAAATATTAGTGGTGTTATGGTGTTATTGGGATGTTATTGTTGTGGGTGTTTTGGGGATGTTAATGTTAAATGTTAAAGGCGATGTGGCGGCGTGGGCGGTGTTATTGATGTTATGGTGTTATTGTTGGGAGTCTTTCTAAGTATCGAAGCAAACTTCTAAGTCACCCAAATCTGTATTTGTATGAATCCATTCTGGCATGATATAATGTCGGAATTTTATGAAACAATAAAAGCAAAGCTGATTTCTACACATCAAAAGTATACCAAATGAAGCTGTTTAACAAAGGGGTGACACCACAAGAGAAAAGTAGATTAGTCTTTGTTAAACGTTGTTCAGCATTGTCGGTTATCAGCATTTTGCTAACATTTTATGGTAAAAAAACAGCTATAACTGTAAGAAAAAAATGAGCAGTCTAAAAATTTATAATGTGAGAAAACTTAAAGAAACGAATAGTGAACATTTTAGTTACTGAAAAATAAAAATAAAAAAGGGTATGCGGTGAACGTGGATCGAACACGTTACCTTCAGATCTTCAGTCTGACGCTCTCCCAACTGAGCTATCCCCGCATTCTGTTTTGTTATTTCTATTACCAGTAGTTCTAGTATTTTTTAAAAATAGGTTATGTTTTGCAAAAGTACAATAAAAGATGTAAAGATTAGTGATCTAAAACCTTTGGTCACTGATTTCTTTTTTTGTTAGGTTCACGTATATTTGAAGCTCTTACAAAATGTAATATCTATTTTAGTTTTCGAAATACAAATACTGATACATTGCAAAGCATATATGGTAAAAAGAAGACCAGCCTATCTAAAATGAGACATTGCATGACCATATTGAATGAACCCTCTTGAATGCATAAGAAGATTCATGAAGAAAGAAAATACTAGTGTCGATCGAGCTCATGGCTTTTGATTTCTTTCAGGTCGTCAATCCCACCGCTACTTTCACCATATTTTTCTTCGTTGCTTTACTTGCGGCCTAAACCCAGTTAAATAAAGGCTTCCACCAATAATTTATCCTCGACTTCACTCATAAAGGAGGAGTTGTTGGATACTTCATCTACTTTTATCCTCATTACTCACCTACTTGCATCTCATTAAATTGCTTCTTGTACTTATAACATTTGCTTTAGCTAAAACACATACACATATCGACACTAGCTCAATTTTCTTCCACCACACTAAACAAACACATACCCATCTTCCTTGCAAAGCAAACACAACTCTCAATTGAGCTCGTGACTTTTGAATTTTTTCTAGGCGCCAATTGTAATTCCCATATTAAGAATACATACTTGGTCGAGAAACAAATTTCATGGGAAAAAACTTCGAATTGGGAGGGCGATTAGGTCGAGAGTTGATTGAAAAACAAGTGGACGAAGACAATCGCGATGACGCAGATATCGACACTTTTCTCTCTCGCTCTATGTGTACAATAGTGACACGCAATGCTCACACACAACTTGTGAAAAACCTTATGCCACATCGCCTAATGATTGATATTTATACTAAACCAATTATTAGTAACTCGTGACTTATTACAAGATAAATCCCTAGACTTCTATTGTTGCTAAAACTAACAACCTACTTTATAGACTAATATTATATTCCTTTAGAGTTTGGAACAATCTCCCACAACGTACTAAAAGTCTCTGTTGTTTGAATTCTAGGTGTTTTACATCTTTAGTCTTTGTAGGAGTATCTTATGATTCTTTTGTAAGTACGAAGTCCACATCTTTTCTGGCAAGCTCTAATTTCTTCTCGATATGAGAGGCGACTTTTTATCTGGTTCATCCTAAACTAGATGTCTAGACAATGGCGGACCTAGGGCAAAATTTAAGGTGATTTTTTTTACTTTGTCAAAACGATAAAATGAATGGTTAACAAGGCAAATAGTCAATGGATCACCAGGTCAAATTATTTTTTTCGGGCAAATGAAAAGAAATTGTATATCGATTCATGTTAATAATATCTCTTATCAAAAAATGTATTATCATTACTATAAAATTAAAAACAAAACTTGAATCATATCTAATTGTGCTATTATATACTTTTCGACAATATATTTTTATCGATCAACTAGTAACATTTATACAAATTCACATATACTTCTATTTCTTCTGTGAAAAGAGATTCGAGAAAAAATGGAATAAGAAGACGTCTTTCCAGAACGAACAAGTAATGAAGTTGTTATATTACCACATAAATGTGAAGCAAATTTCTAAGACACGAATACAAATACTACCAATAATTGGTTCGTTTGCTTGACAACAACTAAGAAAGACTTTTACCCAACTTAAAGTTACTTTATCCAAAAAACAAAAGTGAATTCTTTTTAAAATTGCTATGACCAGAATAAAACACTTTGACACGTTCATCTTCTTTCACAAACTCACAACAGTAACGTCCAATTAGACGGCTAAAATTTTCTTTTTACGTTTTTTTCTTTCTTCCTCTTAATCTTAAATTTAAAATGGTTCCAAGACCATGCAAGAGAGGGACCTTAGTAGGGGCATTCCGTGAGTCTTGGGATCATATAATTTTTTCGATTTAGTGTTAATTTAAAAAAAAAACATCGATTTTCTCAAATACATCTTAAATGACTTGGTCCATCGAAATGTGTTTTAAGTCTTATTTAATTAGCATATTAAACTCTATTATATCACGGTTAAAAATATTTTGTGCACCTAATCATATTTATTCTTGACTCCGTCGTAGCACATACCTAAGTCCACCTCTGTGTCTAGATGTACTCCACTGTAATTTGTACGTTTAGAGATTACAAACTTTTCTGTTTATTTCTTGAAATGTAGGACGTAAATTTACGAAAATGAGTTATGTGGAAGGCATATACGTATAGACTTTTTCCATTTGTGGAATGTATATATCGAAGCAAATTTCCAAGCCACCCGAATGTGTATTTGTATTCGTATGTATCCATTCCAGCCTAATATAACGTCGGAATTTAATGAAACGATAAAAGCACAGCCAAATATACACATCAAAATTATATCCAACAAAATTGCTTAACATACGTTATCACATTATATAGTCTTTGGGACATGTTGTTCAACATTGTCACAGTACGGCTTTAGTGGAAGTCTGAGAGGTGCGATGATCAGGTATTATCGTTGATGAGGTGATGAGGGTCACCAAATTTCATGACTTTTATTATATATATGAGCACAATATTACACTCGAAATTAATTAATTAATGACTACTTATACATATGTATATTATGTGTGTGTTTGAGGCCTCTTTATAGTAATTAATTTTACCATGAAATCAGTAGAGGGGACTACGCGATTGTCACTTATAAACATTTACAATAATAACTTAGATTACACTTATTAATTTGAATGGCTTGGTAGTTTTACTAGATAGTCACCGTTATGATCACGTAAAACAGTTATAAGTGTAAGAAAAAGGTGATCAGTTAAGAATTTGTAGGTGAAAAGGCTTAAAAACGAAAAGTAAATTATCAATAAGAATGGCGATGGTTCGCGCGTTCATGGATCTTTTTAACTGTAATTTTGTTTTTTTTTTTAAGTAATGGTTGTCATTTTTTGTATTAATTTTTTTAATGGTTTTGTCACGTGTTTTTAGAGGAAAGGAGTTTTTGAAATAAGAGAATTCGTTGGTTGCAAAGCCTTAATTTAGATAACTTGTTTGAAAAAACGGACTAAGTGATTTAATAATAAATATCGTTTGTACCAAATTTGTGCGGTGTGCAGCTATATATATATATATATATTTTTTTTTTTTTTTTTTTTTTTTTGAAAAAATTTGTTTTAGTTTAAGTTTATTTGGTTAAAAGGTATTGGGCTTTTTTTTAAATTTGTTGGGCTTACTTTTAAAAGTTACACATTTTTTTGTTATTCTTCTTTTTGTGTTTTTATTTCCTTTCTTTATCAACTAACCCTTCTTCTATTTATATTTTCCTCTTGTCATTTTTAACAGCCATCTAGGGTTTGCGTTATACGGTACGTTTGTCACTACCCAGTGGTTTAAATTCGTAGTCAAGTTAATGAAGGTATTCAATTATCTGTGTGTGATGTTCTGTATTTTTTGTTGTTTTTTTTGGTTTGCGATATTTGAGGGATGGATCATTGTAAAAATTGATTATATGAATTCGTATTTCATAATAACTATTTTAGTTAAAAAGATGTTCTGATTAGTATGTGTTTATTGTGTGGCTGAGGTTAATTTTAGTTTCTGGTTGCTATTGTGTTTTTGTGTTTTGAAGAAATGGTCAGGTTACTATACAATTTTATTTGTCTTATATATTTTCATTTAGGTATTTGTAAGATTTATGATGTGATTCTGATTTATTGGAAGAGTATTACGCCGCATATTACGTTGTTACTGTTTTTTAGGATCTTTGGTTGGTGTGTATGTACGCTAATGATGGTCTGTTTTTATATAGGCAATGGGTCGTCGATTTCCAAAACTGTCTAAAATTGCAAAAGAGATTGGTGATAATAGGGTTCAAAGTGTTTTGTATGCTGTTTTTGTACGTGAGAAAAAGGCGTATGCTTATGATCACAAAGAGTATTGTGAAAGAATCGAAGAAATTCAAAGCAGAATTGACCATAGACATGGCCTTATTTTGGAGCTTAAAAAGCTTGAAAGGAACTCTCTTTTGGATGAATGTATAGCTGCTTTGAAGGCTGCTGAACACGAAGATTTTGGAGAAGTCTCTTGGTTGCTGCAAAGGAGTTATGCTGCAGCATTACGTGCTGGTGAGAAATCCAGCTTTAAGAAGAAACTTAAGAAGTTGATGTGATGTTGTCGGGGTTAATGGTTGTCGTTGTGTTTAATAAACTTTGTATAGTTAGTTGTCGTTTATGATAAGTGTCTTTTGTGGAAGTCAGTTTCATGACATGGGTCTTGTATAAGTAAAGTTGTCTTAACAATGTGCTGGTAGTAGGTGTAGCTGGTGTGTTGGTATGTGGTATATCACTTCGTGATATACAGGTCTGTGTAGTTATGGTGTTATCAATAATTAATAGTAGTTGTTATGTTGTTTTTGGTAGCAAAAATGGATATTAATGAAAAATAGATGTTGTCTTGTATATTTTATGATGGTTTTGTTGTTTGGTACTTGTTTGTATGTAATGGAATGTAGTTGTTATAATCCTATGCATGGAATTAGTTTGGTTGTTGTTAAAGTGATGTTGAAAAGAGTGTTATTTTATTGATAGCATACGACAAAGTAGTTAGATATACAGAACTTGCGCATTACTACGGCGCAAGTATCTTACAAAAGATTGTTTAATAACATAAACAGTTATTTAGAGCAGTTAAACACTGCTGTACGCATATTTATATTGTTTTTTAGAGAGTTACAAACGATGAGCTAGTAGCAAGTAGCACTTGTCAGTTGCATGAATCATCTGTTTTGCTTTTTTTGACACTTGGTGCTTCTGATTCTGTTTTTGTTGTCTGAAAGAGTTGTCTGCGTGCTGTGGTCTTTTTGTTTTCTCCTTTTGTTGAAGACGACTCTGTTAGTTGCATTTGTTCTTCTATAGGAGTCGGTGGTGTGTTTGGGTTGATTTTTGGTATTGCTGTTGGTATGTCGACATCTTGGTCTGTGCCTGCTGGTAGCTTCTCAGTTTCTGGGTCGGGTAGGGCTGCAATTGTAGGTGTCATGTCCCAAGCTTTGTCAACGAAAAAAAACCTTTGGTCTGTTGTACTGTCTTTTCCATAGTGTAGCTGAAAAATATATGTTTTCTGTTCTAATGCAGCTAGCTCTGCTGGAATTTTGTATGGATCCAAGTCATCTAGTTTCTCAATAACTTCGTTGCAGCTTTTTACAAATGAGTGTGCTTCATCGCTAAAACAGGTTAGCATTATTTTTCCAGTATCATCAAAGATGAATGCTTTGAAGCAATAACTGTCATAAGTAATTGTAAAATTATTATAAGGTTACATACCAAAGTAAGGTATATTGATAGTGAATATTTGGTATAGTTTTTGTGTTTTACCTGTAGTCAATGCCGCTGTTGGGATCTGTTTGACGGCAATGTCCATGTGGAAACTCTCCTGATACTTTAGAGCGACATGTGGTGCATCTTTTGTAGAACCATGGCATTGTGGTGCTTATGTTGTCAACAGTTGCGACAGTAGTAAAACGTACATCCTGCAATAGTATATTTCGTTATGAAGTTTGAATATTTTTTTTAGTGTAGGTATACTTTTGTTTGTGAATACCTGATGATGTTGTGGATTTTCTGTTAACAGTTGTCCTAATTTGACACGGTTTCTTTGTTTTTCTTGTTCAATGTCAGTACATCGTTGGTGTTGGATGTTCGTTATAGTTGGTGGCTGAAGAAGACAGTTGTACCTGGAGAATTATAACAGGTTATATTAGTAGCACCTTTTATTATATATTTATTGTCTAATTTGTTTTATGTTACAATTACTTACACTGATCGTATTTCATTTGCCTCTGGTATGTCAGGATTGAAATAACAGTGGGTTGCGGGTGTGCTTGAAAGCTGAAGGCCTATATAAGGTAATGTCATTATTATTATCTGTATATGTCATAGTTATAGATAAGTATATAGGATTTTGGCTTACCACCATATGATTTGACTACACATGAGGTTATGGCTATTGTTACTGGCTTTTGACTGTCTTCGTACTCTTTCATGTTAAAATTCCTTGCTTTTTCATTCCACAAAGTAAATCGTACACTCATACCGCTGTTAGAAAGAAAACCGATAATGGTTAGCTGTTGTAAATTTTAACTTTTAAAATAAAATGACATTTAAATGTTACATACTCAAGATTTTGTATCCTGATGTCTCTCCAATGTGTGACTTCTTTTGTAGCTTTAACTGATTGTTGCAGTTCAGTCACATATTGTACATGGCCAACGTAATCTGCAAAAAATATAATCATATTAAATAGACAATGGTGTATCTAATGTTTAAAATAGGTTTTTTTTATCAGAGTAGGTGTCAAATAAATATTTTACCTGTTAAAAGGCCTTCTTTCTTATCCACTTTCGAGTGAAGGTCAATGTACTCAACAAAATTAAAGTGGTGGCATGGAAATCCTGTGTTAGACGCTTCTTGTATGTCTGTGTATTTTCCAAAAGCAAGTGAAAAGGGATTGTTAACTGTTTGCATCCATCCTGTTGCGTCTTGAAACCCAAATCCTTTGATTTTATATGCTTTGTTAATTTCAAGGATGTTGAATCGATCTTTCTCACGCGGTTTAATGTTTGCTTGAATTGCTCCTCCCTAATGAAAAATAAAGGAATAAATTAAATTTTTTTTTGTTTTTGAGTCTAAATTTTTTTTGCAGAAATATATAAACTTACCTGGTGATCAAGTAAAATGCATGAATGCATACAGGGGACTGATGCTTTGTTAATTGTTGTCCATTTACGGTAAACTTTGACGTAAATAGTTTTGTCAAGATCGTTCGGTTTTAAGGCTAACAGGTTTGTGGTATCTGTTTGTGCGACAATTTCTTTTCCATGAGCTTTTTCCTCTGAAGTGTCTTCAGAAAGAACGATGTCTTTTCCATGAGCTTTAGCTGGTATGCTTTTTTCCTCAGTACCTGCCATTAGCCTATATGCAGATATATTATTTTGTTGTTAAATTTAGTTAATAGTTATTATAATAATATCATACAATAGTAACATGCATATAATTTAACAATTCTATAAGAATGTTAAATACTTCTTAGTGTAGATGAATATATAAATAACGATAAATGTGCGCAATAAATATTATCTGTTTATTTACTTTTTATTTATTGTTTTGGTTTTTTTCTAACTTATTGAGAAAAAACCTGGGCAGTCGTCACTTGATTTAGAAAATCTTTGTATACTATATTCTTCGTCATGTTTGGATCTTTCCCCGGCTGTTGTTCGATAACGATTTTGAGACCTTCAGGAGATGTCGCCCTAGAAAGTGCCACATATAATTGACCATGACCGAATACAGGTTCTGGTAGGTAAACACCAATTTTGTTCAGCGACTGCCCTTGGCTCTTATTTATTGTCATTGCGTAGCAAAGCTTGACTGGAAATTGCTTTCTTTTAAAAATAAAGGGTAACTTTTCATCTTTTTCAATGAGTAGTATCCGTGGTATGAATACTTTTTGAGACATTCGAGTGCCTGTAACAATGCGGGCTTCTAAAATCTTTGTAAGAGTCTGTGTAACTATCATTCTTGTCCCGTTACAAAGCCCTCCTGCTAAATTAAGATTCCTTAATAGCATTATGGGAGCACCTTTTTTGACGATGAGATTATGAGGAGGTAACCCTGTAAACTTTAGTGTGTTTAGATACTCTCTAGGATAAAGCATTTCCGTTGCACCTCCATCGTTTGTTTTAGGTGTAGCCTCGTCATTGCTTCTGTAAGTTGATTCAGTTGCATGAAGCATATCTAGAATCTTTGAATTTATCATATCTGCGGTTTCATTCTTAGGACATACAATAGCTTTCTCTTGAAGTGACCTTGCAGTTGGTGTTTGCAAACTCTCGTTATCATAAATAAAATGTATAAGTTCAAGCAAACCTCTTTCGGTGCTTGGAATACAGTATTCTTCCGGTATGCTGACCCAAAATACATTTTCTGGATCCGATCGATCTGGTTCGCCAATGTGACCGTTACCTACGTCCAACAGCCATTGCGAAAAGTTTTCCATATGTTGTCGTTTTTCTGGAGACAGTGATCTCTGTTGTAGCCTCATGTTTTCCTTAAGCACAATAACGTCAAAATGTTTCCAAAGGTACGACTGCGTAATAGATAACCCAATTATTTCCTCTCTGGTTGCATACTTTTTCACAGGCAACGTTTGCCTGAAATCACCACCTAAAATGATGGTTTTTTTTCCAAATAGATCATTTGGGCAGTCAAATAAGTCCCTAAATGTACGATCGAGAGCCTCAAAACACTTTCGGTCATTCATCGGGGCTTCATCCCAAATGACCAAATCTGTTTCTTTAAGCAATTTTGCCACCTGTGTGTTCTTCTTGATGGTACAAACTGATTCATCAGTTAAATTCAATGGCAATTTGAATCTAGAATGAGCTGTCCTACCTCCCGGTAATAGTAAAGCAGCTATACCTGAAGATGCGACAGCCAAAACAATTTTTCGGCGCGATCTTAGTGTGTAGATGAGGCTTTTCCAAACGAAAGTTTTACCTGTACCTCCGTGCCCATAGAGAAATATTAATTCTTGTCTTTGACTGTCTACTGCGTCAATAATACGGTCAAAAATAGTTTTTTGCTGTGTGTTTAGCTTAGGAATCAAAGTTTCACTTTCTCTTCTTAGCACTTCAGGATCGTAGCTTCGCTCTTCCATAATTGCCCTATTCTTTAACATTTCTAACAAATGTTTTGGAGGCAATTCTATGGCAAAATCCTTTAAGGATTTTCCATAGAATGTAAGCCCTGCTTCTAGCTCATAAAGAAGGCCAGTATGCAATTCATCTTCTGTTAGATTAACTTCGTCTATATGCAGCAACTGTGAAAGGACGAATGGGATATCTTCAGCCATATCATTTGCATGTGTTTGAAATAGCGAGGCTGGATTAGTTACATCGCAGAAAATAAGAATCTGACAAAATAGCGCACGCATCTGAGCAGAAGTTGCTGTTAATGATGCTTCGTCTAGAGCTATATTCCATTCTTGGTCATCACCTAATAATCCTAACCTTTCACATGCGGCTCTATTTGTAGAGCATACTTGACCATCAACCGTCCGTATATGTTCAAAAGATTTACGCCCTAGTTGATGACAAAGCAGCATCCTTAGGTAAAATAAGTCACCAGCGGTAGGGTGTATATATGCTAGCCGGCCGATAGATGAAGTATTTTTTTGCCGTCGACGCTCCCATGTTCTGTCATTAGAATACCATACAAATTCCTTTGGAAAATTTAAATACGTTAAGTGCCTGCCATCTGCAAAATCACGATTATAACGTAACCATTCAGTCAATGTTGTTTTCCTGTTGTGCTCGTCATCAACTATTTGTTGTAGTGATTGGCCCGCTCTGAAAGTCACACGCTGCATATTTTCGAGATGTACTGCTAGTATCTGGACAGCTGGGTGTCTGCAGTGTATGTCAAAACCAAGAATCCTCCAACATGCTTCGTGCGGTCCAATATATCTTGCATCCTGAAAATCTTTTATTTCATCAACCGTCACTCTTGGACAACTGCTGGTTGATTCCTGATCACCAACTGTTTTTGTTACCCGTGCAATGATTCTATCGGTTCCTTTTGAAATATACTTAAACAGGTACTTTATCATCATAGTCCATTCACAATACTCGACATTAATATGAGCATAAAAGTGCATAGAAAGTGTCTGATTATATGGAACAACATATGTGTTGTCAAGTTCCATATTTTGTTTTGGTGCTTTGATTCCTGAGTTTCTTCTCCGGTAATGAACGAACCCTTTTTGGTCTATAAAAGTTTCATCACAATATAGTTTAGGAAACCCTTTCTTACATTCGCTGCTATCTTTCATACATGGTGCAGACGGATTAGCCAAGCCACATGGTCCATGCAACATAAATTCTGAAACTACTCGATGACCTTCTGGATCAGTTGTTGGATCTGGTAATTCAGCAGAAACATATCTGTCAATATCTTCGTTTCTGTGAATACGTGAGTCTTCTTTTAACCACAAAAGCAAATGACAATGCGGTAGCCCTCGTTTTTGGAACTCAACAGTATATAAAACTGCAAATATATTAAGCACAATTAAATATCTGAATATAATAGACTTTTTATAAAAAAAAAGTACGTATGTATGGCATAGTACCTGCTTCAACAGCTCCAAATGGTTTTGTGTCGCGTAAGAAGTTTACAAGATCATGTATTTTCCTTTCGAAAACACGGTCGACGATTTCTGGTCTATCAGCTGGTGTAAGGTGCCTGAATTGCTGCATGTAGCCTTCTATTTCAGGCCAACTTACGTTACATGTAAACGTTATAAAAAATGATGGGTTGCCATGGACTCGACATATTGCTAGAGCATCCAAGTAATGGCTATACATGTAGCGTGGCCCTCCAGTGAATGAAGCTGGAAGTATTGTTCTCGACCCTACATCTGAACCATCAACATCGCCTCGAGAGAGAGCATCATACAGACCTGACATGTAGTCATTCCTGATGTCTTTCTGGTTGTTTCTTATAAAGTCCAGCCGTTGTTGTTCAACGCTACAATAGGCAGTGACAACATATTCTTGAAAAAGTCGACCAGCTTTTAACAGCATGTTATCTTCTTGAATCCGGGGATGCATTTGGTATGCATAATACATTTTCATAGTCAGTTGCTTTTCTGTTTTCGTTGTTTCTCCTCCTTTAGCCAGTAATTTTAGACCTAAATGATAACCTTCATCCCCATGAATAAAAAGAAGTGGGAAATGAAGCGACATATAGTGAGGATTTAGCTTGTCTATGCGTTGTGGTTGGCCACCACGGGTCTCGATAATGACGTCGTAATTAGTTTCAACATTCGGGCCTCCTTCGAAAACAATGGCACCTATAGAATCTCCTTCTGGAAGATTGTATTGTTTAGAACCAACGACACCAAACAATCTTATTTTAAAATCTGGAATATCAGCCCTTTCCAATTTATCACGTGCACTTCTAAATAATTTAACCAATTCGTTGTGGGTGTCAAACACATATATCAAATTCTGAATAATATCTTCCCTTAGCCTGCTCCCATTTTTGTTAAAATGCTGCAGACGATTCTTAACTTCGTTTGCGGTATCGTAGATATACAGTTGCAAGAACTTTGGTTCTTTATTTACCTCAGGACACATGCTTCCTATCCAGTGGTAAATCTGGCCCGAAACTTTGAAAACATAAGGTCCTCTTCCTTTATTAATGGAATCGTCCACTTTTGCTCCTAGAGACGTCATTGCAAACATTTGGTTATAAGCTCGAATATTTTCCATAAAATGGCTGTCCTGAAAGATTTCTTTTATATACGCCGGGCAATCTTTAGGTGTAGGTAAGCGAACTTTACCGTTGTTGCAACAACGGTGATACTCTGGACACCTACGGCTAGAGCTTTTGGTACGCTCATCATACCAAAAAATAGCCTTACAATGTTTACAGACTTGGTCACATGTTCCAGTAGAAAGATATGTCAACGGCGGCCCTATAATGAATGGGTAAAAAAATAGTTAGCCATAGGAGATATAAATAGAAGCGTTATTTCACAAAAATAATGAAAACTTGGAATCAGTTGACATACCCTGCCTAATATGTCTACGCTGAGTATTTTGTGCACTTCTGTGGTTATTTAGCATGTTAAAATCTTCTTGCCTTACTGAAAGGATAAAGACACAATGTGTAACTATAACAACTATGCGCTTTTTAATATATTGTTTGTAGAAAATGTTATGGGTACTTACTTTCAATAAACCTTGGTCTTTTACTACGCCTTTGAGCAGTTTCATTTATGGTTCGTACTGGTTTTGTTCTTTTTGACTGTCTATTTGTTGGCTGATTGTTTGTAGCGGCAGACGCGTGTCTTATCGTTGTGCACATTTTACCATTAACTGCTGGAGACATAGAGCCTAATGTACCTGTAAAAGTTAACATTAGCTGTGTTAGAAAGATATTAGTTGGTACGTATTTCTTAAAGTGTAGGAAAAAAAAAGCTTATGAACCTTGAATGGCACGATTTGGTTGTTTTGAATTAATTCCTACAGAATCTTCCTCATAATGCTCATTTAAAGTACTTTCATCTGTAAAAAGCAAATTATAAGTATATATTAAACCTTAAAAAGCAGCGCGTTTCTTTGCCTTGACTCTGATCTGACTACGGTGATCGAGCTTTTCCGCCTTTTTTGTGGGCTATCTTTGGCCTGGTGACTCTGGTCCTTTTTGTTGATCAGTTGTTTTTTCCCGGTTAGTGGCCCAGAAACAAAAGTTTATCATCCTCACCTCACAATATTTGCATCCACCCTGTTTATTCCAGTTTCACCTAGAAGCTTCTTCCAAAATAAAAAATCTACTCTCTGCCTTCTTAGACCAAAACACAGCCACACACTTTTCGATTTAAAACCCACATCTTCGGCTGGTCGGATTAACTCGAAAGGGCTTCGTCGTGTTGCCAGTCAAGGGTTCTCGCAAGTAGCCTCTTTTGTTTGTTGATATAGGAATTTGGGTGACCCTTTGAGGATGATTTTTTAGGGGCTGCTGTAATTATTGGCTAAAGGAGAAGTTGGTACTGATATATATTTTTTTTAAATCTTTTTAAGGTTTGGTTTGATTTGATGTTATTGGATTCCATGAATTTTCTTTTGTTGTGTTTTAAGGTTTTAAGTGGTTTTTGGAATTGTTAATCAAAACGGGTTAACTAAGGGATTTTTGTAGATGACATGCTGCAGAAGGTATGATGGTGGTGGTGATGGTGGTTTTGGAGATTTGTTAAAAGAAGGGATACGTGTAGTAGCCAAAGTCACCATTAAAAGAACAAAAAATGTAAGTAACTTTAACATTTTCTTTTTAATATATAATTGCTTTTTGGGTCAGGTTAGAATGCCTTTTGAGGCCATCTTAGATGTTAAGTTAGGTGTCTTTTGGCTTTGATATTGGGAATGAATAATGGAAAAAAAAAAGACTACTTTTTTTATAAAAAAACTTGGGTGTTGTTTGCTTGCACACCAAATGTTCGAGGAAATGTATTAAGTAAAAATTGCAATAACAGTTTTGGCTCGGTTTGTTTTGTTTATAGTTTCTGCTGGAAAATGAAGAGGATCCAAGAAAGAACCAAGAGAGTATTGATCTTGTGATCGAGGACATTACCATGACCGAGATGTTTCTTGTTTAGACCAAGGTATGGTTGATTACCATTGTTTCATCTAATTCATAAGACCACCATTTATAGCTCACTCATATTAACAAGCCTATTAAACCATCAGTGGGCCCCAAAATATGGTGATTTTCTGTAATTGGTTGGACAAACTAGGTGGAATTAGTGCTGGCACGCTTTTGATACAGGTATTAACGAACTAAGCATTGTAGTAAGTTTGTTTTCGTGAACTTTAAACCACTTTTAACTTTCGGCTTTTCTATAATTATGTTTAAAGTCGCTTTTCCTATGTGAATGTGCTGGTCATGAAGTGTGGCAGTTTTTGAAGCGAATGATGAGACGGTTGAGGTGTGGGCACAGCCGTTGGAGATAGATGCTACGGCTGTTGTGGTGCTTCATACGAGTCAAAGAATGGGAGTTTGGTTGGTTCAAGGATTGAGGTATGTGTTTCGATTCATTTATTGCAAAAGAAAGCTTCAAAATTTATGTAAGTATTCTAAGATATGTGTAAAAACAGGGGAAAGGTGGTAAAGGTGGGGTGGTTATGTGATGGTGCAGTGGATGAGGATAACAAGGGGGCTACACCATTTTAAGTGAGGTAGCCTAAAAAATAGTTCAATAAAATGATTGACACCAAGTTGTTTTATTCAGTAGTTCAGCAGGTAATTTTTTAAGATTTTTTTTACCGCTATTAATCATTAAGAATATGCTCATGAACATGTATAATCCATTTTATTTGTGACTAATTTATGTATGACTTATGTTTTTGAATACGTTATGCATAAACGATTATCGAAATGGGTTCATGCTTAAGGTATTACAAAGTATTGGTGACCAACTGATATATGGCCAATGGTGTAATTCAAGGTTTGTAGCCATGCCGGATGTACCCTTTTTTCCGGCTTGCTTCCCTGTCTGAGCCTGCTATTTTTGTAGGCCTTAATGGGAGACCGGTATGGATGAATGCACATTGTAATTTTGTAGGCCTTAATGGGAGAGCGGTATGGATGAATGCACCTGAAAAAGAAATGTGCTTTCCCTGTCTGAGCCTGCTATTTTTGTCTTCCAAGCGTGCAGGGACTGAAGAATTACATTTCTTTTTCAGGTTACCAGTTAAAAGCATGAATGCACATTGTAATTTTATACTTTATACAATATTTATTTTCCTATGCGTGTCTCTAATTGCACTGTTTTTCCTAATCAGGTACTTGATCAGAAGTGCGGTGGATCAAATAACCCTATTCAGGTAGTTAACTACAGCTTATTTTCTTATAAAGAGAAATATTCTCATTAAACATGAAAATAAGTTCTTAAACTGGAAACTTGGTCGAACAGTGGGCTTATGAAGCAAAGTATAATTATTATATTTGACTGTCAAATGCTTAAATGTTTAGTTAGATGATTCGTTATGATGTGGTACACGGTAGTTAATAAGAAGTTTATAGCGTACATGTTATTTTTTGGGGGTTGTAATTGTAAACCATGAAAGAGATGCCGCGAATAGATAAGTGAATTTCAGTTTTTGAGAAAACCGAATATTATGCCATTGATTCTGTGGCTCAAAAAACTAGGAAGCTAAATATTACTTTATCGGAGGCTTTTTATATTTAATTAATGTCTAACAATGGATATTGCAGGGTCTATGTGCAGTCGTTGAACCAATAAGCTCATAAGCAGGAGATGATGAGTTAATGAGCTTATCAAACCGTCATCAAGTTTATAAGCCAGCCAAATAAGGTATGACAAACAACCCAAAAAACATGAAAATAAGCTCATAACCAGTAAAAAGTCAAAAAATGGGCTTACGATATATAAGTTGGGTCCAATAACCTCATAAGCCTATATATAAGCTTAAACAAACACGCTATAAGAGTGTTTGTGGCGTTTAAACCGTTGGGTATAAAATAGAATTGTTTTTACACATCTGTGTTAAACCTAAGACCTTTCGTAAATGGATTACAACATCTATCTGTTGTTTTACAAAATGAGCAGATCCAAACACCATCTCTTGGGCTACGTATTTAGATCAGCTTATAAGAGAAGAAGAACAAGTAAGCATATGCAATAGTTTTTAATTGGTGGTGTTTAGTTTGAATTTCTTTTTTTTACCAACTATATGATGCTAGGGTTGTTATTTGATCAGTCGTCTTCAGCAATCGATTCGCAGCTGATCCAATAGCTAGACCAGTGTGAGTTTTGTAATTAAGTTGGTCTTTATAATTGTATTTATTGTTTGGATTTGTGAAATGTATCGAGAACTGGGTGGTTTTGTGGAGTAAAATGGGTTAAAATTTTGAAATGAAATCGAGTGTTTAGGTCTTTGAAATAGGAGCCGAGACGGTGTCTTTGAAAATAAGCAGAAATGAATTCGCGTTTAAATGTTGAAAATGGGACCAACAGTGGAAATGAATCTGGGTGGATTTGAGTTTTGAAACAGGGCTTGTAACGTATGTTCCCATTATTTTGGTAATCTTATACGTTTTTTTGTATATGGTGTAAACGTTTTTATTTTTATTTTTTTAGTGTCTTAGTAGGAGTTTCATTTAATTTTGGATGACTAATGAGAAGTGTCTTAAATTGCAAGACATGGAGTGAAAGGAGAAAGAGCGTCTTGCAAGAAGACTTATGATCAATATTGTTCAAGGACATGTAACTTTGCTACTGATATCATATTACCACTTTACAAATGGAATGTTTGGTTTACCCTACACTACATATTCACGATTGTGTTCACAAAGAAACACTTTACACAATCCATTTACCTTCTAAACTTAATGCAAAGACAAATGATGACCATTTTGCACTTATTTGCGAGTGCAATCCTTCTTTGTCATTTTTGCTACTCTTTATTTAGATATATGTTTGTTACATTGTGCAGCAGTTAGTTGGTGTGTAATCTCAAGTTGTGTGCTTTGACACATTTGTTATATTATGAACATTAAAAGAATTATATTCTACAGTACATGGGAAAAAAAGATTATATTACTATTTATTAATGCACAATCACCTCGACTAAAAAATTCGCCCGCCCGCAACGCGGCGGACCAATGCCATTCTCGTTTACCCATAAAACGTAAGAAAACGTAATATGTTTTAGCATACAAAAAATAGAATTACAAAGAAAAAAAAAGAACCTTACACTGAGGAGGTATTGTGTATGAATTTGTGGAATTACTAATGACCTTGTTTTGTTCTGAAATTAAACGCACTTTCTCGCGTGTACTATGCTGACATAACTGACTTTTTTCTATACATATTCTCTTGGAAGTATTCTCATGAACTGTATCAGGAGTGATGACATTGGATAAAGTTCGTTCCCTTTTCAAAGATTGAAGTTCACAATCTGTATCTTGAACATCCGAGGACAGATCCAAAGAAGGTGTAGACGAAACAGTATCAATGCGACGGATTGCCTTATGTTTGGTCTTCATAAGTATAACAACTATTTAACTTTGGCTTAAGAGGTGCGCATATGAATTATCAGCAGTTATTAGGCATGCAAACATCAAAAGGAAACTACAACTTTGGCTTAAGAGGTGCGCATATGAATTATCAGCAGTTATTAGGCATGCAAACATCAAAAGAAAACTACCATACAGAAGTAGAGAAAAGACACAAAGATAATGTTATCGTTACCTTATGATGGTTGATTGTACCGTAATTTTTGTTTTTTTTTTTTTGAGTTCTTGTATCTTGTATAATTTTTTCCTGGTAAATTTCCAGTATCTTCAGTATAATATGCTTCAGGTTCCTTTGGTTGCTACAGGATTTGTTTTTGTCTTTGGTTAAGTATGCATTGTATTTGCATACATTGGGTAGAAGCTTCTTGATTGGAAAAAACCAAACACGTGGGTGAATTGTACTTGTGAAGCCGATGTTTGACATGTGTAAGCTAACCATGATATTTGTTTCTTATATACCTATAGATACAAATACATAGACAGCAGAAAACAATGTAAAAAAAGCATACGCATGATTAAAGAGGCAAGGGCAAAGAAAACAGGCCATTGAATGGGCTAACAGAACTGGGCTGCGGGAACTATTCATCGAACGACGACGTTTTGAATGGGTTTTAATATATATAGTAATATGGCATTGGGGCATTGGGCTCACTTTAGATAGGCTCAAGGCTTTTAATAAGCCCATTTCAGCTACAAAATAATACTTTTAAAAAAGTGAAGAAAAAAGAAAAAGAATATGCGGTGAACGTGGATCGAACACGTGACCTTCAGATCTTCAGTCTGACGCTCTCCCAACTGAGCTATCCCCGCAATGTGTCAAATTCTTTCTCTTATCAGTAGCTGTATTAATTCACAAATAGGGTCATTGACTAATACATACAATCCACTTTTTGGTATACAAAACGCTTTTAGGCTATTTGAGAAAGGCGAATCTTCTTTACTCAATTGTATGCGATTAACTTATCGGGTTAATCCTGAGATCGTTTTAAACCCTTTCATGAAAGGCGTACCTTCTTTACTCAAATGTATGTGATTTTATCGAGGTAATCCAGAGATTGTTTTAGACATTTTCTTAATCATCCGGATGTATACACCTAGCAAGATGTGACTTCTTACCTAACGTGTGGAAAGTTACTACTGTATTTGGTATACAAAAGATATCTATACTACTTATAATAGAGAAATGAATCTCTCTCCTCATGATCTTAAAATTAAGACTTACAAAATACAAAGCCTATTGTACAATACATAATGCACTATTAATGATCTTTCTCATCAATCTTAATTTTAAGACTTACAAGTCTTAAAGCTTAATGTACAAAATACAAAACACCATTAATGTGGTCAAGATATTTAATGTAGTTAATTAATTAACTAGTCAATAAATACAATTAATGCAGTTATTAAAACACACTTACACAAAAATACAAATTATCAAGCATAGTGTACAACCAACTTAAACATAATTCCGCATTAAAATGTAACTAATACAAATAATAAAGAACGTTATACAAATATTCAATTCGAATCAGAATCGGTCAATGGGCCCGAGTCTGCACGGCACGATCCAAACGGGCACGAGCACGAGCTAAACGAAATTTTGAAATCAGAATTTATTATCAAAAGAATATAATAAACTAAAATACATGATTCATCGAAAATTTTATTTCGCAGATCGTCGCCATAACGCTGAACCCTGCGTTAAATGTCACTAATACAAATAATAAAACACATTATCTGGATATTTAAGCTCGAATGGTCAACGGGCGGGCTTAAGCCGAACGGTCTTGGGCCAAGCAGACTCGAGCCCAAATGGGCATGGGCCAAATAGGCACGCAACAGGCTGGTTTCGAATCAATGAGACAATTTAAACGAAATTCTTGATATCCATAAATTTATCATCGAAAAGAACATAATAAACTAAAATACATGATTCACCGAAAAATTTAATTTCAGGGTACCCACCGCCGCAACACGCAGGAACCCAGCCAGTACTAGTAAAAACTAGTGACCTGAAACCTTTAGTCTCTGATTTCCTTTTCGTATTGGTTCACATATATTCGAAACTCGTACAACACCAAATATAACATATATTCCATCGCAAAGTATATACGGAGTACACCAAAAATTGTATGAATCATGCTAAAAAATGGCAATTTCATAAACAGAAGTCCACCCTATATAAAACAAGACATTGCATGACCATATTGAATGAATAAACCCATTGAGACCATATTGAATGAATAAACCCTATTGAATGTTGATGCATAAAAAGCTTCTAGAAGAAAGAAAAGCATGACACATGAAATGAAAGCTTGACTTTTGATTCCTTCTAATCTTGGACCAAAGTTGCAACCATCAATATTTATGCACACCAATATTGATTAATTGACTTTACATAAAGCAATACAATGTATATAATTTACTTGATTATTATTTTATGCTAACATCATTCCAACATATGCAAAATATTTTATAGGGTGATGTAATAGAAGATGCAAACTAGTCATATAAACTATTTTTCTTTGATTTTACTTGCAAAGCTATTTTTCTTTGAAAGAAATTCAAAGTGTAGACCATTGCTGTAATAAACAAAGTCATGACTCATGAGTATTTGAGCAGTGAAACTCGTAATCTTTCTAAAAACCAAATGACCATCCATTTACTTGAGATTTTTTTGAAACAAACTTAAAATCGCTTACAAAATGTTTAATAATCGAAAACAATAACTTTATATCTCAAAGATACAATGATCCAAGGTTGATTTTATGTTGCATATTACCTTAGCAACCCAACTAGTGGTATATACTCGAGCCAAACACTGTCAAACTCGACCTCAACTCAACTACTAAAATTCAAGGTTGAAACTCGACTAGAGCTCGATCAAGCTTAAAATTTTTAGCTCGAACATGCCTTTTATAACTTAAGCTCAAACCTTTACTTGAGCTCAAACGAACCTATATTTTAAGCTCGAGCTCGATAACTACTCAACGTATTTAGGTCAACTCAACTCATTTTGTATACATATTACTTTATACAGTAGTGATAATCAAGTAATTTTATGCTATTTAAAAGCGTTAAAAAGTAATTTAACCAAAACTCAATAAGCCTTGTGTGCCTCATGACTCGAGTATTTGAAACTCGAAATCAACTCACGTATTTACTCAAGCAACTCGACTAAAAAAAGCAAAAGTGTTTGTTTTGGCTTATATAGTGGGCTTGTAGCTTATGTGGTTTTCAACTTATATTTCTTAAGCTCACTTTTGTTGGCTTATTTTAAAATTTTCGACTTATATAAGTTTTGCTATGACATGATAAACTTATATAAACCGAGAAATTTTAAAATAAACTATAAAAGGCAAGCTTATAAAATATAAACATAAAACTAAAAAGCCATAAGCCCAACATATAAAACTGGTCCCAATCATGACGCAGGACGACGCAGAACAACCTGCGTGGCGTCAATTTCTCTCAAATGACGCAGACAACCGGACGCCGGTCGACACCCAAAGATTTATTTATTTATTTATTTATTTTTTTATTATTATTATTTTTTAATTCAAACATTTTTAACATTAAATTTAAATTTCATTCAAATTAAAAAAACATTACATTCTGAAAAAAAAAAACATTACTACTGAATTAAAAAAAAAAAAAAACATTACAATACGAAATACATAAATTATAAATCTGTCCGAATGCTCGCGTGCAGAGTCATACGGAGTACGAACGCAAGAATCTCTCGAACCGAGCCAAATCTTCCTCGCTACACCATCGTCTTTGTTCTCCCGATAGCTCCAATCGATTTTGGTCTCGACGTTGTTCGTTATCTTCAAACACACCGCCACAACTTGTCAAAGAACCTCGCGATCTTTGCGGGCTGATCTTCAAAATTTGTCGATCACATCTTTTCTTTCCGGAGTAATGTCGTCAGAACTCTGGTAGTTTTGTCTCATTTGTTCTTTCTCGCCTTCGCCGGTCAAACAATTCGATGACGCTTATAATAGCGTTTTTCGAGCCTCATCGTCGATATTGCATTGATTTTGAACGACACTTGCATATCTTCAATGAATGAGGAGGCAATGCCATATTAAATCTTGTGTTGAGAAGTATTTTGAGGTTGAATTGTGTTTGAAATTGTGTGTTAAAAAATGTGTTTGAGGTGAAGTTGGTATTTATAGAGTGGTAAATTTGGTTTGATTTTTTTTTTTAGTTAAAGACCAAACGGTCAAATTTTAAAACTTGTGTTGCATTTGACATCGAGTGCAAACTCACTCGATATTGCATTTCTCCCTTGCTCGACCGATGTGCCACCCCATCTTCACAATCGATGTGCTCGATCTAGACATCGGTTGTGGACTCAAAGTTTGCACACACAACCGATGTTATTTCTTCGAATGAGACTAGCCTAAGCAAAACAAACACCCAAAAAAAAAAAACAACTATTAGAAGAAAGCAAGAGTAAATTGCAAAAAATGTCCATATGGTTTGACAAAATCACAAATATAAACTAATCTTTTCAAAAGTGCATACACAGTATTCGTAAGAAACTATAGTGTGTAATTATCATCCTTAACAAGTAAGATAAACTTTTGAATTTCTCATGTCAGGTAAGGGCGAGCAAAATTGACAGCAGACCAGACCGAAACGAGAAACCGACCGAACCAGACCGAACATATTTCAGTCCGGTCCTCGGTCCACACTTTACCTCATGTTCGGTCTTCGGTCCGGTCTGATGTTACGTACAACCTACCATTTTACCTTTTTGGACCAGACCGAACACATTCCGTCCAAATATAAGGCCGTGGTTGTGGGCTAAATCGTTATTAATCCGATCTGGGTTTTTTGGTTTGGTCCGAGTTTAACCCGATGCTCAACCCAGGTAAAGACAATTGCACAACAAAATTCTTCATAAGGAAACTTAGGGTATGTTTGGCACAGAGTGGTGTGAAGCTTTTTGGAGCGATGAGCGGTGAGTAATGAGCATTTTGATTTTTATAAGTCGTTTGACAAAGTAGCGGTGAGCTTTGTTATTTTTTAAGAATGCTCAATTTTCCAATGATTATTTAAGAAGGTAATGGTGGTGGCAATGAACAGACAACTATCTTTCATTTCTTCACAACTACTTCTGCCAAACACACCCTTAGACCGACCTGCGATTTCGTTAAACAATAAGGACGGATTTTGCAATTCTCTCATAAAAGCAATTTCTCAAATTGGTCAACATAAAAAATTCCCCTAATACAATAATAACACACTTTTTTATTACCACCTTCAAGAACAAACACACACACACACATACATTTCATTTTCATTCATTCATTCAACCCGCCCCTTCATTTCATTTCTCCTCCTGTCCTCGAAGATCTTCAATCCGGTAAAAAAAAAAAAAAAAATCCCTCAAACCCTAAAAGATCTAATTTAATCTTCACTATTTCGTGTTATAATTTAATCTCACACAATTATTACATAACGTGTTTATACTCATTCGAATCGTTGAATCAACGCCGTTACATCTAACAGTTTCAATTCATCCTTTAATTTTGTATATTTTTATAATATTTTAATCGTTGAAATGATGTTTTTGCTGTTTTTTTGTGATTAGAGTATACAGGTGAAGGTTAAAGATGTTAGGCGTTTTTCGGCGAAGAGTCGTCACCAAAACCTCGGTCTGTCGTCTCGCTTTCGTTATTGATTGATTCACTTTTTGACCTATTATTTAATAATAATTTTGACCTAATGTGTGATTTAGTTTGTTTAAGCGCGTATAATTGTAGCATAAGTACTCGATATCTGTTTTGTCGCGTTTTATTTTTTGATTTATAGCTTTGGAATTTGTTAAACGTTTTGTAGTTCATAGTTTTAGGTCGGTGAGTCTCGGTTTGTTTTGTTGTGTAATGTTCGTCGTAATTAGGGTCGTGTTTGAGTAGCAACTCCGGTCTCGAAAATTTTTGTAATGTTATATATGATTATATAAGTATTGCTACATAGTTTGTTGATTTGTATAAGCACGTAGAATTGTAGCGAAACCGGCCTCGATAAATATTTGAAATGTTGTATGATACTGTAAGTCATTAAGCATTGCGACACAGCTTGTTGAATTTGTTAAGCACGTAGAATTGTAGGGAAGGTGCTTCATATCCGTCATAATTAGAGTTGTATCTTCAGTAGTAAATGTTATACGATAATGTAAGTATTGCGACATACGAGTAGTTTTTTAATCTGTATAAGCACATATGGTTGTAGCAAAGGTGCTTTATGTCTGTCATGATTAGAGATGTTTTTTGAGTAGTGACTTCCGTTTTGATAAAATCTGAAACGTTATATGATACTGCAAGTATGACAACATGATTTGGAGCAAATTACAAATTAGTTGTGGTGTTTAAGTTTTGGAATGAAGTATTACATTTGATAATAAACGGACTTGTGAAGTTTTGTTACATCGATATAAAATATAATTATGGGCAACACTAGGTTTATTTATTTGAATTGATGTCGACTGCGACAGTGGGAGGGAAGGAATATTGTATAATGTACATAAAGAGTTATATGAGCGTATACGAAATGGACAGGCAGTTTATATTGTTTTTTTCTGTGTTTTGGACAGATACTAGGAAAATCATGGCGAGCAACTCGTCCTGTAGCGTCTACAACTACGACTTGTTTTGCTTCAGAAGGAGAGGTACTTATCGTCTTATCTTCGAAACTTTTGTGCTTATTTAATGATGTTTTGGTGTATATAAACTGTGCTGTATAATTCTAATTTGATGGAAGTTGGTTTAAGTTTGTTAACTTGGTAATCTCCAAAACCAGTTTTGGACCCTGGTGTTTAACTCTTTGTGTTGCGGAATACATTATGTTAGTTCTGGAATAAAAAAACATGAAATCACGGTTGCATCAGTCTAGTTGGCATGTTGTGAATAATAAACATTTGTCTGATGCCCGGAAAACTTCCTTGCTCGGGCCAACTGCACTAAAGTTGTATGCCACAAGCTGACGTTAGTTTAGTTAGTTGCTTCCCTCCCAATCCTCTTTCCAATTTTTCTCTCTCCAATTCTCTCATATCCTCTCTCCAACCCTAATTACAAAAACCAGCCGTTACCACTAATATCCCCTTTCTGGCCGTCGGCTTCTGCCGGCGGCCTGGAGACCCTCTTTCTATCAGTCTATTGTTGTTTTATCTGGAAAGTGCTTCAACCTTTGCTGATTTCTGGCATATTTTTAGGGTCAAGTTTGGTTTGTGTTTTTGGTGTGGTATGGTTCCGCGGTATGATACTCTCTTCTTCGACAAGGTATGGTTCTTGCAGGTTATGGTTTACGGGTTTCAGGTTGTGGTTTCCGGTAAAAAGTTATGCTGTGTTTCCAGTAGGTGTTTCAAGGGTCATGTCTTTGGTTAGTGGTTTGGTGGGTCAAGGCGTCAAGCAGCAGTTTGTCAAATTATGGTGGGTCAGGTAATGTCAATATTCGGTTCAGATCTGGCGGGATTAAAACGCTTTTTGGTCATCGTGAAGGTGGTTAGGATTTTGATTTGTTGGATAGGGTCAGGAAGGGGACTTTGGTCGGATAGATTTTGCTGGAGTGAAGATGGTTTGTTCCCAGAAAGTGGTGAGGGTCATGTAGCTTTGGTCGTGGTGAGGGTCAAGCGCATTGGAAGTTTCAGTTTGGGTCGAGGCTTTTCGGATGTGAGTGTTCAGTTTGGGGTCGTGGTGTTTTGTTGTCAAGGGTCATTGGTCAAAGATCGGGACCTGTCTTTTAAGCAGGGTCGCTGCAGTTGGGGTGTTTATACATTTGAGATATTCTTCAGTTTTCAGTCGACGGTTCATATATTTTGCAATTTACCACTCAGTCGTGTCGTATGGCTGGAACTGTTTGGTTTGAGGCTCCAGCAAGTTGAGTTACGTTGAGTGTCAGGGTTGTGGTCGTTTGTAACTCGTTTCCATGTTTTCGACCTGGTGAATGCCCTTGATATTGCATTTGGCGTGTTTGGAGGTTGAGTTCTATCTTAGTTTGATTGGATTTCAGTGGCCCGTCTTTCTTTGGTCCTATTGTAATTGTGAGTTAGAGGGTCAAGTAAATGTGAGTTTAGAGGGTCTAGTAATATGAGTTACGAGGAGCATGATTTAGAGGGTGAGGTCAGGTGATTGCGAGTTTATAGCGTCGCGAGTTAGAGGGTCGAGTAATCTTTGTTGTAAGTTCAGAATCAGTTGGTCGATAGTGTCAATGTATCTACTTGCTTCTTGCTAGTTTTTATTAACTAATTTAATAAAAAATTGCCTTTCAAAAAGAAATCACATATTAGAAGTCTGAATCTGATAAATGAAACACATGTTAAGCAACACATTCTTCTGGAATTAGTACATAGTACATACACTGCAAGGACAAAGATGCATTCCATATTTGATATTTCTATGTATACATGCCATTTCCAAAGCCTAACTCTTTACATGTGTACAGACATTACTCCGTCCGAATTATTGGCAGTGTTAGAGGAATATGTCATGTTGCCCAACCTGGTATGTTTCTTTCAGATATGCTGGAAAGCTATTTTACATGTATTTATTTTGTTATACAAGGATTTAATTCATTCGCCTTCTATTGCCTTCGCAGGTGGTGCAATGAATCTAAGGCCATTAAGGTTAGCACTTAAAACATAATTTCAACCTTTTAATATTTTTAAAGTATAAATATTGCTGGTGAAAAAACTATAAGCATGATGCAATGAGCTTCATCGTGTATTGGTATCATGAGGTTCTGACTTTGGAGGCCTTGTTGTCAAACTTTTAAGCATCACTGAGTTCTCGTTTCTTTGTGTACCTTTTTTGGAATAAGATAATACTTTTAAGTTATTATGGAATGCCAAATGACTATTAATGTGTGCTAGTGCAAGTGTTCTTACTAGACCACATTTGTTCGCAGGGAAGTTATGACCACTCTTCAGCCATGTGTCAGCATGCAAATGCAAAGCAGAATGTTCTCCTCTGACAGTGGTATGATTTTGATATATTTCTTTGTTGACATCTCATCTGTTACTCTGTTAGTACATCAATATAGACTGATTCATTTATCATGACGTGCTTATTTTGTGGTTGTCAATGTGGAATGTTTAACAATTATGAATCTTTTAAATGGTAACATTTAACACTAATACATATAATCATATGCTGAGTCTTGGCTTGAAGTGTTACATTATATGTTATATGCTGATCACAAGTTTTTAAGAAATATGGTCTTAGTTTATCTAATAAAATCTTGATTGCAGTGGAATATAACGTATGTGCTAAGTTCACCAACTTTTGTTACAATGTTACGTATGCTGATTGTATATACTTAATGTCTTGGAATATTAATATTGTGTACATGTTCAAGGTGATCTGGTTCATGCTGTTGTCCCTTTTATGGGTGAATCTATCACTGATGGTACATTGGCAGCTTTCCTAAAGAGTATGTTCTTCTGTCTAAGTTTTTTACAATATGCTTATCATTGTTGAAGTTAATGTATCTAATTGATGTTCTTGGATCAGAACCTGGAGATAGGGTTGAAATTGATGAACCAATTGCACAAGTTGAAACAGACAAGGTATTTCGTCTACTTGACCTTGTTTTAGAACTCATGAGGTTTTAACTGTCGGAATTGTTATTAACAACAATTTTTTATGTCTCAGGTGACTATTGATGTTGCTAGTCCTGAAGCTGGTATAATTCAAGAGGTAAAACATCTTTTAATTTCGCACAACTGCGCCAAGGTTGTTCAAATCAATACTTCTGTTTGAGTATACGAAGCAGAAAGCCTGAAATTTAGCTTTGATATTGTAGTTTGTAGCAAAGGAAGGCGATACCGTCGAACCAGGTACAAAAATTGCTATCATTTCTAAGTCCGCAGAAGGTGCAGCTGCTCCACCCAAGAAGGCATCTGAAGAGGCTGTTTCTCAGCCACCTCCACCTCCTCCTGCTGCTGAGAAGGTAGAGAAGAAGCCTGCACCTGTTGCTGAGAAGCCTAAGCCATCTTCTCCACCACCTCCTTCCAGAACCTCTGCTTCAGAACCCCAGCTTCCTCCTAAAGAAAGAGAAAGACGGGTGAGTTTCAAATCTTATGCCAATACTATAGTGACATTAATATAAATCCATTACAATAGATTATGTGGCTTTAAATTTGTGTTATCAAAAAGATTCTTTTTCTTGATCTTATATAAATCACAGCTGTTTTGTTAGGAAAATGCTTTAACTTCTTACACATTCATTATAATTCATCCTCCTAGTGGTAGGATGATGACACTGTATTCCACTTATTCTTTTCTTCATACACATTCATTCTAATTCCACTTATTCTTTAACTTCCTACACATTGATTTCAGCATTTCACCACATGCCTTGATCTTGGACTTAGGAGGATAAGTTGGAAGTAATTATAGGAGGATATATTAATGCTCATTTTGTTATCATCTTTCCTGTTTTTCCAGATTCAGTAGTAGCTAATAGGTCTATAGTTGAGTTTTATTGAGTGACGCATGTCTATTTTCTTGCTTGAATGCAGGTTCCTATGACCCGATTAAGAAAGCGGGTTGCTACACGCCTGAAAGATTCTCAGAACACCTTTGCTTTGCTGCTGACATTCAACGAAGTTGACATGTAAGTTCCAATTGTACATGCATATTATTTACATGGTTCTGGGGTCATGCCTTGGCTAGGATATTCTAATAGTATAGCTTAGAGGTATTTTTTTTGTTCATTTGCTAAAAGCCAAAATAATTAGCTAAAAGCAAACTGATGAAATAGGAAAGCCAAAAAAAATTAGCTAAAAAGCCAAAAATTACATGTAAGTTTCATAAGCAAACTGATGAAATAGGTCGAATAGGTTGAAAGTTTATTAATGTGTATTTGATTCCAGTTTATTTGTGATCATATGAATGATTAATATTAACCTAAAAAATTTTGGACAATTTTTTTGTGTCAACCCAACATGATCCCCTTTATCTGTCCATTTTGCCAACTCTAGCATAGCTCATCTTAACAATTAAATGCTGGCCGTCTTTCAAGTTTCGAGAATCATTTTGCTTATTTTGTTGTATGCTTGCTTTTTGCAGGACAAATTTGATGAAACTCCGTTCTGAATACAAGGACGCCTTCCTAGAGAAGCACGGAGTCAAGTTGGGATTGATGTCTGGCTTTGTTAAGGTATGTGTATATGTGGGAATTAAGGATACAAAGATAACATCGTGCCTTTGTTTCTGAAATGTGCTTTGTTATCCATTTTCTTTTGATATACTCAAAATTTCTTACAAATTTCAGGCTGCTGTAAGTGGACTCCAAAACCAGCCAATTATTAATGCAGTTATTGATGGTGATGACATCATATACAGAGATTATATTGATATCAGCATAGCTGTGGGTACTCCAAAGGTAAGCTTAAAATATTTGTATCATGTCTGGTTTCTGAATCTCAAGAAATTGAACATGTGTCATTTACACCTGTGCCTGGACTTGTGAGGAGAAAGCTTGTTTAAAAAAAATGAAACAATTCTATACTTATGAGTCATAAACAAATGCAACCTTAGTTTTTGGAAAGATTTCAAGGGTTTACAGTATTACACCTCTTTGTCTATTAGCAGTAATTGGTGGCGTTTTGTTTCTTAATGGGGTTAAAATGGGTATGGGTTTGAAAGAAAGGTGAGCAAACTTTTGTTTAATGAGTTTATCAGGTCAATGTATTAGGATTGAAATGAAAGCTGTTATTTTAATGTAAAAGAAGCAAGATATAGATAGGGAGGAGATGGGTCCACCTAAAGATCTGTAAACCCATTGTCTTGGCGGGTTATTATTTTATGGGTTTTATACCCATTCTAATCCTAAACCTAAACCCAATCTAAGTCGAAACCTAAACCACTTACCAAACAATTGTAATCACTTGCAATGTCAATCCACCATTCCATCAATCATAAACCCATTAAACAAACACACCCACTAAGTATTGACAAAACATTGACACGCTGTTTGTTTTATCTGTTGTTAGGGACTTGTTGTGCCGGTTATTCGTAATGCTGAAAAGATGAACTTTGCTGAGATAGAGAAAGAGATCAACACTCTTGCTAAGAAGGCAGTTAATGGAACCATTTCCATTGATGAGATGGCAGGAGGCTCGTTTACAATCTCTAATGGTGGTGTTTATGGAAGTCTTTTGAGCACTCCCATCATCAATCCGCCTCAGGTACACATTTTCTATTAAGGTGTAAATTATGACCCATTTATATGTGAATGGGTCAATTCGGGCTACAATTCTTATACATCACCTCAAACAAGTAAAAAAACTAGCTTAAATGGAAATTGTTTTTTTAACCAGACGTGTTTTGAGGTTGAACCAACTTGGCCTGTTACTCGACTCTTCCATCTTGGAACGTCAAGTGTAGAAAATAACCAAATGACAATTACCTTGTAATATATTAGTGCACTCATTAACGTATATCTTGTATGACAGTCTGCAATTTTGGGTATGCATTCAATTGTGAGCCGCCCAATGGTGGTTGGGGGCAGTATAACCCCGAGACCCATGATGTACATCGCTCTGACATATGACCATCGGCTAATTGACGGAAGAGAGGCTGTGTTCTTCCTTCGCCGAATTAAAGATGTGGTTGAGGATCCAAGGAGGTTGCTTCTCGACATCTAAACACCACAAAATCTGATTTTGCTTCATCAAGCTGAATTCTGGTATACTTGAAGTCATCACTCAACCAGAATAATAGTCATCCTTGCTAAAATTTTGTAGGCTTTTGCTGTGTTATCATGGCTAGCCACATTTACGTTTGATGAGACTGTTATTAGCTATGTCGGTACACATGTTTTATCTTTACATTGCTTAAACCATGTATACTTTGCTGCAGTTGGTTTGAGCTTCTTGTGAGACTCATAAATTAAACTTCGATAACTCTATGAAACGACATTTTTGGCGATATCTTTGATGTGATTGCTAGTAAATCTGCGTATCTTGTATCTGGTTTGCCCAAAATGTTTTCCGGGCTTAGTATATGTGGGCGTTAGGTATTTTGTTGGTCATGGACCTAATCTTCGGATGTTATCTAACATCTTGACATTTAGCTAGAACACATTTTACAGTATAGGTGGCAAGCAAAATTGTTTGAGATGGCCTCTAGCTTGAGTGAATATAGATCAAGATTGCCTTGTTGAGAAATATTACCCGGATGATTAAACCTGGGTAAAACACTTATGGCTATCATACATCTCCAAACATGGTTATAAATTGGATTGGTCTCCAGTCGCGCCCTATTGAAACTAGGACTGTGATCGATGGAACTGAATTCATGTGCATCTATGATCCCGTATTCCTTTTACAAAAGTTGTGCTTATTTATATATATATATATATATATATATATATATATATATATATAGGGGATAAACATTCTTGACTTTTAATGGCCACATTCTGATCATTCATAATAAATACACTAAGATGAATCGGGGACCCACGTAAAGAATCGGGACCACGTAAAGAATCAGTGACCCACGTTTATATAAGATAATATAGATTAATCGGCCTGATAAATTATAATTAATATTTTAAATATATATATATATTCCTCTAAAGTACATTTATCAATTTGGCTAAAGTCATTCTTTTTTTCACAGGCCCACACCCAACAAGCGTTAAATATCAGACTTATGATAACATATGCCAAAAGAATCTTAAAGGCAATCCTTATTTTCTTATGGGCCAATGAATAGTAACAAGCATTAGCTATTTGTACTCTATGATAAAATACGCCAACAAAATCTTTAAAGAATCCTTATTTTCTATATGCCCAATGAATAATAGTACTAATCTGTGGTTAGTCAACGTCTGATTATCTACTAACGGTCGTTAACTTTTTATTTTAAATACCTAAAAAATGCGAAAGCAGTCCTCGACGTTTAACTTGCGTTGCAAAATTGGTCCTCTAGGCCTAACGATGTAAAAAATTTACATAATTAGTCGTTCATGTTAGATGTTAGTTACACAAATACTCCTACTAACGGCCGGTACTTAACGGTTGTTACATAACGATATTCTATCATTTTTAATTAAAACTTTATATAAAGCCTTGACCTTGTGAAGGCGATAATATATTTTTTGTAAATTCGAACCGCTTAATTACATTATTCACGCTTAAAATACTTAAGATTATAATAAGAACACACTTTTCGAGCGTTAAATAATCTTACGTAGATGAACACCCCATTGCGAAGTTACGGCTAAAACCTCAGATATACTAAATGGCGGGAGGAAAAGCAGTGCCAAGCAAGCTCATTTAATGCAATCTTTCCCAACTTAGCGTAAAGCGATTCATCGAGGGTTTAAGTTCATACCGCAAAATTAGTCCTTTAGCATTAAATGCAAACTTTCCCAACTTCGCAGAAATAGTCCACAGGTTTAAGTGGTATACCGCAAAATTAGTCCTTTAGCATTAATTGCAAACTTTCCCAACTTGGCGAAATAGTCCCGATGTTTAAGTGGCGGCGCAAAATAAGTCCTACAACATTAATTGCTATCTATAGCAATCGGCAAAAATAGTCCCTAAGGTTTAAGCGACGTTGCAAAGTAGGTCCAGAGACTTAATTGCTAACTATAGCAACTTGGCAAAATTAGTCCCAAGGTTTAAGTGTCGCTACAAAGTAAGTCCTGAAGTTAATCCATTGCATCGCGGTTCCCCACACTGTATATACTAAAGATCGGGAAGAGAGAGTAACAACACGCATTAAATGCAAACTTTGCCAACTTGGCAAAATGGCCCCTGAGGTTCAAGTGGTACAGCAAAATAAGTCCTTTATCATTATTTGCAATCTATAGCAATCGGCAAAATAGTCCACGAGGTTTAAGCGGCACTGCAAGGTCATCTGTAGAATTAATTGCTAACTCTAGCAACCTCGACAAAATTGGTCCCTATTACGCTCCGTTTGTGCAAATGGTTATACATTTGACAACTATAACTGTATTCGTTGATGCGTATTTTTCTTTTTTCAAAAAATAAAAAATATTATGTTATGTGTATTTTTAAATCTACTACACTTGTTTATTATTGTTTTCAAACCATATAGTCAAACAAAAATCTTCTACGATTTGTGACATTGTAGTGAAAGGATAAAATAACAAAGTTGTATTATAGAAACACATTTCTCATGTTAATTGGAGAGTGTTATGACGACGATACTCTAATGCAAGGGCCCGATACTCTTAGCCGAAGGCTCGATACTCTAGTGCGAATGGTACGATGATAGGTCATCCGTCCGGCGACACGCCGACCGACAAGATTTTGGCATCTAGCCCGGATACACTTTGTCTCATCCCGTGGATGCTCGGACATGACCCTGTGGATGTGTCGTGATGATGTCGCCTCGACACCATCGACGGCCCCATGAAGTACGATGCACCTGTGGACCGACAATGACATCGTGTAGTATAAATACGCATACATGATTTGGGAATAAGGTATCATTTTCACACACACACATTTATACTATACCTCTTTAAAACACATACTTACTCTTACGCCGAGTCGGGTCCTGGATAACACCCGGCGAGACTAACGCGTTGCTCATCTTAGCGGTATCTAGAAGGCTTATTCCTAAGCGTCGAAAGATAACCGCAACAACCCACAAAAATTACTTCGACATTGGCGCCATCCGTGGGACCCGTGATTCAATCTACTAGAGCTATAGGATGACGGGTTCGACACCACCGTAAACTTCGTGAGGAAGTTCCACACCATTGACGAGGAGCGCTAGAAGGTACGCGATCGCTCTTAAGTCAATGATAAAAGAACATAATAGCCGAGGGACACCGCTGAGCCACTACGATTGACTTCAAGACGAAACGACTTTGATAAGGACGAGCCGACGAATAAGAAGAAGGAAATAGTTACGGGAACAAAGTGAAAGACTAAGACCGCGAAACCTTTCAAAGAAGTCTCGAAATCTCCGCTCAAGAGATTTAATCATCGAGTTTTCCGCCCGAACACAAGATGCCCACCCACATCAAGTCAGACGATGGGTCTACGGATCCCCAAGACCATCTCAACAGTTTACCGGAGTCGCGGGACATGGAGAGTGGCCAATGCCCGTGTGGTGCCGCATGTTCCAACAAACGCTGGACGGAAAGGCTGTGGGATGGTTCATGGGCTACCGCCGGGAGCATAGACGAACGGGCGCTTTCAAGGATCGGCCGAGGCTCGCTTCTCCTTGCACAAGGCTTGTGTCAAGGACCCTACAGAGATCGCCAAAATAGTAAGAAAGGCTAACGAAACGCCCGAGTTCAAAGAAAGGTGGACCACTGAGACAGGATTCATACAGGGAGCTCCAGAGATCATGAGGATCTCCTCATTCATGAACGGATGCAAATGCCCCGAGCTGGCCAAGCGGTTCGCCGATACGATCCCTAAGACTGTGGAGGAGATGATGATTAGGGTCGACGACTTTGTAAGGTCGGAGGAAGCTTTTGCCAGCACCGAATTGCCTCGAGGGGAACACTATGATACAACCAGAAGAGCCTCAACTGGGCCCTTCCGAAAGGACGAAAGGGCCGTCAGAGGTCACTACGGAGGAGATAGGAAGAATGAAGGACGACATGCATACTCAGGAAGAGATCGGGGAAGTTCACACCGCCACGGTGACAGGTCGGCTCCTTATGCGCCCCATCGCGGTGATCACCTGAACCGAGGCAACCCCCGCCTAACCTTAGATTCACTTATAAAACCACCAAAAGAAATCTTAGCCATCGAGCACCACAAGGCCTACCTCCTCCAAAGCCAATGCGTGATCCCCACGCAAGGAGAATCAAGATAAGTACCGTGATTATCATGGAGAAAAGGGCACTACACAAATGATCGCTATCACCAAAAGACAGCTAGAGATAGCATTAGAGTCGTGGAAGCTAAATCACCGGTCAAGGATCTCGTGCGTAAGGAAGAAGAGAACCCCAAGGAATGACGCAGAGCTAAAGACAAAGTCATCAACATGATCCGAACTCGCCCGAACGAAGGAAGAGGAAGTCATCGAACAAGAGGAAAGTGGATGAATGTACCTATAACGTTCCTCCTCTCCCGACGGAGATGTGTCGGATGATCCTCTCATAGTTGAAGCCACGATGGAAGGGTACTTAGTAAGGAGAGTCTTTGTAGATGAAGGAGCCTCGTGGAGGTAATGTTCGAACATCGCTCAACAACCCGCCTCATGAGATAAGGACTCGAATGAAGCAGACGCGCATGATCCGCTTGGGTTTGCCGGACAGTGACACGTCCACCGGGAAAAATCGAATTAGATGTATCATTCGGAGATGAGGGTTGTACAGAAGGTCGATGAAGTTCACGGTTATTCGAGCACCGTCACCATATAATGTCATCTTAGGAAGGACCGGATTGAAGATCCCGCGAGCCATACCTTCTACGGTCCATTCCATGATGAAGTTCCCAACCCTCAAGGAATTGCCACGTTGGTCACTCGTCCGCCATCATTTCGGAATGTAGGAGATTGGAAAGATTGCGCACTATCGCTCCGAGCAAGATAAGGAAGAAACAGCACGTGAGAGGTGGGTTTAACGGAGGAAGTGGCGATCAACCCGCCTTCCCCGAACAAGCAAAGGACGATAGAGGTGCACTATCCGTCGAGGGCAAACGACGCTCAAAGAGTCATTATAAAGGAACATCGACATATTCGCATGGGAACCGCGGATATGACAGAGTCCCCGAGGATCATAGAGCATACTCAATGCCAACCCTTCGATAGACCCGTATGTCAAAACGCCGAATGTTGGCGGCGGATCGAGTCGCAATACAAAGGAAGTAGAAGAATGGATCAAGGCCGGCATCGTCGCCGGTGAAATACCCTACCGGATATCCAACCCCGCTCGTAAAGAAGTGTGATGGAAGTCGGGCGATGTGTATTGACTTCAAGAACATCAATTCCGCCGTCTCTAAAGATTATTACCCTCGCCGAGATCGATCGAAGATCGAGTCGGTCATGGGGTATAAATACAAATGCTTCTTGGATGCTTACAAAGGGTATCACCAGGTACAAATGGCAAGGGAAGACGAAGAAAAAACAGCGTTCTACACTGAGCAAGGAACCTACTATTACACCAAGATGCCATTCGGCTTGAAGAATGCCGGAGCCACCTATCAACGGATGATAGACTCCGCTTTCCAATCACAGATAGGGAGGAACCTTGAAGCATATGTGGACGACATGGTCATCAAGAGTAGGGAATGCTAGCGGACATAGCGGAGACATTCGACAACCTTCGAAAGATCAACATGAAGTTGAATCCTAAAAAATGCTCTTTCGGAATGGAGGAAGGAAAATTCCTAGGGTATATGGTAACTTCAGAAGGAATTCGGGCAAACCCAAAGAAGACGAAGGCAATAATGGATATGCAATCACCAAGGACCCTGAAAGAAATGCAGAGCCTCAGCGGCAAGTTGGCGGCACTCAATCGTTTCTTGGCTCGTTCGGCTGAAAGATCCTTACCGTTTTTCGAAACACTCAAAAGCATCACCAAGGAGAATAAGGAGGAGTACCGGTGGACGGAAGAGGCAGAATCGGCATTCCAAGAGATGAAAAAGTTGATAATGATCTTCCTCACTAACAACACCAACGGCAAAGGAAACATCAGACGTGTATCTAGCACCATGAGGAAGCGGTCAACGCGGTTCTCCTCACGTAAAGAAAGGAAGACAATTACCGTCCGTTATGTAAGTCGAACACTCAACGGCCGAGAGGAACTACGCCCGATCGAGAAACTAGCACCGTGTCTCTACACATGTCAAGAAGGCTCGGAGATACTTCAAGCACACCCTATAAAGGTAATCACGACCAACCAATAAAGCGATCCTCAACAAGCCGGAAGCGTCCGGAAGTTAGCTAAGTACTCTGTGGAGTCGGGTGCATACAACATAACCCACGAGCCCCGAACGCAATCAAAGGTCAAGTGTTAGCGACTTCCGCCGAAGCTCCCATCGGAGAAAACAACGACAAGTACTTCAATCACTGCGGTGAAGAAGAAGGAGGAGGGAAATGGCTTTTGTATACGGACGGAGCATCCAATAACAAAGGCTCCGGAGCGGGTCTCGTACTAATCAATCAAGAGGAATGGAATTCACTTATGCCATCCCGCTTGAGTTCGACAAAGACTAATAACGGCCGAATACGAAGCCCCACCGGCGGGTTAAGGATGGCGAGAGTATGTGTTCAGAGCCTTGAGGTCCCGTGGACTCTAAGTTGGTGGCTAATCGATAAATGGGGATTATGTGGCGAGTCACGAAAGTATGATCAAGTACCTAGCAAAGGCAAAGGAGTACATAGCTAGTTTTGAAAACTTCACCATCCGAACATCCCTGGGGTCGAATCAAAAGGCGATGTCCTTAGTAAACTAGCCACGGCCGCTTTTGACCACTTGACGAAGGAAGTACTAGTGGAGGTGCTAAGGAAAGATCGACAGAAAGCAAGGAAGTTAATAATGTCGTTGAAGAAGAAGGAGACAACTGGATGACCCCTATCATTCGGTGTCTCGAGGAAGGAATTTGGCCGGAAGACCCTAATGAAGCCCGCAACCTAAGGATGAAAATCAGCCAATATGTCATGGAAGATGGTATACTCTACAAGAAAGCCTATTTGGTACCCATGATGAGGTGCGTGGGCCCCCTACAAGCAAACTACGTTATAAGAGAGATTCACATGGGAGCTTATGGATGCATTCCGTCCCCCCGTCGGTCGTGGCGAAGGCCATGCGGCAAGGATACCACCGCCTACAATGCACCGGATGCTAGAAACGAAATAATCAAGTGTGACTCCTGCCAGATCCATTCCCCGGTACCGCAACTTCCAAAAACGAAGCTGACACCCATCATGGCTCCATGGCCCTTTTACCAATGGGGCATGGACATAGTGGGACCTCTACCACCGGCAGCCGGAAAGGTCAAGTTCCTCTTAGTCGCCATCGATTATTTCACCAAGTGGACTGAAGCCAAACCACCGGCAAAGATCACAGGAAAGATGTCACGGTTCGTGGGATAACATAGTGCCGCCGGTCTCCCCCATCATCGTCACGCATAATGCTAAGCAATTCGTGGACAACCCTTCAAAAGTCGGTGTGAAAACTCAACATCAAACAGACATATACGTGGCCCATCCACAGCCAACGGACCGGTAGAAAGGGCCAACAAGAGCTTGATGGAGGAATCAAAACAAGGTTGGGGCGCAAAAGCCGGATGGGCGGACGAGCGCCGAATGTCCTTTGGGCACACAGACATCCATCAAGACTAGTAACGGAGAAACACCCTTCACCTCACCTATGGAAGCGAAGCGGTCATACCGGCAGTAAATAGGCATGCCAACATACTGAGTAAGGCGGATAAGGAAGGGATCAAGAGAAGATTCCCGCCGAATCAGAGAACAAAATGAAGAAGATATCCGTCTCAACCTTGACTCGCTACAGAACGAAGGAAGAAGCCGTGATGGAGGCCCGATACAAAACGAAATTGAAAAGTACTACAACCGAAAGCACTACCGGTTTCCTTCAAGCCGTGAGAGTTCGTATCGAAAAACGAGGCCAAGCAGAGCCAAGATCAAGGCAAATTGGGACCCAAGTGGGAAGGGCCCTATCGGATCAAAGAGGCAAATCTCAACGGCTCGCATAAGTTGGAAACTTTGATGAAGAAGAAGTGCCCTAAGTGGCACGCCATGAATTGAAGAAATGTTTTCTTTAAAAAATATATGCATTGTAAGCCTACAGTGCATGAACTACTTTATTTTCACTTTCAGTAAGTAATGATATATATTCCCCTACCTATGACGGAGGAGGAAAATTTTCCGTGATCATATCTCATGCCTAAGGGACGGACCGGCGGAGATTAGCTACCTCCGACCGCGCATCCGAAAAACCCCTAATTAAAATTAATTTACCCCCGCAAGTGCAATGACACTAGGGAAGGCCACATACCATTCGGTAGGCGACTGCATACCCCCGAATAATGCTAAGACATTAAGGGATGAGCCGAGGCATATGTTCCCAAACGGCACGCAGATACCCCGGAGGCGTGACGACGCCAGGGATGAGCCACCAGGTATATTTACCACCAGGCGAAAACAATACCCCAAAAAATGCTAAGTCATTAGGGAAGGCCGCAGCACATTTGCTCACGGGCGTAATTTAACACCGAAAGTGCCAAGACATTAACAAAAAACACAAGGCATACACAAGAATATACATACCAAAATGAGGGTCCGATATACGGACGACCCTACCGAGCATAGATAATGATAAACATTGTTCGACATAGCATACAACCACAGAAGTACTAAAAAAGTATCTAAGATTACATACGAAGACAAATTAAATTGTTCAAATACATCAGTGTTAAGGCACGCAGGCCCAATAATAACGACCCTATCCGGCACTAAGATCCTCCGGAGGTGCCAGCCCCAGGAGTATCTCCAGCTCCCTCGGGAAGCACATTCATCAAGTCTGCAAGGGGAAGGTGATAAGATCGCTTGATCTTCTCAACGTAAGGAAAGGACCTTAAGAACATCTCATCATAGGCAGTCACAAAACCCTTAACTGCTTGCATGTCAAAGTCTTTATGATTAGCAAGGATCCCCGCGACCTCCTCATCGCTACGACCGACCTTAAGACCGTCCAAATAACCAGAATCTATAGCGGCATTAAAGACGCTTCCCAAGCTTGCCGGTACTCATCACTCCCATGTAACGCCGAATGACCGCGGAATCAACTCTTTCACATAGT
The DNA here is from genome assembly GCA_022545495.1 of Chrysanthemum lavandulifolium. Lineage (NCBI taxonomy): Eukaryota > Viridiplantae > Streptophyta > Magnoliopsida > Asterales > Asteraceae > Chrysanthemum > Chrysanthemum lavandulifolium. Next base: position 30,511,214 of record CM040239.1, read on the forward strand.
TGAACCTCACGATCTCCTCATGACTGGCCACGGAAGCTTCTCAACATCGCCTTAAACCGCAGCCTTCCTTCTCGATTCGCTCAGCTCCTCCGCCTTTCTCTTCAAAGCTTCTTCCAACAATCCCACCTTCTTCTCCCTCTCCTCATCTTTAATCTTTAATTCATTCATTTCTTCCGCCTCTCCAAAGCCTCTCCCAGACGGAACCCATCTCCTCTTCCTTCCGCCGCAATCATTATGAGATGCTGGAGGGCTTGATTGTCTTGAGCAAGTTTTGATTAACCTCCGCTTGAGCCCCGAGACTGTTTTGAGCTTCGAAAGTCGAGAGTCGACGCTACAAAACAGTGGAATGAGCTTTGTAGAGATCCGCATAATGATGATTCAAGCGCTCAACCTCTTGAACACGTCTGTAATAGCCATAGTCCCATGACATAACTCGAACCATCCTCTATACAAGGCCCTGTCATCAGCCAAATCCTCTTGCTCCGCCAAAATAAAAGGAGGGGCCAGGTTACTCATCATATCCCGGCACTGTGTAGCGTCATTCAAGGTGGTGTTAATCGGCAAGCTCCAGCCAGGAATGAACGGTTCCCCAGAACCCATTCGGCCAAACCCACCTGCAAAAGGAAGGCAGACTTACAAAGTTAAGAAGAAGAAAACCCCGAAGTAAGCAAAGCAGATGCAAGGTACCTCCGACGAAGGTGCTAGCCTGGGCGACACCGTGAACATCCGCCACCGTCTCACCTGCTCCAAAGAAAACTTCTAATAAGAAAAATGAATGATGAGGAAATGAAAAAATGATGTGATAATGTCAGATACATCACAAGCTTAAAAGCATACCTTGACCGGAGGTATAAGGAGTGGTCCAAAGAACGACAGGAGGATCCTCCAGTGAAGTGGCCTCCGAGCCACGAGGACCAAGATCCCGATCACCCCACCGCCACCCACACTTCTTTGCTCGGTGTCATCCGCAACGCCTTCGGCATCATCAGATTTACGGGCGACGCGACCGAGTCCGCTGAGAATTATCCGGCTCGACGATAGATCGAACGGAAGGAGTATGGGTCTTCCTTTTAGCAGGATGAGGGTCCGGAGTCCGCTTTCTTGTTGTTTCCTCTTCTTTCCTTCGCTTTCAAGACGGACGGGTCGGCCTTTTCCACAACTGCTGCACCCGGCCAGGCTCCGAACCCGCTTTCCTCTTCCAAGGGTCGGGTTACATGTGGTATCTCCGCCTCCTCGGCAAGAGGAGCGCCCTTCCCCAATCTTGACCCATGATCGGACCTCAAACGCAAGTAGCGCGACATTGTAATAACTGCACAAAGTAAGAAAACATGGGTACAAAAAAAAAACGAAACAAAAAAAAAAGAAGAGAAAAGATGTTTGCGTTACCATTCTTCTCTATATCCTTAAACTCCGGACGAAAGCCAGAATGCTTCCAGACCTTCGTCAACCCAACTTCATACAAAAGACCCGAATGAATAAGCCTAAGCTCCACTATCCCTCACACAACTTCGCTACATCGCCCAAGTAGCCCCCAAGGAGCATCATCCAAACACTAGAACCGGATGCCTCCAAGGCATTGCATCCGGATTGCCTCCGGTCTATCAAAAGAAATTATCTTTCCAATTCTTCAAACTCGAACAAGTTTCCTTAAATATACGCCCGAGAATTTCCCGGTCCGACTAGCGAAGGAGAACCAAGGTCCCTGCTTGTTCAACTTATAGAAAACTCGAAATAGATTCACGGTCGGCTCAATCTCAAGGTTCGACAATATATTTCAAACATAACAAGTCTGTTCAGCCCGATGGGCACAAGTTGTGATATGTGAACCTTGAAATACTTTATCACCCCAAAGAAAGGTAGAAAACGGAACTCGCGACTCGAAAACGTAGCACGCTTCATACAACCCAATGGCATCCTTCGGCAGCTTATCCATAGTAAAATCTATCGGAGGTAAACGGGGATGGAGGTCCATAGGAATCCCATAATCATTAATGAGGCCTTCCAGCTCCCCTTCGGAAAGCACGGAGGAGTATATATGCATGTCCGACTTTGGAACAAGGTCGGATGCCGGATGATCCGAACCGAAGGCCGGATGCTCTGAACCCGAAGCCATAGAATATCGAGAAGGCAACGCAAACAAAAACGAAATAAAAGGAAAAGTGACGCACCTGAATCTCGCCGGAATACTCGAAAACAAACAGTAATAAAGATGAGTAGAGTGAAAATTTATGAATGAAGGTAAAAGGACTTATATAGGCAAAGGAAGTGGGGACACAAAACGTCGCATCGTGTCAGAGGGGGGCGAATCTGAACCGTCAACGGATATCATATGCCACGTGGCACGATCTCACGGAAAACGGTACATATTATTTTAACTCGTTTTCACCCAATGGGCTTGGGCCCATTGCCCAAAACGAAGCCCATAAAGCCAGAACTCGCCAAGTCACTCCGAATGAAACTAACGGACAACTATATTAAGTATCACGTCACTTGTCAAACACAAGTAACATGATACTGGGGGGACATGACGACGATATGCCCTTCGGTCCAACGCCGGCGGCCCGATACTCTTAGCCAAGGGCCCGATACTCTAGTGCAACAAGGCCAAGGCGAATGGTACGATGATAGGTCATCCGTCCGGCGACACGCCGACCGACAAGATTTTGGCATCTAGCTCGGATACACTTTGTCTCATCCCCGTGGATGCTCGGACATGACCCTGTGGATGATGTCGTGACAATGTCACCGACACCATCGACGGCCCCATGAAGTACGATGCACCCATGGACCGATAAATGACATCGTGTAGTATAAATACGCATACAAGATTTGGGAATAAGGTATCATTTTCTACACACACATTTATACTATACCTTCGGTAAAACACATACTTACTCTCACGCCGAGTCGAGTCGGGTCCCGGACTAACGTCGCTCATCCGGGCTCTAGGAGGACTAACGCAACAACCTACAAAAATTACTTGACATGTTCATCTTTAGCAATAGAGAAAATGATTTTTGGTTTCGTATGCTATTTAAAATAAGTTACTAGTACTTATTCCTTATTACACATCAAGCTTTTAAACTTTTGAGCAACATTTTTCATAAAATTTTTAAAATTATGATTTAACAACCTTTCAATGATATACTAAAAATTTCTTTTTACTTTAGGGTCCGTTTGTTTTATGGGTTTTGAATTTAGAACGAGAAAACTTTTGTTTGGTTGAAATTTTGACATATCGATTTGGATTTCAAATACCAAATAGGAGGGTTTTATAAAAGTAGGGGGAGAAAACCTTTATTTAAAGAAAACTTCTCTTAATCTTACACCAAATTTAAATCTTAATCCTAAACCCGTCTATAAGCCAAACAGACCCTTCACTTCGAAAGCTTTATTCTAAATTATTCTATTCTCAACTGATCACCTAACTTATCTATATTAATTTCATAACAGTTAAAAGAGTGAATAATTCTTAATTATCAAGAATTGTTAGCAATGCTTGAGAAAATCTTCAAAATATAAGGCATGACTTGAGATGTATTGTCTTATTTTATCTTGCAAACATAGAGAGAAAAAAAAAGTTTTTTTTTTAAGAAAATAAGTAGAGTATTTTTTTTGGACAAGGATCCTCTCAAGTTGCTTACCCAACTTGACTCAAGTTGTCTCATCCTCGACCATTGAATTAAAATCAAAGGTCAAGATTAACTTTAATTTTGATCATTGATTTTAATCCAATGGTTGATGATCCATCAACTTGAGTCAAGTTGGATGAAACAACTTGAGAGGATCCATGTCAATTTTTTTTTATTTGATAAAATATTATTTATTACAGTATAATTTACTCTATTGCTTTGAAAAGTCTCATTTTTCTTTGAGTACATATATTTGTACAATTGTACATTGTTGAAATTTTATTACTACATGTGACATGAAATTGTAATTTGTGTTTCAATTTTTCTTAAATTTATGTACTAATTTGTCTATAAAAGTGTTAAACTTGCAAAAGAAGCAAATGTAACCAAAATAAAAAATAAAAAAATACATTATTAAATGTAGCAACAATATGTAAGAATTAATACCAGTATGCACCATGTCATTGAAGACAATTAACACCCCTTCCACCAAAACATATGTACCTTTTATTTTATGTTCACATTCGGTTCTCTTTTGTAAACATTCTTTTGTTACTCTCATTTATAATTAACACAAAAGAGTTGGTACATTTATTGGGTTTTTTACTTTGAGTTGGTACAAAACTTCATTCTTCTTTCCTAATAAGCTATCTATATGTACAAGAACTTATAATACAAGAAATGTTAAATGAAGTATACATAATATGAAATGTTAAATAACCATCAAAAATGAATTTTATTGGGTTTTTTACTTGTAGTTTGGTGTCTCAAGTTCAGGTGCAAGATCTGATGTGATGGCTATCCTTATTATAAATGTCACATCTGCCATATTATTTCATCTGATATTGCACAGAAGCATGTGGTGGCCCAGGTTGATGGTTTATTCCCTTGTGGACCTCGTCTACATTTCGACAGTGATGGTTTATATATAGCTTTGTTTGGTACTAGGGTAAAAAGTTGATAAACTAAAAAAATTGATATTGCACAGAAGCAATGTCACATAGAAACTAAAAAAATTGATAAATTACATGCATGAATAATATCATTTATAAAGTGATCTCAACTGATGTATCATTTATCATTATAAAACTGTTCGAGATATCTTAATACTTCATCTATTTTAAATCTAGACGAAGACCGCGCCTAACCAAGAATCTGCTTTTCTATGAAATTCCGACGACCGTAAGTTTCTTTCAACAAACTGTATTTGTAGCATCGTAAAATCATTTTCGAATAACTATAATTCGATGCGTGGTTGCATAGCAAAAAAATACATAGTTTTCAAGAAAATTACTTGGTCGATCTGAGCTGAGAAAGATATTTCTAATAGGATTTTTTTAATTTCAAGTTGTTAAGATTTTAGTAATAATAGATTCAACCATTACAAAAGAAACGGTATTATGTAGTCGGTAATATTATATTATAGTTTAGAGGTATATATCCAACGTGTGTGAGCGTGTTTTCTTGTTTTGTCAGTGATTTAGGCAGTGATAACTATTTTTTTACATGTGTAGCGTTTATTATTTGGTGTGTGGCTCTTAAACTTATAACCTTCAAAGCTATTTGTTTGTGGTGCAAATAATTATCGCTAAAGATAACAATACTATTTAATTTTTGTGATTCTAATAAACTTACATAACATTATTGATATCCCGGACAAAGGGCTATACAATATATATTAGCTTTTAAAAGACGATTCATATATGCTAGTCCCTTAAGTGGTGCAAGACCAATATTTTTTAAAATACCATTATACAAATGACAACATACATGTGTCAAAGCAAAATAAACGACAAAAAACTACAATTACTTGGTCTATCATTTTTTCAAATTTGTCACGGGTTCCACAACTACTTCATCATTTCTCATATAATTTTGTCAAATTTGAAACTTGGTTCGACCCGGGTGGTTCAACCGGTTGAAATGTTCCGGTTAAAAAAACAAGTCGATTTAAACCGAGTCAACCCAATAGGTTGGGTTGAAAAAAAGTCAAATTAAATCGGGTCAACCTGCCGGGTTTGAAGCGTCCCGGGTCAACCCGGTTTTCGTTGTGTATTAATAGTTTCCTTTTGAAATATATGTCTTTAACATTTCCACTTTTAGTTTAAACTTTTCACTTTTTACTTTTTGGTTTTTCCTTTATATATAGTATATAGCAGGGTACTCGCGCGTTTTGGCGGCGGATACCTGTGACGACGATTAACCGCATAAATAGATGTTGATGAGACTTGATTCACCAGTTTATATCGGTTTCAACAGGTCCTCTCTGGTTCGTTTTCAGATGGCTTTAATTGGTTAGCCGAACCCTTGGCGACACCGGTTACCGATTGAACACGTTGATCCGGTCCGATCCGGCTTTCAAAACTATATGTAATATCAACTTGTTAGCTTGTATGAAGTTTTGTGTGTTTTATTAATTTGTATAATGTGTATAATAACATGTATTTTTCCATTTTAGGGTGTTTTAAAAATATCATTAATTAGTATGTTTAATTATTTTATATTTTGGATTATGATGTAGCTTCTTTAAATTGTACGTTATGAAAATTTTATTGTACTTTTTAGTAAAATGTGTTTTAATTGGTTGTTTTTAATTTGGTAGATGTGCTTTTAATTGGTTGTACAATATGAATAAATTATTGTACTTTTAAGTAATGAGGTGTTTTAATAAGAGTATTAATTACACTATGCATTCTCTCTTATTTGACAAATTTCAATAATTCAACTTTTCAATTTTTCACATTTGACCGTTTTTCTATTATATGTAGTAGAGATAAGTTCATTTTGACTTTTCAAATTTTTTTTATTTATTATTTTTGTTTTTATTTATTTTTTGTTTTTTTTAAACTTTTACTTTAGTTATTTTTTTCATGTTATATAATAGGGAGATGAGTTGCACACATTATCTTTTGATTGAGACACTCATATGTATAACCGGTTAAAGCAGAACATATATACAGTACAACAGGTTAATGCACAATAAAGAGTGTGCCAATTAAAATGTTGAGTGTGCAAATCATTTCCCTATATAATACTTGATGCAATATATATAAATGGATTTGAATTTTATATGTATTTTCATTAGTATGCTTTTTATTAAATATTATATACCATGAAAAATAAGTAATTAAAGTCAAAATCAGAATAAAAAGATTTTAAAAAGATAAAATTGAGTTATATTTTGAAAAGGAAGGAGTACAAAATACGAGGGATAAACTAACGCTGCGTTCTCGAGTTTGGATTTGGAAGGAAAAAAAAGAAAATGAAAGGAAATAAAAAAATTGGTGTGTTCTCGAGTTTTTGTCAAACAGAAAGGAAAGGAAAGTGGAAGGATTTGATAGGAAAATTAAGAGGTTTTTCCTACCAAATTTTCCGCCAAATATAGGCGGATTTGGAAGGAAAGAATTTACACATAAACTATGTGTTATAAACTAAGTATATAACCTTCATTATTTTATATATCTTTTGTTATAGATGTATTTCTATGTTTAAAAGTCATAACTATAATTTTTCTTGTTTTCTTTCTTTTCCTTCCAACTCGGTAAACGACTTTGTTTATTTTCCTTCCATTTCGCTCATTTCCTTTCAACTCAAAACATGAAATATAAATGCCACTTTATTTTCTTTCCACTTCTTTTCTTTACTTTATCCTTTTTTAAAGACATCATTCTCCCATTATACGCACTAAAAATATATATCACATTGCCATGCTACAAACCTTTTGATAAACTTTATTTATTTTTTTAATTTTCGGAGATTTGGCATAATGGGGGCCAGGAATTTTTGCTATAAATGGTTTGATATTCTACTGGCTTTATTACCATTCTTTTTTCTTAATTAAGAAATCTCTTTTTTGTTCTACCAAAAAAAAAGTAGACCTCTTTTATTTATTGCAAAAAATAAGACATGTTAGCTTGAGCGTGAGATAAAACTTGAGGGTACAAACGATTATTAGTTGGCTTAAAGAGAAACATATATTTTATACGTTAACTGTAACTTTCATAGCTATTTATAGACATGCATGCTTAATCTCATGTTCTTTGTTGACTGGTTTTTACAGTAATATTTTGGCTGTTACTTATTTACATGTCCTAACACACCACCATACTAACTCAAAGCCCCTTTTTTTTGCCCTCACGATTATTAACAATTGTAGAAGTTCATCAAACAACTGTCGATCGAAGTTATGTTGCTTGCATACTTATGTCTTAAACTTGAAAATATTAGTAAGTTGCCAAAATCAGTTGTCTTTTACATTCTTTGAGTACAAAGTAATTTAATCAACCTAGTATGAACAAATAACTTATTTTAACTTACAACTCTTAATAAAAGTTCAACTTGCAAAATCAAATTACCTTTGTCAACCGTATCAAACTAACAAAATTAAAGAGATGAATCAGAAAGACATTGCTAGAGTTTCGAAACGACTTATCATTCTCGTCTCAGTTTAGCCATGCATGCCTAAATATATGAGCAATACCAGCGTCGCATAAGTCTGTCGTTAAAGGTTTGATTTATTGATCAATATGAGTTTCACAGGAAAGCTTCTTATTTATAAGTTTTTTAGTGCATTTTTTTTGTTGGTACATAACTTCTCCCACAATAACCTAATTCAACGAAATAAAATCATGTACTTAAAACTTAAAAGCATGCTTTTAATGATAATGATGATGAGAGATGAAAATATCATTAGCATTAGCTTACACATAAAGGTGAGCATTGGTCTAAGATCGGATCGGACTGGATTGAATCGGTCAAAACCGAGATCGAAATAACCCAAAAACCTAGACTGAGGACTGGACCGAATGTTTTCGGTCCAGTTCATTCCGGGTTGGTCCGGTCTTTCGGTCGATCCAATTCAAGAAGACAAAATGATCGGTTTGTACGCTGGACCAGACCGAACCAAAACCGAAATAAGGAAAAAGTTAAGTCCGAGACTAAACTGTTGGTCCTTCGATTCGATCGGTCTCGATCAATTTGCTCAGCCCTACTTACACATAACATGGTACTAATACTATATGATCTTGAACATTTATTATTCTTTTCTTTAGTGATATTTATATGTTTTTCAAATGTTATATTTAACTTTTTATTTAAAGAATTCTACTTTCGTAACTCGGTAAATATTATGTTTAAAGTATTTTGGAAAAAATCATTGTTGTTGTCGTTGTTGTTCTACTGGTGTTGTTAAAATTGTAATATTTTTTAGTAGTGTTTGGCAAATTAGTTGTAATTGTAGAGTAAAAATGTACAATAACATAAATGAACATACAGATGACAAACCCAATTAAATAGGAATAATAAATAAAAGGAAAAATCGGTAATTTTGTGAGATATAATCTCCAGCATGTTTTTAAAAATTGATTATTCAACTTATTTCTTGGAAACTTAAAATAATCAACAATATTTGTCACCTAGAGAAAAATTATTTTTGTAAAATGACATCTTTTTTAGCAAAATAATTTTAGACTTTTATAATGTGCTGCTGCGCTAAATACACTCAAAATCACGACATCACCTACATTCAGAATATATTTGAACATTGATACCAAAGTACTTTTAACATCCGCTTGTATCTTGTTCATCTGCATTAAATTATAATGAGGTTGGTTAGATCAAAATTATAAGAAATGCATGCACAAACGAATAATGCGTGGAACGCATATAAGTCAAACTATTTTCATATATGTAATGCATATATGATGATACATATAATTTAGGAAATGCCTTGGAGTGTACATTAAATTTGTAACAATGTCATTCTACATGTAAAGACATTAAACACGTATAGAAAGAGGTGTAAGATTATTTGCATTTGGTACGGTATGGTTTACCCGTCACTTATTAAAAATAAAGTCAGAAGGGCGTTATGGTGAATCTTTGTGTTACGGGAAAAAGTATTGATGTGACAATATTTTTTCTCACGACACCAACATGATAGCTCCAATATACCTGGTGCTCTTAATTAGTACATTAATACTTTATTTCTGTTGACGTATATGTCCGGAAGACACGGTGTCCGGCATCATAGCTTGCCGGACGGCATGTCCTATGCCGTCCGGACGATTAGTGACAGTATCCAGTTTTTAAGGGATTCTTACCACGTGGCCTATCCACTAGAGTGGCTATAGGCTTGTAAACAGGTAATATAGGTCTGCACGAACAGTATCTCTACAGTGACGAAGGTACATAGTTGGGGTAGTATAAATACCCCAACACATTTAATGATTTAGGACATAAAAAGACACACACACATACATTAATCATCGCATTTATTGCTACCTTTACTCTCCAGCTTACTCTCACGCCGGAGCTTGGTCCTGGACATCATCCAGGACGAGGCTAACGTGTGATTACTTGTTGTGCAGGAAGGAAGGCTCTTTTCCTCCGGCATCGTTGACTGAAGCAAGACTTTCTAGCCTGATTGAACGGTAGGAATCTGCTTCAACAAATTGGCGCCATCCGTGGGACCCTGATTCATTCTACCCGAAGATCGGATGACGGGTGCCGGACCACCACCTCCACCGGAGCCCGATTCTCCCCCGGAACATATAGGGAAGCGGGTTTTCAATACTCAAACCGCAGGTTACCGAGAAATATAAGCCAGATGGCTTCTTTGGAAGCTCTTTTCGTAAAATACAACGCGCGGGGCGAGTCGTCAAACCGACTCGCCTCACCTTCATGACGATGACGAGATGGAGGTAGACACCGCGCAAAACCCAAGGACGATCTCAAGAAACCCTTTAAGGAATTGGCCCGATCACCATTTCTGAAGGATAGTAGAGTTTTGGTCCCAAATGTATAATGCCTACTAACTTAAAAGCAGACGATGGGTCACCGATCCGGATGATCATATTAACCGCTTCGTCGGGGCAGCAAATCAAGGAGAATGGCCAATGCCAGTATGGTGCCGAATGTTCCAACAAACCATGGATGGAGCGGCACAGGCCTGGTTTAGCAACTTGGAACCAGGAAGCATTGATGGATGGGGTGAACTGAGGGACCAGTTTACCACAAGGTTTGCCCTTCGGCAAAAGAACATAAAAGACCCCTGAAATCACTCGGATTGTCGAGCAAGCGACGAGACCCTTCCGGCATTCAAAGAAAGGTGGACCGACGAGGCCAGCCGGATCCCAGGAGTACCGGAGCTCATGAAAATATCAGCGTTCATGAGCGCCCATCGGTGCCCCGACTTGTCTAAAAAATTCTCTGATCAGGTCCCGAAATCTGTGAAAGAGATGATGACCAGGGTGGACGATTATATCCGGGCAGAAGAGGCTTATAAGAACACCGAGCTACCGAGGGGAGAAGCCCCCGACCTATCCCGGAAGCCGAACATCCAGGCCCCGAGAGATAGGAACCTCAGGGGAAGTTTCAATGACAGGAAGAGGGGCGACCGGCGGCCCTGGGAAAGGAATGATTCTCGACAGAGAGAAGTCTTCTCCCCTTATGTCTCTCCTAAAGCCGAAGTACGACCCCGAAATGACTTCAAGCGTAACGACTTCATCAAACAGGATGGTAATCGGGTCCTGCTCTCCAGCCTTACCAAACAACCCAAAGAAATACTTTCCACCGAACACCATCTAAACTTACCTCCACCACCCCCGTTACAAGGAAAACCAAGCAAAGAAAATGAAGATCGGTTCTGTGAGTATCATGGAGAAAGGGGTCATCTCACCAATGACTGTTATCACTTAAAGAGGCAATTGGAAGTGGCTCTTGAATCAGGAAAGTTGGATCACTTGGTCAAGAACGTCCAGCAAAAAGGAAGGGAGAGGCCGAGAGGCCACAATGGAAAAGGAAAGGTGATCAACATGGTCCGCCAACAATCGGAAGACCGTAAAAGAAAGGGCAGGTTCTATGACGAAGGCTGGATGAATACCCCTATAACCTTCCCCCGGATAACCACGATGACCTATCGATGAGCCATTAATCGTGGAAGCCGAAATAGAAGGGTATTTTGTGAGAGAGTGTTCGTAGATGAAGGCGCTCACCCAAGTCATGTACGAACATTGTTTCAGGAACTTTTGTCCTTCCATTCAATCCCGGCTGAAAGAAACTAGTTCTCCGCTGGTAGGATTTTCCGGTGAAGTCATCCAGCCAATGGGGAAGATAGAACTGGAAGTCCGCATGGGGGACCAGGGTCTTTTCCGGACAGTGATAATGACGTTCACAGTGGTACAATCGCCTTCTCCCTATAACATAATACTGGGCCGAACGGGTCTCAAAGAATTAAGAGCCATACCCTCTACTATTCATGCAATGATGAAGTTCCCCACTCCGGGAGGGATAGCTACTCTGTTTGCTAAACGGGCGGTAGTTATGGAATGCAGGAGATTTGAGGAAGAGCAGGATCCCCGGAGAAGCTGCTCTTCCGAAAGGGAAATAGAAACTTGGGACCAAGAATACGAAAGCCAAGAACAGACGGAGGACATCCTAGTTAACGCAGCATACCCAGAGCAACGAGTAACCATAGGAACCAAGTTCTCACGAGAATGCCGGAGGCAACTCATCGAGACCTTGAGGAAGAATAAAGATATTTTTGCCTGGGAGCCGGTAGACATGACCGGAGTGCCAAGACGCCTCATACAGCACTCTCTCTGCGCGAACAACTCCGATACACCGGTGGCTCAAAAAAGGAGAGTATTCTCACGGGAAAAGAACCAAGTAATTAATAAAGAAGTGGAGGAATGGGTCAAAGCCGGCATAGTCCGACCTGTAAGGTACCCGACATGGATAGCCAATCCAGTGTTGGTCAAGAAATGTGACGGAAGCTGGAGAATGTGTATTGACTTCAAAAACCTGAACTCCTCATGTCCGAAGGACTACTATCCTTTGCCAGAGATAGACTGGAAGATTGAATCCGTCATGGGGTATAAATATAAGTGTTTCCTTGACGCCTACAAAGGCTACCACCAAATTCAGATGAACAAGGACGATGAGGAGAAAACGGCTTTCTACACAGACCGAGGGACATACTGTTATACAAAAATGCCTTTCGGACTAAAGAATGCTGGGGCAACCTATCAACGGCTGGTGGATTTCGCCTTTCAATCACAGATAGGGAGAAATTTGGAGGCGTATGTAGACGACATGGTCATAAAAAGCCGAACAGAACGAGAAATGATCGCTGACATCGCGGAAACCTTTGACAACCTTAGGAGGATAAACATGAAGTTAAACCCGCGGAAGTGTTCTTTTGGTGTGGAGGAAGGTAAGTTCCTTGGCTACATGGTGACATCGGAAGGAATAAGGGCCAACCCGAGGAAAACAAAGGCTATAATGGAAATGAGATCTCCGAAACCTTAAAAGAAATGCAAAGCCCGAGTGGAAAGCTAGCGGCTTTAAATGATTCCTATCAAAGTCGTGAAAGAGCCCTCCCTTTCTTCGACACACTAAAGAACATCACTAAAGAGAACCGGATGAATACCGATGGACGAAGGAAGCCGAGTCGGCTTTTCGAGAGATGAAAAGGTTGATACTCGAACTACCTTCTTTATCCACTCAAGGCAAAGGAACAATTGTTCAGATATCTCGGCCTCGATTGGAGCCGTGAGTGCGATCTTCTTGGTAGAAAGAAATGATGAGACACCGCCGTGCACTATGTTAGCGGACACTACATGAAGCAGAGAGGCACTACGCCCCTATGGAGAAGTTAGCTTTGTGTCTGCTACACACATCCAGAAGGCTAAGGAGGTATTTCGAGGCTCACCCCATCAGGGTCATCACCGATCAACCCATCAAACAAATACTGAACAAGCCGGAAGCCTCGGGAAAGTTGGCCAAATATGCTGTGGAGCTAGGAGCATACAACATCACCTATGCTCCTCGCAACACAATCAAAGGGCAAGTCCTAGCGGACTTCCTAACAGAAGTGCCGGTGGAATCCAGAGGTACGACAAGTCCGAACGTTATGGAAGTAGAGGAAGGAGAATGGTTGTTATACACGGACGGAGCTTCGAATAACAAAGGATCCGGAGCAGGTCTGGTTCTTATCAGCCCTGAAAAGGTAGAACTGACTTACGCCCTCCGGTTAAACTTTCCTAGCACCAACAACGAGGCGTAGTATGAGGCCTACTAGCCGCCCAAGGATCGCAAGAAAACTTAAAATCAAGGTCTTAAGCGCACGGGTGGACTCAAAACTTGTGGCTAGTCGATTAACGGGAATTCATGCTACCAAGGAAAGCATGCGAAATATTTAGCCCAAGCGAGAAAATACATCTCCGCCCAAAACTTTAAGATTCGCAACATTCCGAGGGCCCAAAATCAGAAGGCAGATATATTAAGTAAACTAGCGGCAGTAGCCTTCGATCACCTGACGAAAAAAGTGCTCGTAGAAGTCCTGGAAAAGCCATCAAAAGATGAAGAGACAATTAATACCGTTGTAGAGGAAGAAACGGACAATTGGATGACACCGATCATCAGGTGTCTGGAGGAGGGAGTGTGGCCGGAGAATCCAACCGAAGCTAGAAGCTTAAGGATGAAAATCCCCAAGACGTTATGGAAGAAGGGTCCTCTTTAAGAAAGGCTATTTGTGCCGATGATGAGATGTGTAGGACCATTGCAAGCAAACTACATCATCCGGAAGTGCATGAAGGTTCTTTGATGGATGCGCGGACCGAGAACCATCGTGGCCAAACTTATGAGGCAAGGATATTATTGGCCCACCATGCACCGAGATACTCGAGAAGAAATCAGAAATGTGACTCTTGTCGATACACTCCTGCATCTAAACTACCCAAAACGCCATCGACGTCGATCATGTCCCCGTGGCCTTTCTACCAATGGGAATGGATGTTAGGCCCTTCCGAAGCACCCGGCCGCATCAAATATGTGATTGTGGCCATAGACTATTTCACTAAGTGGATAGAAGCGAAGCCGTTGGTCAAAACGACGGGCAAGGATGTCATAAAATTTGTGTACGAGAACATTGTATGCCGGTATGGTTTGCCGAAGATTATAGTCACTGACAACGGAACCAATTTCGTGAACGACCCGTTCAAGAAATGGTGCGAGGGGTTAAAGATCAAACAAATAAATACGGCCGTGGCACATCCGCAAGCTAATGGACTGGTTGAACGAGCGAACCGAAGCCTGATGGATGGGATAAAAACAAGGTTGGGTAGAGAAAGATCGGGATGGCTAGATGAGCTACCCAACGTCTTATGGGCGCACCGGACGACTCTCAAAACATGTAATGGAGAAACTCCTTTCAGCCTAACGTATGGAAGTGAGGCCGTAATCCCAGCGGAAATAGGGATGCCTACACACCGGACGATGATGTTTCGAGAGGATCAGAACGAGGAACAACAACGTCTAAACTTAGACCTCTTACAAGAAAGAAGGGAAAACGCTGCCATCCAAGAAGCTAAGTACAAGACACAAGTAGAGCAATACTACAACCGGAGGGTCAAGCCAAGGAATTTCAAAATAGGAGATTTCGTCTACCGCAAGAACGAAGCAAGCCGGGTGGAAAATCTAGGAAAGTTAGGACCCAATTGGGAAGGGCCCTACCGTATAATAGGAGCAAGTGAGAATGGCTCTTATAAGTTGCAGACGATGGAGGAGAAGGAGGTCCCCCGGACCTGGCACGCTACAAATCTTAGAAACTGCTTCTTATAGTTGTTATTGTGACAGGAATCCTATTGTCATTTTGTAATCCGAAAGGACTATGTATAATCAACTAAATGATGAAAGTTTCCCCATGGTAGGGAGGCGATTTTCCAAATATTGATGATAGTGAAACAATTCCGACGGTTGGCCCCCGTCGAGTACGAGAAGCAACAATTGATGATAATACAACAATTCCGACGGTTGGTCTCCGTCGAGTATGAAAACATAAAATACGCAAGCAATGGATGCCCTCTAACTCCATGAGGATGCCCGGACATCCGGATGCACGGCCGACGCGGCCGGATGCCCTTAGAATAACCTAAGGAAGGCGCATACCCAAGAAATGGATGCCCTCTAACTTCATGAGGATACCCGGATACCGGATGCACGGCCAAACACGGCCGGATGCCCTTAGAATAACCTAAGGAGGGTATTACAAAGAAAGGGCTAAAGGAACACATATCAAACAAAAAAAAAATATATATCATACGAACAATTATACATTCATGACGTTATTTAAACAGTGAACGAACAATGTTAGTTATTACAAGACGATCATACGAATAAGTGTTTACAAAATACAAGTCCCAAAAATGTCCAGACTCAAGCATGTTTCTCAGCGGTGTCTACCGGAGTCTCGGTAGTAATAGGCACCCCTGATGGTCCGGGCATATCCTTACTAACGGGAACCTCCGGTTCCAGGTTCATCAGATCTCCTAGAGGTAAGCGGCAGGAGTCGGCGAGCTTCTGAATGAAGGGATACTCGGCTTCAAAAAGTTTATCATATTCAGCCCTCCACAAGCTGGGAGCATCCCTGTTGACCTTCCGGATCTTCTGCAACGCGACCTCCATTTCCTCCTCGGTCCTGTTCACCTTGGCCCCGGTCACAAACCCTGCTTGGTAGGTTAAGCTGTACACTTTAGCCATGCTTTTTTTGTACTCAACACTACCAAACAAACGACGGACAGCCGAAGGCAACAACATCCGGACAGCATTTTGCTTGACCACCTCACTCTGAGCGACCTCGGCTGCCAACTTGCCGTTCTCCGTCTGCAGAGTGGCCAGAGACTGGTCCCTGGCGGCCAACTCGCTTTCCAGCTTCTTTATTTTTTTCACCGAGCCCTGAAGTCTCTATCCACTCATTCGATCACGAGTCACCCTATCAACCTCTTCCTCCAGATCTTTCTCTTTATCAACACTGGCTTTCAGATCGGAGTCCAGCTGTCACAATTCTCAAATTCCGGTCATTTCATAAATTATATATATGCATTATATTAGTTCATTCTTGGCATTTCATTTCACATTTAACGTGAAATTTTTATATTTAAATAAATGTTGTCGCGTGAGTTATTATTTTAAATATTTAATCCGTTACTTTCAAAATGATCCCGACATATTTTTAAACTTACATTTAGTTATAAAACTATATTTTGAGTTACCTAGTGTTTTAAATTTATTTCAGAATAAATCGTTAAAGTTTAATTATTACGCCGCTTTCTTAAAAATTTTACGATAATTATTTTATCACCCGAATTTCACAAGGAATGTATTTTTAAAATTTATATTATCTCATTTCATTCTATTTTGACCTATTAAAAATTTACTTGTACCAAAAATTACCATTTATCTTACAAGTTATAATTAATCACCTATTTACTTGCACTTTCTTAAAAATTTATACAAGTATATATACATCATACCATAAAAAAAAAAAAAAAAAAAAAAAAAAGATAATTGGTTAGACAAAATCCTCAAATCCGTCCAAAGGGGGAATAGTCAAGGTGGGTAGTTTTTTTTTTGTACAAACCACATGTATACATAATCTACATTCATTTCACTTTCCTCATTTTCAACAAGTTATCAAAAAAAAAAATTTGGTTTTTCTCATTCTTTTCTCTAGCAACCGGTTCTACATCATGAGCTAGGAGGGGATCAAAATTTTTCTTGAGCACAAGTTATAACAATCTAGTGTATACTCTTTATAGGTTTTGAAATAAAAACCAAGAGTATTTAGGCTAATCCTTTGTTACCTACACCTCTTCACTTGCACTAGTAAGCATATTCTTGTCATTTTTATGTTTCCTCTTCATTTTCATATGCTTCTTATCATTTTTGGAGCTTTTATGCATGTTATGTAGTTTATACCATTTATTACATGATTTTAGAGGTTTTATATACTTATTAGTCATCCTATAATTATTCCCAAGTTATTCTTTGGTCTTGATGATGATTAGGAATCCATGACACCCTAAGAAGGTGTATGGTAGGATTATATTAGCTTTGGAGTTGATTTGAAGGGATTAGAATAGGTTTTGTCCGAGAAAACTATTTTCGTAAACTATATATTACGATCTGTCCTTAAAATGAATTTCTGGAAAACCCACTGATGGTACGACCCTTTGGCCTTGATTTTTAGAAAATATACTTTAAAACGAATCCGTGGCCGCTTGAACGGATAAAACGGAGTTATAACGAGCCGTGGTGAATTTTTAAAGTTTGACGACGAACGTATTATTTTCTCGAAAAGACAGCATGCGCTTTTACATATTTCGGGTCAAAACGAGCCTTGAGCTTCACAAATTATTTCGACTAGTCAAAATATATTAGTTTACTTCGATACGAAGCTAAGGACATATTTTACGAGAAAACGGAGTTAAAGCGACAAATATATGGCCGTTTTCATAAAGTTGCCGTAAATATTATTTTCGAAAAACTATATTATTTTGACGTAACAAGTATTTCATTAGCTATATCGTCCATGTTTTGCGCTTTTACCCATGATGCAAAACTTTTATAACGGTGTCTTCTAGTAAAATCAAGTTCATCGGCCATATTTTTCAAAACAAAAAGCCGTTTGTCAAGCGGAGTTATGGTAAATTATTTACGAATGTTCAAACATTGGCCGAAACTTATTTTTCGCACACAATTAGCAAAACCACCAACTTTAACCCTTAATATATTTATGATCGAGACCTTTTGGACGAAAACTCCCGAATCGAAACTTTTAGATATCGATACAAACTTTCCAAAACCGCCGAGTTCGTTCTCAACGATCGACGACACTATTTTACGACTACTTTTCCGAGCCATTTTGTTAATTTCATGATTTTCCGACAACATTGTTTTACTGACGAAAAGTGGTAATTTCACCAAAATCATTATAAAACCATTGTAGGATGACATTTTGACGTAAAACATGTAAAGTCATTTTGAAGGGTCAAGACGTCAAAAGAGTATTTTTCGCCGACGAGTAATATTTTCAAAAACCCGTAAATGGTATAAATAACATCTGGCGTGCATGCATAACATTACATTGCAACTCATTGCATATCATATCATTCGTAATAGGTCCGGTTGACACATCACATTATACCTCGTGTACTCACTTTGTCATCGCCTCGGTTTACCAAGTGAGTAATCACAAACCCCTTTTTACCGCTTTTACTATATTTTGGGGCGAAATGCATGAACCTTTCTTGAGCTAAAATGTTTACTACTTTTATTAACTAGTTTGACTAGAACTTGTGAACTCGAATCAAATCCTTGAACTTAATTACGAACCTATTACTTATTTGAACTTATTGAACTGCATAAAGTCTCCCCTGCTCGAGCATCACTATAAAGTCTCGCCTTATTGGTGGGCGTCTCAATAAATCTCGCCTGGGTGGTCGAGTGACAAAGGAGTCTCCCTGCTCGAGCATCACTATAAAGTCTCGCCTTATTGGTAGAGCGCCTCAATAAATCTCGCCTAGGTGGTCGAGTGACAAAGGAGTCTCCTGTTCGAGCATCACTATAAAGTCTCGCCTTATTGGTGAGCGTCTCAATAAATCTCGCCTGGGTGGTCGAGTGACAAAGGAGTCTCCCTGACGTCGAGCATCACTATAAAGTCTCGCCTTATTGGTAGAGCGTCTCAATAAATCTCACCTAGGTGGTCGAGTGACAAAGGAGTCTCCCTTGTTGGAGCAGTGCAAAGTCTCCCATGTTCGGAGCATCCCTACATTATTATATTCGTGGTACACTATTGTGAACTATTATGACCGTTTATACTTGATCTTTAGACATACTACTTTTGGCAGTGGGTTGTGTACACACAGGTTGCAAGTTTTGTATGGGCGGAATTTGGAACTGAGTGGATACACAATGCCTTTGCTTTGAGAACTATTTTCGTCGACCGAAAGCTTTGATTATTTCTTACGAGTTTTCTTATTTTTTTTTTTTGCTAACCGTGCTTACTCACCAACTATTTCATAGTTGACCCGTTTTTCTCTCATGCATTTCAGGTGATCGTTACTAAGCTTTTCTATCAAGTCTTGCATAAAGAAGTTTTCATTTGTCGCTACAAGTCGTATGTAATAAAAATCAATATTTTGGAATCTAAACTTTGTAATATATTTGCCGATGACGGCTAAACTAGTATTGTAATGGAGTATTATTTCTTTTTAATCTTAATGTTGGTATGTTCTATTATCTTTTGCTTATGTTCCTCCGTTACACCTCGTGTTTCGCCTCCGAGGGTGTGACACCGACTTCTCATGTCCTCCGTCAACTTTTTGTTCTCACCCTTGCACTCGAGTTTTCCAGCGAGTCCTCGCAACCTTGGTGAGCTTCATTCAGATAGAAGTAACTGTTGGAAAGATCCGGAACCTCCTTAACAATTCCCCCGGACAATCACACTTTTTTAAAGTCTTCGTGATGCCCGCCGAATGAGATCTATATTGTTTATTTGTTCCAAGGCCTCTCTCTCGGCCGGAGTGGCAACATTATCAATCATCTCACGGCAAGACCGGTATATGTTTATCCGGACGTCGTCGCGGAGGCCCCAATGGGGAAGGAAAACATTTGTAGCTTCATCTGCAGCGAAAAACAAAAGGAGAAGTTGAGAAAATATTTTTTCAATAAGACAAAGGCGACAGTAAGATCTAAGCATACCCGAATCTAACAAGTTGACTCTCTCAATGTGGTCAGGACCGTGGCTACGAGGGGCCGATTGGCCTAGAATACACCAAAAAACCAAATTAGCGATTAGAAATGATAAGATGAAAAAAGAGAATGCATGTGCCCCAAATGCTTACCATCAGAGGCACGAGGCGGAGAGTTCACCGGAGCAAACGGCCCTCCTCCTTGAGACGGCGGCGGCTGTTGTAATTGACCACCGCCCCCGTCCACGTTTTCGCCCATACCTTCTCGGGCCACGGGTACCCCCCTCCCTGGCAAAGAATAAAGAGGAGTTCACGCCTTCGCGGCGAGGTTCAGATTACCCCCTTGATCATTCGGATCAGCCTGGTTGATGGGATCCGCATTAACCACCGGAGAGCCCGAAGAAAACTGCTCAACAAAACCGGTCCTTCTTTCTTCTTCTTACTTTGGGCCTGGATGTGCCTCACCACCCTTTCTTTACCCGCCTCTTTCCCTTTTCTCCGGGCTTCCTTTCCTTTTTCCCTAGCCGCCACCACATCCGTGATCGGCTTCCTCGCACGGAGGGCTAGGAGGTCCTTGGGTGGAAGGATGCACCAACCGGAAGAGGATCCGTTGTCCTTTTGGCACTTCGGGTTGGGTCAACTACCGCCCCTTGCTCACCATCGTATCATCCCATTCGGAAGCTCAAGAAACTCGGACATATTGATAATCGCAAGAAAAAGCTCATTAAAAGCGAGCACAAGATAATAAACACAAAAAACCTAGGGCACAAAACAAATGATTACCATGGCCTCGGCATCCTTTAGAAGAGGCTCGAACCCCGGATTCTTGAAGACCAAGAGCAGATGGCACATCCATAGCAAACTCACGGTGGGTTTCGTAGCAAAATAAGTGGTACCTCAACCTCTCAGCATCCGCTCGGAAAACCGTCCGGTAGGGATCCGTTATCTTGGAATCTTTATGCCTCCAAGCCATGGCCATGGAATCGCCCTCACGGTCAATCAAGAAAATTTCTCCTTCCAGTGTTTAAGGCCACCAACACTTCCTTAAAACATTTATAAGCCTTTTTCCCGTCCTACTCTCAAAAGAAAACCAATGCCCTGTTTGCACAAACGGTAGAACGCCCTAACAGGGGAAACCCTAGGCGAATGCCCAAACTATAACACCTAATCTCAAAAGGATCACTGTTCAAGCCTAAGGAACCAAGTTGGGAAAATGAACTACGAAATGTCCGATAACATTCAATGAGAGAAAAGTAGAGAAGGAATCCTAACACCTCCTATCCAACTGTTGAGGATATACGCCAATCGTATCCTCCGGAAGTTGGTCCATCGTCATATTAGCCGGAGGAAGACGAGGCTAAGGTCAAGAGGATACCATATTCCACGATTATATTGTCAAGCTCAGTTGTGTTAACTTAGATGTGGATATGCATATCGAACTTGGAACTAGGAGTGATAACCTCGGTCGAAATAGGTTGCTCGTTCTTGGTCAGTTGTTCGGCCATTACTAAAAGGATGCTGGAAGGATATACAAATAATTACAAGGAAGAACGAAACGAACCTTATAGACTCGAAGAAGAAGATATTCGGGAGAGCGAGAGCGATGTAAAAATCGAAGATGTGAGAAAATAAGCGTGGTAAAAGCCCTTTTATAGGCAAAAGAAGAAACCCTAATAAGCTGTCAAACGTCCCATCAGTCAGTAAAAAGTGACGTGGCATCATCTGGCCCGTCCACGTCAATCTCGGAAGACGAGAATATACGGATGAAAGCCCAATAGGCTGGCAAGCCCATCATCAGCCCAAAAGACCGAATACCATTATAATCCACCGCGAGGTGTTCTAAAAAACACAGTCCGAGACGTTACAAACTTGCAAGTATTGCACCACCGGCTTACACCCGGTAATCCAATACTGGGGGGGCATGTTGACGTATATGTCCGGAAGACACGGTGTCCGGCATCATAGCTTGCCGGACGGCATGTCCTATGCCGTCCGGACGATTAGTGACAGTATCCAGTTTTTAAGGGATTCTTACCACGTGGCCTATCCACTAGAGTGGCTATAGGCTTGTAAACAGGTAATATAGGTCCGCGAGCGGTAGATCTCTACAAGGATTTAGGTACATAGTTGGGGTAGTATAAATACCCCAACACATTTAATGATTTAGGACATAAAAGACACACACACATACATTAATCATCGCATTTATTGCTACCTTTACTCTCCAGCTTACTCTCACGCCGGAGCTTGGTCCTAGACATCATCCAGGACGAGGCTAACGTGTGATTACTTGTTGTGCAGGAAGGAAGGCTCTTTTCCTCCGGCATCGTTGACTGAAGCAAGACTTTCTAGCCTGATTGAACGGTAGGAATCTGCTTCAACAATTTCCTTCTCACTTTCCATGCCAAATAGCGGTCAACATCCTCTTAAATACATTATTCATTAGATGGTTTCAAAACACTCACTTAAGGAAAATACTATGCCATGTGTTAGCCATGTAGCCTTAGTTATATCTAGAAATTAATTGAAAGGTGAGGAAAAAATATTGTTTATAAGATCAAATAAGTTTTCTTAAAATACAAGTATACAACATATACAAACTATATACATTATAAATAATCTCACACGTATGAACAAATATACTTTGTTAACTACTTTTGATAAAAGTTCAACCGACATTTCTACAAAATCAACATACTTTTGTCAAGCCTATCGAACAAACAACATCGAAAAGAAGAACCGGAACGACATTGCTAGAGTTTCCAAAGTACTTATTATTCTCGTATGATCAGTTTAGCCATGCTTAGCTAATATATGAACAATAACAGCTTATAAATCTCATCATATTGTTAAAGATTATGGTTTAGCATATTAACTTATGATTTTTATTCGAAAATATGACTTCCATAGAAAGGTATTTGTGGAGGTTGACATGAAACCTCACGATTATTAACAAATATTACTAGTAAATCTTGTAGAAGTTCATCAAACACCGTCAATCCAAATATTACTAAGTTAAGCCTTAAACTTGAAAATATTACTAAGTTGCCAATTAGTTGTCCTTTTAACATTTTTTGCAACCTTGATTTTTATAAAGACAAATCAGTTAGCGTTATATATATTAAGACTTGTTAATATATATCAATAAGACTCCATGTCTAAATTAAACATGTTGATGCTGCATGTTATAACTTTAATAGAGTTATAGAATTACAGTCTAAGCAATTGATGTACATATATACTATGACTTATCACATGCACCCCATCCTTTTCAAGATGTTGATATATGTAGCTTTCATGCAAATATCATTTGTCCCACGTACATTATTCTCAACTTTACAATTTAGA